>VCRD01000060.1:3998-94107 GCA_006783055.1 Trinorchestia longiramus
TTGTGATGGGTGGAAGTATATAGGATACCAGGATAGGGGAACTCCTATGCGTTATGAAATTGGGTTGTACGAGGTTGAAGTTGAAAAAAGAAGAAAAATTTTGCTAATTATTCCAGTTAAAACGCAGAGGAAACTTTTCTCAGGAAACTGAATCTTTTAGATTTAAAACTTTTCCTCATGGTTTCCTTATTCATATTATGATATTTTTATTTCTACGACTGGAGTTGCCGAGTAATTTTTGCTCCTCGTGTTCAGCACGCTGGAAATTTTTCTGTAATTTTTTATTGCTGGAATTGTTCCTCAAGTTATGATCCGGATTATGTTGTCGAAAAATGTACCAAGTAAGCAATGGTCATCGGGCAAACTGTTCTCCCATAGCAATGCTAAGCTGCTGAAGTTGCGAATAACATTTCTGAAGAAGCTTAAAAGGGCAAGTTCAGAAACAGTCATAAAATACAGGGTGTCCATAAAGTCTCATCTAAAAGTCTCTCATAAAGTCTCAACAGCACTTCTTTCACAAACAGGATCTCTAAAACACACAAATGTAAAATGTGATTAAAAACTTTAATAAACACTAAATATAATAGAACAAATCTGAATAAAATATCTTATCAATTACATTTGTAATACATTTTTGAAGTGGCAAGGAGACTTTATGGACACCTTCTACATCAAGGTTGCTGTGTAAAAGAGTATTTGTTTCATTTATACATGAAGAAAGAGTGAATTAAATTAATTTCAAGAGTTCATTATTCTCAAGAGCGCGATTTCACTCATAGACAGCACCAAAATGAATCTGATTTGTCTAATGTATACGTTATTTTCAAGTTAACAGAAGAATTAGTGAAGTAGACCATTTACCTTCTGAAATTATTCCTTTCATGTGCATTATTATAACTATTCACAGTCAATTTTTGAGACATAATTTTTGCAACCATAATTTTTGGGTCACGATTTTCCAAGATTTTACAGTTTCAGAAACGTAGATAATGTGACACTAAAGGCAATTTTAACGTCTTTACTGTCTCATTTGTTGCCAAGAATGTCCCAGAGAACTGGATGCAGCAACATAAGTTCTTCTTTTTGAAAGGAACTTCCTTTGTAAAAAGGAAATTATCTAATTTTGTTGCTGCACCCTGCAATGTTTGGATACATGTGGCTATATTTTTTTTATATTTTCAGTACCGGTCGTCTATAATAGATTTGTGTTTCTCAAAGTTTTTTCAATCACCGCCTACTTAGTACACTATTTGATTTTCCACCGCCCCCTAATGATTATATTACTGTATATTATACAATAATATACGCCCACCATTTAAGACTACCCTCCTACCGCCCCCTTGCATTCCCTTAACGCCCCCAGGGAAGCGGTACGGACCAGTTTGGAAAACACTGGTCTAGATGAAGCCAAACTGAAAGACTTTCCAGTGTGAGAACTCGTTTGTATCATTCACGGCTGATCGTAACCTCAATTCTTTGTAACGTATATGAGGTGATTACGAACGTGGGTGGGTGTTGTCGACATATTATTTCCAGTTATCCTTCATAACTCATTGAAAATTTATAAATTTCACGGTGCTTGATGCGCTTTTTCCCTCAGAAATTTTGTATAGTTTTCGAAAGCTTCAAACATAATATGACCTTCGAAGATTATGGTACAGAGACAGGCTTGAGACCCAAAGTTCAATGGGTTGGGAAATCTTCTTCAAAAGTCTGTACCGTAATTGACATTTTCCGTTACTTCGCAGGCTCGTTGTTTAAACTTCAACCAGGAATTCTTAGCAAAAAACCGTTTCCATGCCCAAAAATCGCGACGTGTTTTCTTAGGCTTGTGCAAGATTAAATTTTTGTCGCTCGTCCTACCCGAACTCGATACTAATCGAATAACTTTCTGTCGACTTTGCGTCGGTCACAATTCGTTTTGGGTGGGGATTTGGGAGTTCAGGATTATTTGCGAAGGTGTAACGTTGTCACACCGACGTGGTTCATTTGTGAGCTGCAAAAACCTCACGACTTACTGGCAGCTCGAGGGGCAGCAGTTCAGCATATTCTTCAGGGGATTTAGAAATGCTAGCCTTCGTTTAAATGCGGAGGCTAGTGATCGAGCGATTAAAATCGTGCTTCTATTTTGAATTATTAAAGACGATTAAGACGGGGACTTCATATAAAGAACGAAGAGTTCTATTTCTGCGATTGCATGTAAAATTTTTGAAAATTATCACCTAGTTTTCCTCTGATGTAAAGAGAAAATTAGTAGAATCGATAATTATTTTATATTTTACAGAAAATAGTCTTAAAAAGGGCAGCATTAAAATTGGACTGCGGTTCGTCTCATAACGTAATAACAACATATTGAAATTATGTTAGTAGGAAAATATTAACATGACTTCAATCATTAGCGCTAATACGATAATTTGTAATTAGTACACTACTACTAATTAGTAGCGATTATTAGTAGAAGGAATAGGTTTTTCGGTAGTACAAAGTTGAACGGGCAAATCCAGTAACAGTGACCACAGGGATGAAATTCTGCTGAGCTTGAGGCAAAGATTCTTGCCGCTGACACCGCGCATAGTTTGTTCGTGCAATGGGACAGGGGTGACAGAGGAATAGAATAGAATAGAATAGAATGAGGCTATAGAAACGAACCTTCTGGTCCATTCTTGGGTCGGATAATTACTTCGATAATTATTCGGTTGTTTACCCAAGTCCCATGCCGTATTTCTAGCTGCGTCAACCATGTCGGCAGCGGGATTCGAACCCGGGTCTTTCCGCTCGCAAGCAGATTCACTCACCAGTCGACCAAGCTAGTGATCGTCTACCTCCACAACAAACTGTCCAAAATTTGCTTATGACTTGAAATTTTTGTGAAATTTGGGTGTATGTCATACCCATTTTTACATGAACATTTTAAACTTCTTGTTTTATTTATTTGAACCTTTTCCATTTGAGTTATCAGGCTCGAAAAATATTCACTTTTATGTGTGATCAGCTGAAGAGATATGTGACGAGTTCTACATAAAGCTATCACTTCCTCATTACGATTATTTAACGAATCGAAAATAAAAAACGAAGATTTCAAAAGGAACTAATATGCTGTTAAACTAGTGAAGTCCGTGAAGGTTGTATTAGTATCTGCAGGCATTTAAAATTGGAACTCTTATCGTGGAAAAAGATTCACGGCACATTAACGAGGAATACTATCTTGAAATCACATTATTACATCTATCGAAATTACAACTGAGGATCGTCCATCCAGGATATTTGTTTGATTTTACTAGCTAGAAGGCTACGAGGGAATTTGCACGAGTTCGTGTAGCAAAGTAAGCACAAGTCCAATATTTCACACCCTTCAATATTCCACACATTTGCCAACACAAAGCCTAAACTCTCATGCAATTTTAGTCCAGTGTTTGCTATTAAGTTGAACTCAGGAAACTATCATTGCAGTTCCGTTACGCTCACTTCTCCTGGTGCTGAAGTTAGGCAAAGAGAGAGAGAGAGTTGTATCCATGATACGACTTATTGTATGAGGACGTTACAGTTTGCAGGTGCATGACGTAAACGTCGTGGTTGCGCCCTGCTATAATGAATGCAAAATTCGAATACGATTTTGCGTAATGGAAAAGAAGACTAAACTAAATTCAAATCGAATAACATCATCCATAAGTTTTGCTGTCATGATTATAACGCCGTCTGACGAACGCACCAATTAGGGAGAATAAAATTTATTGGGGACTAAATGGTTACCAAAGTTTACAACAGCCTGATTTTCCGTCGGAATTTTTTAATTTTACTATATCCACACGTGAAAAATCACAGTTTTTACTAAATTTTTCATTTTAATTTGCCTGTGGAGGCGGCTTTGCGAAAGAGTTTCCCCATTGAGGGATGTGCCTTTGGTATCCACAATACAATGCTTACAATACATGTATACCCCATGAAATGTCCTCTTATCTACATCCGTAAGAGCGTCTATTATACAGGGTGGCCCATAAGTAAGGTACCTTTTTAAAACTATTTTCAAAAAAATCACAATTCCGAAAACAATAACTCAATTTCCAAAATCTTTGGCCTTATACTAAGTAGTAGCCATGTTACTGGTCAAACTAATTTAAAACATTTCTTTTCGCATTATAAATTAAAAATATCAAAGCATCATGATGAATTTCAACAGAAAAAAGTCTAAAGAAAATTTCTATTTGTTAAAATAAACCGATTGTATATTCTGGATCCCATAATGCAAGTAAAAAGAAATTGAATTGCCACAGAAAAATAATGCGATAGAATGATTTCTTGTATTTCTTAAACTTTATCCTTGTTGATATCAAGGCTATCGATTAGAAGAGTGTGACTCACGGATAGACTGATGGACGGACAGACGGACGGACGGACGGACGCGGCTCTTATTATGGTATAGACAGATTAAGATTATGAGATATTCAGCTGTTTTAACTTTTGGGTTGTGGCATTAGTTAGGCCGTCAAGTACCAAAATTATGGACAATATTTCCAACGTTTCAAGTAGTGGAATGTTATAATATCTTGATGCGCTTGAGTGAGAGACAATCGTTTCATTGTGCTTGATGTAGAAACAGATGGGTGTTGCAGAGGTGGCATTACACACGGGATTCCAAAAAAGTTGTTGGAAACTTAACTTTTATTTATTGGTATTTAGAATACCAATCGCATGCGTTAGATAGATGTTGTTATACATCTATCTTCTATCTTATACGTGCAATTGATATTCTAGATGCCAATAAATACGGAAATTTATGTAACAAGGCGTCCTACTTGAAACCGAACCAACTGTTTTAATCCTAAAACCTTGTAGACTAGTAATTAGATTTGAATAATTTGTTTTTGGTCCGTTGCAAAAGATTTAAAACTGATTTTTAACTAGCAGGTTACGTATTACTAATGAAACAGTGGCATTGATTTCTCTGGGACATCCTGTAATGATGCCTCACCAGTCGTAGTGTTTGACTGGTGAATTATAACGACATATGACTACACTAATTTTACATGTACACAAACATGAAACATCAAAACGAAAATTTAGCTCTATTTGTACTGGAAATGTTTTGCGTTGTTTCATCT
Organism: Trinorchestia longiramus; assembly: GCA_006783055.1. Lineage (NCBI taxonomy): Eukaryota > Metazoa > Arthropoda > Malacostraca > Amphipoda > Talitridae > Trinorchestia > Trinorchestia longiramus. The sequence continues at coordinate 9,098 of VCRD01000060.1, forward strand.
GCGGTTAGTAGACGCCGTCTCCAGTACCTAAAAACTGTTGTTTCCATTCATTACAAAACTATTATCCGTGCTTGCGCTACCTGGCTGCTCGACGGGTTTACAGTGTCGTAATATTTTACGCGACGAAGATGAAAATTTCTCTTTTGGTTCGTTCCTCGCCGGGGAAAAATAGTTTCATATTTATGGCCTCCTAAAAGGCCTTTCACACGTCCTTCATCACTTTTTTATTATTTTTACGAGCGTTCTTTGAGTCGCTGATGGACGCTTAAATACAGTAGACGAGAGAACCTTATCTGGACATGAGCTTCAGGTGAAGTCTACCTGCCGTACTTTGCTGTTTATTCCTAATATGCGCAGATTCCATCTAGAACTTTAGCGATGAAATTTAAACGTATTCGAACAAGTTCCAAAACTTTTCATGAATGAGTGACGACTTGATGAAATATTGAACTGCAGTAAAGCTACGTACGGCTTTGAGAAGACTTTTAAGTTGTCATTTACTAACTCTTGAAAAAGTTATAAATTTTATCGTTCTTATTGATGCGTCTTACGGCTTCGAATATTTTATAGTTTTTAAATGCTTTAGATATAAAATGACCCTTCAAAATCAGGGACACAAAGACATGCTTTAGACTCAGAGCTCAATGGATTATGAATATTGATCTGTTAATCGGTGGAATTTTAAAGCCTTTGTTCTTTCTTAAGTTCAGGAAAGCTATAATGGATTTCAAATGGAGGTAATCATGTTTACTAGAATACTGGAACTCCTACATTCTTTGTTCTGGGAATTAATTCATTTTAAAAGCTGGAATCAGTATATGAAGATGGCTATTAGGCTGCATTTGAAATGAGGCTCGAATAGATCTTCAAGAAAAATGATTCAATAATATGTCCTCTAATACAAGTTCCTTGTACAATGCAAGTTTCATGAAATGAATAAAACGTTTTTGTTGCTGCAAGCAAGCTTATTGCATTATTTTAATTGAATTCAGTCACTTTAGGGGAAATTTGAGACGATGATCATAAGCTCTATTAATACAAAAAATGTACTCGCTATTTGACTGCCAGAATTAGACTCGAGGGAGACCATTGTTTTCATGATATTGAATTTCCTTAAATTCATTGTTATTTTTAAAATTTTACTTATGATTATTTTATCTATATTAATAAACAACTATATCAAAGTAAAATTTAATATATAAAATGCGAAACCCAACTACATTCGAGATGTAACTAGTAATCGAAGATGTGAATCACACTAAGTGTACAGTTATCGGGCCTCTTGCATCTTGTTACGATAACTACTCATGAAATTTGTGCTTTATTTTTTCTCTGGCAAGTTACGGGCAGTTAAAGGAACTTTCGTCTGCAGAAGTATGTGCAGCAGGTACATCAATACAACTTCATGGATAAAAGCTATAGCGTGGCAATAAGTAATAAAGCTAGTCAATAAGTCTAATTCAATTAGGGTCTTTCGGTTGTTCGTGTCGCTATTTTTTAGCAACATAAGTTTCACATCTCTAATGCACTTGAGTAATGTAGTACTGGCTCTCTCGCTCACTAACAACAACAGAACATTGCACTTTCCGATGATGAATACATGAATTTGTCGCTTCACAAATTCTCGTCACAAATTCTTTGCCCTTAACTTGTCTTGACGTTCCAGATTTACACGACACACCAGAAAAACACATTAGGATCAATCTTGATAATTGATTCCTGGGGTCAAGGGTACAAAGCCTCGTTTCTATGCCCTCATAGTCAGCAACTATACTCGTATTGAGAATTAGAAGACTATAATGCATCATTTTGATTCATAGAAATCGTGCACTTACTAGCTTCTGTGTCCATGATTCAATGGATTTTCTAGATCACAGCATTGCTTATCAAATTTCACACTCAACACTGTTTAGTTTGCCCTGTAACAGAGAAAAGATTTTCAGTAGCCCGATGCCGGGCTTAGTGAGGATGAGAGTGCTTATTGATAGACGGATTTCTGCAATCCGAGGTGACACAAGAGACAATATTTTAAGGGCATTGATGCCCTGATGCCCATGTATTTAAACGAGGCCTCTATTTCGTCGTGTACTACGTGGGTCACAAATTCTTTTTGATGTACGTGCAGTACGTCACACTTATTTAAGGCTGTACGCGCTTTAGTGCGTTATTTGGAGACTGCGTACACGTGTGCCTAAGAAAGGTACAAATGCATGTTTGTTGCTCAAAATTTTTGTAGTGATGAGAGATTGCTTTCTGAAGTGATCCTTGATTAACATTCATACAAGTTAATTATCCGTAAAGATTGATCAAATGTTAAATGAATACGAAAAACAGCACTTGCAGACTACTTTGCATTCTTGTTTTAGAAAATATAAAGCTAAATACTTTTTAACCTTATTAGACAAGATTTCGGTAAGCTCTATTTACTTAGAACGAACTTTTGATGATTTTTTCACACCTTCGTTAAGCCGTAGTTCACGGCATGTAATTGGTACTGTAAACTCTGTTTACTTACCACGATTTTTTTATGATTTTTCTCACCTTCGTTAAGCCATACTTCACGGCATGTAATTTGTAATAAATTTACCTTGGGTTAATGAGGCTCTGTAAAGGAAAACCCCACTACCAAGCTCCTCTATAGAGGCGACTCCACCGTGCTGGTAGAAGCATACCCAGGGCCCCACAATGAGAGCCATTAGTTCTTGAGTCATTATTGGCAGTGGAGCGTAATGAAATGAAGCTCTCGGTTACGCAGGCCATTTTGTGAGGCATTCCGTTACTTCTATCTATTAACTGGACCCTGGCATGCTAAGCTTCTCAGTTTGGTAACGCATTACAAGAATTTTTTCTTTCCCAAGCTTCCACATGAGCTGTGTAAGTGTTCATCAAGCTCTGATGTCTCTGCATCAACTCGACATCCAGCCATTACTGAGCAGTTTAATTATTTCCTATGGTAAACGAACATAGATGTAATATGGAGTCTGCGTGATGGGTTATATTGGAAGTTTACTCGCAAGTAAAGCGAATGAATTTGACTACTAAATTTATTTATTTTTCATTCATGAAAGTAAATGAGAAATAGAATATTAACACTGTTATCTATATTTCACTAAGTAATGCTACGTGCTACATAAACAAACTAAAGAAACTTGTGCCTACGTTTTGTTCTCTTCTGTGTTGGCACAGTGTAGCTTTGTTTTTCCTCATAGGAAAGTGAAGTAGTCTTTCAAGGAAAGGAGTGGCGATTCTCTTAAGTCTAAGGAATTATTTTTTCAAATTGTGCGACAAAACATACAATCTGTACACTTGCACAACCTGTAGATGATGGATAAAGTGATAGAATTAGAAAATGATTTTTTATATGATATTAAGCATAACGTTGAGTTTTATTTCATTCAGTTCCTTAGAAGTTTGGAATGTGGCAATAAGAGCCTAGAAAAGTCGATCAAAGCTTTTCAAAATAATGACTCGATAATTCAACAGAAATTCACTACCTCGTTTCAAACAACGATCAAATAGCATGCGCTGTCGCGAAGCAAGGTGAGGTTGTTGGGTTTGTTACCTAAATATCCGTTCAAATAAAGCAGTTTACGAGTAGGATAATGAATGGAATCAGGAATATTATTAGGTGCTGGGCCTATGCTTTGAAGTGTATGAGGTGTGTTGGAATTACTCTGGAGTGAATAAGTCTGATTGTAAGAGCACAACGAGGAACTGGCGTTGTGTTCTTCGAAGTGGCATGCACATTAACGTCTGATAAATCATGCAATGTAATTTGTATGCGAAGATTAATGACACAATATTACAACTAAACATCTTTGTTAAATAGTATCATGATTCTATTGATGTTTAGTAGAATAGAATGAGGCTATAGGAACGAACCTTCTGGCCCATTCTTGGGTCGGATAATTACTTCGATAATTATTCGGTTGTATACCCAAGTCCCATGCCGTATGGTAGTCTTTTTGTGCCGTATAGTAGTCTGGAGTATGAAGTGAGATAAATCTAGAGGGAACAAAATATACACTATATAAGTCAAAGATCTTAAAAAGCAAGTAACACTGTGATAGTTCGTGCGCACTCAAAAAATTCGTTTTGAATTTGTTAAAAAATTGGTATTCTTTGAATTTTAAAAGTAACAGTCAGCTTGCTTTAACCAACTGCAGACTGTAATTTAAAATTTTACAGTGTAAAATATTGATCAGTTTGGCGGCCAAGTTTTCTCTAGGTTAATGATAAAAATGGTGAGTATTGTGAATGGTATTAGTAATAATATTTGGAGTATTATGCTGGAACGCCTTATCACAAATACAAAACTGTGAGACAGCGGTACTAAGTTTCATGATGTGCTACGAAAAGCTAAGTTAGGTTCTTGTAAAGTTTGTGGGTTTTCGAAGCGTTTTTCTTGTCATATTAATGCTATAGACGAAAGGTTCACAATTGTGTGCTCAATTTGAATATGTTGGATAGAATAAGATGATGAATATTGAGCTTGAGTTAGTTTGTATGCCGATGTTGTTCCTTAATTTGAAGTATTTCTATTTGAAAATGGTCGCAGTGGCGGTTGTTCACTTTGAAACCTCATCATTTCCATGATCTCAGGAAATAAATAAATACTCATATAGGAAAAAAGCTCGCCGTTACCAATTACTCATTTAATTTTTAAATTACGTTCGTATTTGAAGTGAAATCAACGAGTGATTGGATTTGTTTTACAATTCTCAGCGAATTAATATAAAAGAGAAATTCCATTCCCGCTCATAGCTCTCCACCATTTATTAGCTTTGTAATTTGTGAGCGAGCCTTTGGGAGTAAAAGTAATCTCCCGCATCAAATGCTCTTATGATATTAGGTTAATTCAATTAAGTTAAAATGATTGAATGCACTTACGGAAAATTTTCATCCGCTATAAATGGTCTTTTATAATGCATTTTTTGTGTTACTTGGCATGAAATGAACTTGGAAGCAAAACATCACGTCCTTGATGGTTATTGCTCATGTCTCTTAGAGAAGCTTCTGTGAAGGTTTTCGGATAGAGAAACAATACCCAAACTATTGTGTGGGATCAGCTTGATGCTTATCAAGGTTCTGTGTTTGATGCATAATTCCGTCGTTATTTGAAGTACCCTAAAAATAACATTTCAGAAGCTTTATCTAGACACTATTCTTTGGTGAACTTCAATGAAATTTTGGCCGGCCAATTTATGACTATGAGTAGTTTAGCTGCAGAGACAAGACGTGATTTTTAGAGTAATTTTGCATTGGATGTAAGACTAGTCGTGTACTGTCTGGATCCTGGTACGAGAGCATGACCTACTCTTGTCTAAACTCAGAGTAACAGAGCGAGCTGAACTCAGCCACAGAACAGGAGTTTGGTCCTCTGAAATTACTGAGTCGTGAGAAGTCGGAGCGATTTTTTTTGTCTTGCGATGAGCCCCACTCCAGCCAATATAAATGCTATACCATACCGCATGTCCCACAAAAATCCGAACCGAGTATCTATTTTCCCGTATCAGTAATACCATCATTCGATTTATTGTATGCTCTTTTCTATAGATTAATTTTGAGGGATAATTTTGCTAGAAATTAAATGCTTATGGTATTCTTATGATAGTATTACTGATACGGGACATGCGGGTTTAGGGTTTTGTGGGTCATTCTGTATAGTTCTCAAATGCAATCGGATTTGAATTTTAAAACAATTTCTAATCGCACTGATCAACGAGATGAAAATACACAATTATATTTACTATTTATAGAGCAGTTTTTCTCTGGATCTTTCAACTTCGTGACCTAAGACAATGACTCTGTTGCGTAAGACAGTTTATCAAATGAAGTACGAGTAGCATAACGCTTTATCTATAAAAATAATAAAGAATATAGAAGTATCATGACTACCTCAAACTGTTAGACGCTAGTTTCCGCACTTAAAAAGACTGAGGGGAATAAAGTCGGCTTAATATTCAAGGAGTTATTGATATTGAGGAGGGAGGTATATATTTCAGGATGTTCTAATATGACATCACTTTTTTACGTAATAATATTTTTTTTAACCTGTAGAAATATTAATAATACGAACGACTAATTTTAGTATTTTTGTTCCATGTTAGCTACCTTTGTACGGTTATACTGACGTCGAAGCATCGCATGAGAAAGCATTCTGTGCAACTATTTCATTTTTATTGGATACGACGGCTTCTTAACGCCTCTTTTTCCACTTCGTTTTGGTCTTTCTCATGAATGCGACGAAAGCTTTTTAGTGAACCTTTTCATGTCGAACTTTCGCGAAGAATTTCTGTGTGACGGAAAAATGGCTTTAATCATAGCAGGACATGCGCTGGTGAAAATATTTTTATATCGTAGACGTACATTGATGCGACTGGAGTCCATCAGAATTTGTTTGGATTTTGTGGGACTTCTGACGTATAGCTTCCTACATCAAAAATATCTCTACATCTTTCGTGCAATCATTTGTACTCGAAAAAATTCATAAAGCTTGGAATGAATGTCGACTTCGTAGTTCATAAAACTTAGGTGCCCTGAAACATGGTCGTTCATCAGTTGACTGTCTGTTCTGGAAAAGACTTCAAGGTTCTTTTCTTCATTCTTTGCTTTGTGATGAAAATCTCGCTTTTCAGTCGTTCTCAGAGAGTGAATGGTAAGCCGAGTGATAGTCCTCAGCTTTGGGGGCCTATTGAAAAAGAAATATTCACTTCTATCGAGATCTTGATAAACTCAAAATCCTGGAACACGTTTTTGCATCCATCTGCAGCATGGCTTCAACAAACAGTTCAAAAATTTTCTTGCAAACGCTTGGTATTGTGTAGTAAGAAGCTTGAAATTTGCTTGCAAATTGACATTTACCGTGTGGGAACCCAAAACAATTGTACAGGTTTCTTAATATAATGGTTTTAACTACATTAGTGTTTCAATAATGATAATACATGATGTTTCGATACCATATTTTGTTTTCAGCAACCTTATAAAACATTGGTAGTATAGATTACATATATAGATAGCATAAATTTAAAATTGTGAATAGCATTTTAAGTTATTACCGGTAGTTGAATATACTTTCGGTTAAATTGTTTCAATAATATCTTCATGGAAAACTGAAAATAACAGAGTTTCCATATTGACGGGGAGAAGCTTATAAAAATCGAGTATTTTAGAGTAATCTGGCATCTTTGGTATCCACAATATAATGCTTAGAATACATACACTGAAAATATGAAAGAGCGTGATATTTTCATGAATAGTATTTTGATTCACACATGTCGTAAGATAAATTTTTCGAATCCTAAATTTTGAAGAGGAGAATTTTCTCCTAACTTTCTATAGAATGTGACATCAAGCTCACGTATAAATTCATCAATAATAATATAAATATGTAACAGCTATTATTATATACGGCTGTTAAGAATTAAAGCTGATACCATAAAAGAGCCTTCTCAGTTCCCTCGCTACTAGTTTCTTCCATATTTTGAATGAAAGAGTTGAGTTTAAGACACTGTACAAATAGGTGATGCCACACACGTAAACAATTTCGATTGAAGTTGGGTAGGGAAGCTAGAACCTACGCTTCAGTCTAGTTCACTCTCAAAGAACTCGTTGTCTTCGATGCCTTGGAGGAAAAAATCAAATTAACTGTAGCCTGTAAACACGTTTGAAGTTTTTTGCATTGTGAGTGCAGTCAAAGGAATAAATTCTTCCGCTACCTGATCTAAAGAGTTTTTTTCTTGGATACGATTTCTTCCTTTAGTTTAGTACATAACAAAAGATGGAAAGATTTGTCCGGACAGGACTGAACGCCGCACGAAAAACAGCTAGAAACTTCAAACAGGTTTCAATGACTTTGAAGAACAGCTTTTATTATTGTAACACTAAGTGGCACATCCACACCCAGGTAACATAAATATCCAAGAGTAACTGGGCGCTATTTTTCGGAAAGTTTGTTCAGGAGCTGTTTTTTAAATATGAGGCAGCATAATTTAATAGCAGGCTTCAGATTCAATTTACAGTCATCGCGAGATTCTCTAGCAAGCGGCATGAAATTTACGAACAGTTAATATAAAATTTACTGACAAACAGAAAGTTCACGCAGACAATGTAACATTCATTGGTAAACATTCACTTGCAGACAACCTACGTAGAATTTACTGCCAAACCAAACGAAATTCACTGCTTTTTACTGGCAGACAACATGAGATTCATTCACAGACTACACCATAGTCATTTGTAGCAACATAATTTTTCATTGCAGTTTGTGGGGAACAGCTTACCGATTTTCGTTTACAGGACCAGTTATTCAGCGATGTTTAAGTGGAGCATTCAGCTTTATTCCTGACAAGTAGCAATCACTTGGTACTTTTTTCTCTTGGAGCTCGAGCGTGATGGACAATTGCCACGTCGGTGCTAGCCATTCACTCGTCCACCGAATTAAATTGCTTACTTTTTGCTTCATTAACCAACCTTAAAAACGAAGGTGGAAAATATCGGCTTTTATAGCCGTGAATGGCATTTCAAGTGACGAACGACAGCTGAATTTCCCCTCAGTTAGATTGAACGAGTCAAAAAACTCTCATTCCCCAGCTTGAATGGGTAAAATTATGGGAAAATTTATCCCTAATTATCAGAGTACATTGCTTCAGAGAACGAGACAAGAATTTGTTTCTAATTGGACCGAGTTTTTATTTACTCGGTCATGAAAAGCAACACCAGGGTATTACTCGATTCAGCAAAAGCAGAGTATTTACGTTTGAAGTCATTATGTACTCAGGCAAATAAGGGAAGCAATGAGCTCTTCCACACTACAGTTTGTTTTCATGCAGTGCTCCAATTACGGACATTCGTCGTAGAGTCATTATACTCGGGTACTTAGAGATAATTAAAAAATATTTCTATCAGCTTATGCGATTAATGATGTGTGTTTAATGTACATATGTGCGGGGGATTTTATGTAAATGGAATGAGATGATTTTATATTTTTTCCCTTTTCAAGCAATTCTTTTCGCAGCAATATTAATGAAACAAAATGACCCCTGTAATTGCTATCTAGTCCCTCCAGAGCAAGCTCCAGACTCAAGGTGTTTTTGTTGAAGCTTGTTTTTTTTCCGTATAATTTGGCGCCTTCATTTGTTGGAGTACGTGCGTGCCATAGAGCTCATGTGCGAAGAATATTTTCGTTGGGCATAATGAAGATTTTTGCGAAGCAGCTGAACCATTCAGAGACTACTGCGTTGTGTACTGGTGCTTAAGCGGACCAAATGAAGGCCATCAGCCAGACGACCATAACATCGCACCAGGTTAGACCCTCGAATAAAACTTAAAGCAGCTCTGTGCGGAGAGCTGCTGCTTCGTTAGCAGTCTGCTGTACAATCGTACCTCGATTTGTGTTTCTGTGGCGCCAAGGAGTTAATGGCAGCGCAAGATCCCAAAAGCTCCGGAGTAGTTATAGTGGAATTTATTATTCACTTGGTGCAGCAAGGAACGAAACGCAATTAAGAAGCGCCTCAATAGTCACACTTAGATTTGTACTTCAGCTGCGTTCTTGATACAATGAATGATTTGCAATTCACAAGTTTTAAATCTAGTCAATATTTGGCGCTCAGATTTTCTTTATTTTGGATTAAGTGTTGAATTTCTGCTCATGGTATATTGGATAATGTTTTGTATTTATAGAAGTACCTTCTACGTTAACGGCTCCTAGTCACGAGGTCCTTCCCTCTTGTGGTTTACTGAGCAGTTTTGAACCAGATTTCCAGCTACACAAATTGCACTTTTAAAGAGTTTTCGAGATGCAAACGTTTTCCATCCATAGATTATTTCCATGAGTGAACCAAGTGCCCCTAAAATCGATAATTTGTCGTCTTATACTGTTAATCCAATGTATTTAATTAATAATTATTGGGTTTCGCTATGATATTCTTTGTGTTAGGTTGCTGATACAGGATGTATTGTGTAATTGACCCTTGATGTATTAACAGACAACGTATTATGAACATCAGTACTATGCAAAACACAGTACTAGGGTCAGAATAAAAATATCCCACACTTTGATTGGTCACCATATGATTGTTGTAGCAGTGAAGAAGCGAGGCAGATTTTATTATGTATAATAGGCTCTCGTATCATACAGTACGACTTTCGCTTGCAGTGTTCAGGGATTTATTTCGAAAGTATTTGATTGTTTGATGGGCAAACGTGTGGTGGCATACAAGATGATCAGATTTGAGCCGTCGTGACTTTCTTCTTTGGGGACCACAAAATAAAAACACTTCTCCGACTCTTCCTCGAATTCTTGAAGATTTAAAGAGAAAAATCAGAGTGGGAGTCGGCACAATACCATCAGGAATGATAAGAGAGCCGTGAAAAAATTCCAAACTTCCAGAAATCAGTGTATGACCAACAGTTGCCTCCATTAATGTGATATTCTTAAAACCTATCAAAACAAAACTCTCTTTAAAAATTTTAAAAAATATAATGATTTTGTTTATATAGAGTTACGTTTTTAGCATATTTTTAAAATATAGGAGGTATTTTTGGTGCATCTTGCGCAATTAAAAAAAAGGATATCAAAAGATTTCAGTACGAGCTTCAGAGGTTTTAAAATGTAGAACCAGAACTTTAACCGTGTCTAGAATAAATGATTACAGTATTCGATCAAATGAATTATACGCAACATTATGCTTTTATTCGGAAAAAATAATACCTAGAAGCAGCTTTTGCTCAATGCTTTGGAATTTTATTAAAATTAAATGATTATTTTCGTTTCGAGTAACGAAAGGTGAAATTTATCCCTTAAAGTAAGTGTACTGGGTTTGGCGAAATGATTTCTTTTTGCCAAGCAACCCTTACTATTTTTATAGTATTCAACTATGACAAGATTCAAGACCAAAGTGCAAATACCAACTGGTTATAGTTATTCGAATAATATACTTAGTCTATATAAATTCAATGGTGTTTTGATGCTTCATGTAACGCAAATTTCTTGTACCGTTCCACATGTCCTTACATTGTACGTGTACGTAAATACCTTGTACGTGTGGCATGACGTTTGTTCAAATTAAGTGGAAATTGTCTATTTTCGTTTGATTAAAGAAGTAAACTATCTTTAGCTCGGGTTTCTCTAAAAAATCGGTCGAAGTTTTATTGCTCAAAAAAAAAGATCGACTGGCGTTCACTCGCCCGTGTGCTTCACGCCTCAGAGAGCACAGCCACCCTCGTATTTTCCTGACGTAATTCGCGTAGAAATATTTTGCGCTGTCCAGCTTTTCCTGTGGGCATAAATTGTGATAAGCTCCACAGCCTCCTGCGTTGTTTTCTATAGTCTAAAGTAAATCACAGCCTGGCCTGACATGATATCCAGTGATTGCCCGCCTTGCCCAGCTCGCTTAACTTTTCGGCTGAGTCAGTTTTTCGTGAAGATTTTGAGCCGCTTATCGGATCCTCTAAGAAAATTCCAACGCCAATCGTATTTTTATCAATTGGGTTTGATACGCGAGCTTAATGATCCCTTTTGTGTCTGTCGTGATCAGGAAGATCCTCCTCTGCTGATTAAAGAAAGCTTTTCCGGGTTCTGAAAAGACTCATCTCGGGTTTTTAATCCGATGAGAAATAGTTGATTTTTAAGTCAGTCTCCAACAGCGGAAGTACACTAAAGATAAAAAGCGTCTGTCATCTTATCTTGGGAGTTAAGCAGTTTTCAAGACACATGTAAGATTCTTGACTTCTTTTCATATGGTGTGCTAATAGTGGTCATACTTTTTATTCTGTCCTGGGAACTTGGCATCAGTGGAAGGTGACTTGGCATCATTGGGAGGTGACTTGGCATCATTGGGAGGTGACTTGGCATCACTGGGAGGTGACTTGGCATTTCTAGGACGTATCAGCAATGCTTTTTGCAGGAATCTGATGTGGGTTTCGTTGTCTGATCTTCTCTTCTAACATTTTTTTCACTGTGTATCTTACAGTTGAGGCCGGTGTATCATGCAACCAACCTCATCATGGGTACCATCGGTTCTGTTTTTCTTTCTATTTTTTACTTTTCCTCTTCTAATTATGCTTTTCTGTTGCGGGCTGTACCAAGTGAGCACTTGACGCATCAGATAATTGCTACCTTACTTAAACTAGGTCTCTTCCATGGTTTATTGAGATGTCATGGAGCCGTATCGTCAGTTAAAATATGAATATAGTGGTTAAAGTGATTATAGTACTGCTCTTGCTGCTGAAACTGCAACTTGTGCTGACATGTAAACCATGAGTGTAATACTTGTGGTGACAATGTTGCTATTTCTGCTACTAATACGGACGCTAAAGCTGACCTCGAAATTGTCATTAACAATATAAATAAAATTAAAATTAAAAAATCCAGCGATACAGACCTGCATAGGCTGGGAGATTTCGCTCGAGAATGGTTTAAATTTAACACAAGCACTCATTAAAAAGATACTTTCACTCTAACATTTATAACTAGTTACTTAAAATGTGCAGCATCAGAAATTGCGTGAGAGCTGCCTGTTATTGCACATTTTAACTGGCATCTTTGCGGTGGTGCGCTGAAAGCTCAGATGTTATTGAGGAAGAGACAAAACTTATGCAATACCCGTATTTTCAAGAAACTAACTTCCGACTCGCAGCGTTCTCAGGATTCCAAACTTAGTGTTTCTGAACTTAAGAAACTTATCACCTTGCATGGTAAAATGAAATTGCACACTGAAAAAAATGATTTTTTTAAAGATCATCTTTGTTCAAACAGACCAGATGACTGAATTAGTAACTTTCATGTTTTTGATATGCTAATTTTCCCGTTTCTAGAATTTAAATTTAGTAACTTAGCAGAAAAGCCGTTTCACATTGTAGTATGATAGTATTTCAGTTGTACTGAAGTATTTAATTTCGGTGATTAGACACCCATTTTTCAATTCTGTTAACTGTATAAAATTTTTTCTCTAATTCAAGTCATATTTTATTTATAACAGAATAAGGATAAGGGAACTTATTTTGATTGAAATTTTCTGCGAAGTTGAAAACACGCATCAATGTTCTGGAGGACAGCATACAGTTTATCCAACCTTCCAGGAGTCTTCGTTTCTTTATTTTACTTGAACTTTTTCTACCGCCTGACATCGGCTGACTTTAAATGCCTCATTTTAAGGATGTAAGAGCTGCCCCAGGGAATTTACTGGACACTTTTCCTTAACCTATGAAAGTATTGAAAAGTTTCATTTTAAATACCTCACTAAAAAGGAAAAGCAAAAACAGTACTTGAATCTGTGAAATTATAAAATCTGACAATTTATTGCAGGTCAAACGTGTTCATGTACAATCGTGATGTGCATTAAAACTAATTTGAATGTCCCTACTCTCACGATCGGAAGCGATTGCAGCCCTTAAGGATTGATTGCTATTTAAAAAACCTGGTTCTTCATTGAACCTTTGAGTGAAGGTGCAAGAAACGCTCGTTTAGGCCCACTTTGAAGATTCACGACCTGCTCCCCATTAAGTTAGCGTAAAAAGAAGCCATCATTGCCTCGTTATTCCCCGTCTAGAGCCTGAAATTGAAGCGAACATTTGCCCGTAGGAACGCTGATCAAATCGGCTGCCGTTTATTGGGCAGCGGAAAGCAGCAAGGTGCATAAAATGAAAATGTATCGAAGCAGCAGGTGGGTGGAGTGGGACGACCAGTTCAGATATTCGCTTCCAAATTTACTCACCAATCAGCCTGACTCTGCAGTATCGACAAAACTTGTGCTTTTCGGACTTACTGATCTTCTCTTTGCATAACCGATTCGCCCAGGGACCGAGGTTTAAGAAGATTTCTTCGCTGAATTGCTAATAGGAAAAAGTTTTGAGCGTCTGCACCTTCGAAAAATGATTTCAGTGATGAACGGACGATGATAACTGCAATAGTGCTTCGTTTTCCAATATTCAATGGGACGCAAATGCAAATCTTCGCCTGATCGTGTTGAGAATGTTATTCCACTTCCCCGATCGGATGATCTTCGGATTATGTTCAAGTGTCATGGTGATAAGGGTATGTTATTGATCACAAGTCGGCCATTATTGTTGGGTGGAATTGTTTACCAGAATTGTAAACAATTATTATTTTGGTTTTATTATTTTGGTCTAAAGAAAATGCAGGTAAACTCTTGAGGAAGATGCAGAGCCTCTGCAGTGTCAATGGCGGCCTCTCTAGTGCGTTTGCCACGCTGATCAAAATCATCGCATTAGAATTTTTGTCGTGCCATGTATGGTTTTGCACAAAATTTAGCAGGGATAAAAACTATGAATTTGATGCAAGAGTTACAATTGTCTCAAGAAATACTCACACGGATATTCTTTTTTATACTGGTAATTTATAATCATGTTTTACATTTGGTAAAATTAGCGTGATACTAAATTTGTTGAAAAAATATTTAGCAGAACATACGAAACTTGAATCATTCGTGTAAAGTTTTATAGCATCCAATGATTTGTGAACGTTCTCAGTGCCTTCACAATTCTGAAAATATAATGACATGAGGTGCACGCTCAGAAGTCTAACCATAGGTTAACTTCTGGTATTATCACAGTTTCAATGTTGTAATTTGTAAAGTTACTTGCAAACTGTTGAGCTTATAGTGTTTTCTTGCGTCTTGGGCGTACTTTCAATGATTTGAGTTGTTTTCAATGAGTTTTCAAGTTTTTAGGCGGAGGGAAAATTTTGAGGGAAAATTTTTCCCTCAAAAGTTTTTTAATGAGGAAAAATTTTGCACATCGAGATAAATAGTACACGGAGTATCAGTTGCTTTCAATCATATTGAACTACGAAGCAAAAAATATACCTGGAAAAAACTTTTTTGATATTGTATCGCTTAACCATTATTAAATCAAAACTTGCTTCATGCTTGAAGATTTGTAAAGCTCGACGTCCATCATAGTCTGTATAACGCTTGCTTTTGAGCTTCCCTAAGAAACTCTCGGGTTAAAACGCATCCCCTAGGATAGAGACATATACTTAAACATGGGTGTTAAAATCCGTAGACTTGCAACACTGAATTTTCCTAACAAATTTCATTTGAAAACATTATAGTTCCTAGTTTAACATATTGTACAATTTTTAATATAAACTGCTAAAATAAAATGTAGTTCTTATGGTAATATTTTTTATACTGACTTTTGAAGAAACATGACAGGGTAGTAGATTATTCATTATTGAAGGTGTGTAGTGGGTATAAAGATTTGAGAATGCATTCTTTTTATAAGGGATTCATTACTTCTTCTCTATTGAAGTTTTGCTTGAAGAAAAGAACAGTAGAAAATTAAAGAGTACATGCTAAATAATCAGCTGAAAATAAGATATTTTTTGGCAACTGTATATGCATATATCTTGTAAAATTAAACAAGATTAATAGAATGATATGACACCCAACTTTATGAGGAAATATTAAGTATTCATAAGTCTTGAAATAATATAAATAACTACAATTTGTCACCAAAAATCATAGCTCCGTGTTGAACTCAATTTTAACGGAAATATTGACTTCATTACTGCCATTCCCTATGAGCAGCGCCTAAACCAGCTATAGAATGGGCTCTTTTGGCGGTCACTCATACGGTGCTATATACACTCTAATATTATTCTACAGGTGATAACGAGCATTCTTATTTGTGACGAATGAGGCAGAACTGAAAAATAAAGAATATTTCTAGGTACAATATAACGATTTTTTTGCATCAACTAGACTCATTTATCACCTCCATATCTCTGTTTCTTCTGAATTATGAAATTTTGCTTCATTGCTCCAGGCAACAAATCACATGTAATTTGACCTTAACTTTTACTTCTATGTTCCCTTTATGACAGTCAAATTTAAGTATCGTGTTTGGACCCACGTTGCATTGTAGAAATATACTCAAATTTTAATGAGTCATGACAACAACTTTCAATATTGCTGCTATATTAGGAAAAAAAAATACCTCCAAATACGACGCCACACGAGGCAATTTTCGCTGTTAAGCTGGCAAGTTTCAATTATTTCTTTTAGACTTTCCCCCTTGATGACACAGCGCCTGATGTCAGTACCCGAGCCTAATAATACTCTAAATCTAATCTTGTCGACTCAGACATGGTTTTGCTTGCTGCACAAAGCTTTGTAGGTAGAGTAAGTTGGACGTGAAGGATCTACGAGATTTCGTGCAGCGAATCTTGGCTAAAAAATCTTTGATTTTTCACGAGAATATCAGCGACTATCACCACCAGCTTGGTCGACTGGTGAGCGAATCCGCTAGTAAACGGAAAGACCCGGGTTCGAATTCCGCTGCCGCCATGGTAGACGCGGCTAGAATTACGGCATGGGGCTTGGGTAACCGAATAATTATCGAAGTGATTATCCGACCCAAGAATGGACCAGACGGTTCGTTCCTATAGCCTCATTCTATTCTATTGTAAGTAATATACGCTTTTAGATACAGCAGAAGTAACGACTTACTTTTCTATTTGAATAGTTATTATTCTTAAAGTTTCGTTGTTATGCCGCAGTCGTTGGAACCAACCATAATTTTCTTGTTGCTCGCCCTTTAGAATATGGTGGAACAGTTACAATACTCGCAAAAGCCTGGTGCTCTATTAAATTAGGCCGTAACATCACATAAGTATTTTCAAAGTGATGTGGTATTTTTTAGCAGACAGTAGCCCTCAGTGTACAATACACCCATTAGCAAAGTCATAATACGGTCTTCGGTTATCTTCAGTGTGTGTAAATTCTTACAAGTATCCACCAGTCAAACTTTCTTGTTGTTGATAGATGTGCAATACATTTCACAATTTTCAAAGATACTAACTTGCAAGACTACAACTATTTCACAAAACAGAATCAAAAATAATCGTCTCCTCCGAACCTACTTCTATTTGCACACAAATTGAATCGTAAGCTATACCTGCGTTTGTTAGCCCAAAATCTTTGACTGAATTTCTTAGAGATTTAAGAGCTGAACAAGGTGTATTTATTTTAGCTTAACGCTTCATTAATACTTTCTTGAGCGCCTGGTGCATTTTTCTTCTTTGTGACGCGCGAGGTCTGATTGATGGTCTTGCTTCAACGATTGATCGATTCCAAAAGCCATTTCATTTTTAGGGGCATGTGTGAACGAGAGGTTCCCGGGCTTCGATAGAGCCTCCAAGTCGTGCTCCAGAAGGGAAATGGAACGAGAACGTCTCTTTGGTGTTCCTCTGTGAGCTGCTAAGAGACCATTTGCGTCCTCTTGAATAGAACAGCGAGCTCGACGAAATTCACAGAATCTAATACAAGAACAGCTGTTGCCTGCATTTGCTACCACCATACGCAACCCACTTGCTTTTGTGTGAACATAAAGCTCGGGTATTATTGACGATCGTGATACCGAGAGGCCACGTAGTGCTGCTTGCTTCCACTAAATTTTAGAAATGGATAGCTGAGTTTATAAAGTGTAATAGTCAAGCTCAACAGCTATTGCGAGTTGCTGTATCAAATACATCTTACGGCTGGAAATTCATGGAGATATATGAGGCAATTTGGCGGAAGCATGTTTTTTCTTTGTTTAAAATTTCAGGTGGAAATCGATTGATAAACATGTGTTACAGAAAGAAAAATACTTTTTGACCTACTTTATAACCATTATTTTACAACGAATATTTTAACTCTCCATACCTAAGGCGTTCAATTAGGATATAAGAGATATTTTATTACGATGCATGATAAATTGCCTAGAACCTACATGCAATTATCTACTTAGAAATTATGCGCTTAATTTTCAAACAAAAATATTGAACTTTTTAGCAGTGCTGAGAGATTAATGTTCGGTAAACATTTCAGCGTTTTCATAACTTTTCATAACTTTCACAACAAAATGATCATCTTCAGAGACTTAAACATAGAGAAGTTAGTGTAACTGTGTAGATTGGGATGTTGGTTTCTTACTGAATTTACTGTTCAGTTCTTTGCGATGTGAGTTTCTACGTGAAAACCATTCTAATTTCTGACAATCCTGATATACATTACTTTAGTCTTAAAGGAAAGAATCGTTTTTCCTCATAGACCAATATTAAGTGCGTAATTGAGGGAGCATTTGTCAACTTTCCACATCACTTTCAGATATCATATTTACATTTCATTTATTTTTTCCACATTCCAGTATGCAAGGAACATGAAGGACTGTGCACACGGTACAATTTGCTGATATTAAAGCAGTACTCACCAAATTAATATTTCTCTTCTTTGGGACGTGGAAGGTACCTGACTCAGCCGTTACAGCTGCTTCAGGGGCCACACTAGCGCTGGAAACACACCTTTAAGCGGGCCGAGTTAAACTTGCGGTTTGCTGACACATTTTATCTAGAAGTTTTGCTCCACTTTTCTCCCGGACCCAATCCTCAGTCTTAACGTCCTATTTTTCTTATCTACCAGGATTCGCGCTTTTGTGAATTTCTCACTCGCCTTTAGAGTGATTTTAGAGCTTTCTTAAATGGAGATTTTCCTAAAGCGTGTGTGTTTGTGAGTGTGTGGTGGTGTAGTGAAGTGCAAGTCCATTATAGTCGGAAACATGTTTCAATGAAGACGTCTCGCTATCTTTTTACGTGCATTAATATGTGTATTTTAGCTAGGACATTTTAATTTGGTCTTAAAACCTTTCAAAGAGAATATCATTTATGCATTGTAACGCATTTTCTAAAAAAACATTGCTAACAACGAGCGCTTTTTTCATTTCGTTTCTCATTTACAGTGCATTTTATATAAGTTACGTGAAAAGTTTTTTCATCTTAATTTTTTCTTGAAACAAATAAATAAGGTCATGATTCGGTTTGAATTGCACTGATTACTGTACCACTGATCCTAGCAGTGCTCTACAAACTGCATTCCTCATGTCAGTGCTTGGGGAAATGTACATTCGTTGCTAGCATAATGTATGCCATTACATCTACAGTGAAAAATGTGCTTTAAGTACTGAGGGGTTTAAAATTCTCATCACATATTGATATTTCAAAACTCTATATCTCCACTGCAAACTAAACTCTGTTTTGTAAAAAAGAACAGTTCTCAGATGAAAATGGACAACAATTTTTCAGTATTTTGTTCCAGTTTTCTGTATTTTTTAAAATGTCGATCGTAACTGCAGGGTTGACATATGGAGATTCTATGAATAGATTTATGCTGACGGAAAACTGAAAAATGAAAGAAAAGGGTTTCTGTAAACTGGTGGGTCCTTGATAAAGATACAATAATTCATTATAATATACATTTATAAAGAATTAAATAAACAGATTTTTCACTCACCATCTCGATTTTATCTTCTGAAGATAAACTTGAAACTCGAAAACTTGAATTTAGGCTGCGTGTCTTGCAGTTAGCATTTTGTCTTAGGCGCGAACGTTGAGAAATTAAAGCGCCACGTTTTTGCTTGTTGTAATATCCCTGTTAATTATTCATTTTTTCTCAATAAAATGGTATACGTGTCATATATGTAAGTTAATATTGCTTGTGAGAGTCATATTTGTTTAATTTTTTTGTTTCAATCATACTTTTGGTCTAACTGTTTGGTTTTTGAACACATAAGACTCGATTTCATATACTCACTATGCAAAATTATGCTGGAAATTAACCATCTACAGTTTTTCCAGCTTTCTGAATTGGTGATACACACAGCCTGAGACTGATAAAATTCAAAGTATATTTCATATTACGATTAAAGAATCAGAATTTATGCCATAAGAGTTCGGAAGAACTCAAGGCGCCGCTGAAACCAAAGTCCATGGGCACTCAAGTGTGATTGCTGGAAGGCCAGGGACGTCGTCAAGACGTCGAGTAACGTTGATTGCAAATTTTATGACATCTAATGCGAGACTAGGGCAGGCTGTCACAACTTGTGACCTCGCGAACGAGGCACAAAAACTGACATTTTCTCTGACTTGAATTCCATATAATACGTTTATTATGACGTTGGTTTCTGCAATGGCTTTGAATAGTAAGGTTCTGTAGCATGAACAGGTAGTAAATTGCCGATGCAATTGTGTTGTGTGCTTATTGTGAGAATAGGTCATTCGGAAATTTGACCCATATATTAGAGTGATAAAGTACCTAAAGTACATTATCATGTCGTTCACATTAATCAAGGTTCAAAAAATTAAAATTGAATAAAATAATTCATGTATTGGAAGTAATGTAAGAGATTAAAAGATAGAACCCAGCATGGGAGATTAATACTAAAACTAAAACTTCGTGTTTAAATTTATGGAATTTATGCTCACTTTTAGATTTTTAGATCTTTAATTTAAGTTATGATAGAAAAAATTGCGATCATCTTCGAAGAATCTATTTTTGTGCTTCATTTTCTACGCTGCAAGTTTTGTTAGAGGCAAAATCTATGAAAAATTGATACTGCAAGTTCACACACTATCGCAACACAAAATTGTGCTCTGCTTCATAAACGCCCAATAATTATTGTGAAAAAGTTACCTGGTAATTATAATCAGCCTTTTAATACAGCACCTGATAACGAGCATTACTATAAAGCATGCAAAATCTGACGACGTCTGCTGAAGCCATGCTGGAGCCAAATATTAATTCCTGTACATTTTGGCGACTTCGTAAGTCTTTGTACGTCAGGGTAAGTTCGTCCTCTAAGATGCCTGCGTACGAAATATTATCGTACAATATCTGGTCTTACAAAAATTTGCAGTCCTTAAACTTATGAGATATAGCTACATATAAATAAAGTTATGTTTGGGATTATCACGCGTTGTAGGGTTTTAATTTAATGTTTTTTACCTACTGATGATCTGGTAGGACTAGAAAGAGTTGGTTTTTTGATACACATGTAGCACATATGCAAAAATCTTCCTCTTTACGTAGTTAACAAGCGCTTGTCTTTCTACCGGAAAAAATAAATTTGTTGTACTTGAAATATAAATTTGTGAATTTGCTTGAGTTTTTATCTCCGGTCTAGAAAACAAATAAAAAGCAGCATTTAGAGTACGTCTGTAGCTCCATGCCACTTCAATCCTAACCACCGACGTAAGGAAGCCAAATTGCTTTGTTTGAAATAACTCTGGGCTGCGAAAGTCTTGACATTTAGCTGGACGCATAAATACAGCAAGTCTGCCTAATACAATCTGCATAAATGGAACCTATGCAAATTTTGCAAGGCCAAAGACCCTAGCAAATGTCAGACTGGCTTGCTTTCATTTTTCTTCGTGAGTAGGCATCGCATTTTTAGGACTTTTATTGCTACACGAGTATTATATTGAGTCTTGAGACAATTTGAGAAGGAAAAAATGTTTCTTGGACATGATACAACTCTCACTTTTCGTGCCGAAATTTTCTTCATTTAATATTTATAAGGCTTTTAGTCATGTTTAAATTTAACGAACTAATTTACTTTTATAAATGTTGCCACGTGGTTTTCTTCTACCTCGCTAACGCAGCTTTTATTGACAAAACTTCAGTGTGTTTGTAAAAGACTAATGACGCACTCATTTAACTTCTTTAATGTTGAGTGACCGCTTGATTTAGATTTTGCTACTGCGTCTTGTCCATACTTTTCAATGATAACAAATAGTGCAGTGGACAGGCAGCCTTTGGTTGGCTAGTAAATTCCGACTGGCTCTTTTTGAGAAATTCATTAGGAGAAATTTTATTATGATGATAGCGCGTACCACATATAAATGCATCCATGCATATGTTTACGAGTAGTTTCTGGTTTTAGCTTTTCTTACACATGAAAGTAATAGTCGAGGGGTAGATAAAAAACAGAATTCCCATTAGTCGAGTCATGGTCAATGAAGACCTTCATTTTCAAAACTTTATGATCGAAGGCGACAACTTTTCAATTAATTGTTGATGCTTGTGCAGTTTCATTACCCCACTGACACTTGCCGTCAATTCAATATGACCTAGCTGACGACTTCTTCGAAATTTCTTTACTTCTGCACCGCTGGCTGTGAATTTTTACCAGCAAAATTGTTCGATTTTGCAGATGGCTTCATTTTTAGGCATGCCAGTTCAGGTCGTTTTGAAAGCTCCTCTTGGAATGACGACACTGTCGCAGAAACTCGTCTGAGTGAGAGCTGGATTAGGTTTCCTCTCGTGAAACCCTTCACTGGAAACTCGAGCTCCGTAGTCACATTCTCTTCTGCTCTCTCACTTCTTTTAGAGCAAACGTTTGGGGTATTGTGATATTCTCCACATGCTGGTTAGGCTCAGTGTAGTACCATTTATTGAGAATTTATCGTGACACTGGAAATAGAATATGAAAACAAGTAGCCTCAAAAAAATAGTTTTCAAAACTGAGAAAAATGTTAGTATCGTATGAAAATAAATTGGTTTCAACTCTTTCTCAGCCTGAAAACCTTTTTAGTCTGATTTAGGAGAATAATACAAAATCCTTTATTGCTTCAGGAGATGTTTTCCA
Organism: Trinorchestia longiramus; assembly: GCA_006783055.1. NCBI lineage: Eukaryota > Metazoa > Arthropoda > Malacostraca > Amphipoda > Talitridae > Trinorchestia > Trinorchestia longiramus. The sequence goes on from VCRD01000060.1 coordinate 31,523, forward strand.
TGAACAATGTCAGCGCTGCTATCGAAGAATTCCCATAAAAGGAGACTACGTTCTTTGCGGAAGGAATTTTATATTCTCATCTCTGTTCAGAAGAGTCGTTGGGAAACGCACCGTTTTGCCAACGTCGTTTTTACTGCGATGCAAAGAAATGAGTATTGTGATTGCATTCGAATATGCGTCTCGTAAAGTAGAGGTGTTTTTAGGAATGAGAGTTAGAAGATAATCTCCCATTTACGATACTGACACGTCGTTTTCAATTCTGTGTTCTAAAGTTTGATCAGTTTCTGCGATGTACATCGGGAAAAAGATGTGCTTCTCTCCCAAAATAAAACAAACATTGTGACGGTGTTCATAGCAATGATGATGAAGATCATGACGATGACGTGGAAGAAGAGTTTATAATAGGAAAAACAATCGTCATTGTATGTTTCAATTTACACTCGAGCTTTGTGATTAGTTTTTCTGCACTTGATAACAATTTAATAGTTGTTGTGCAACACTTTATTACACTGAATTACTATCACTTTTGTTCATTGCTCGCTGATGCATTGCCAGGGAACCTATGGATTTTGCGTTCTTCGGAGGTACTCTGAGCTTGCGTTAAAGGATTTAGAAATTCTCAAAATCTCTCCCCAGATTTGGCTTTGCCATTTCGGTTAGCTTTATGATCTATTTGGGGGAGATAATGTTAGGCTCTACTGTGTTGCTGAACTGTGTTGCTGAATCTGTTTTTGTCAGCATGCCCTTTTGTTTGACGGTCCTTCAAAAAGTGCTCATTCGCAATCCTCCACTGAGTCAATAACACTTGCACTGGTAGTTGCCGTGGAAATAATTAAATCATTAAGATTTAATGAGGAAATTAAAAATCATTAAAATAATTAAATTAATAAAATAAATAATGAAGTCTATGACTCGCCCTTTATTGGAAAATGTTCGTTCCTATAAATACTCGTCAGAGAACAGAAATAAGATATTCTGAATGACTTTTCACGATGCATGAAGTTAATGCAGCAAATTTGTGTATCCCTCCATTGAAAAAAAATTAAATCACTCAGAAACACAACTCACATGGAATATTCAACAGGTTTTGACCGTGTACGTATAGATTGTGCTGTTATTACGTATATAATTATTCACGCTCTGTATGATGTATTTGTTGCTAACGCATTGTTTGTTTTAATATTTTTTTACAAGATATTGCACGTATTCGTATATTCGTTGACGGAACGGATTGAAAAATCGAGTATTCACACAATATTTTGTAGGTATAGGATCATTTTTACTGTTGTAATACAAACATGAGATTTTTGTATTTCTTGTATTTCGTAAAATATCGTATGAGAGTAAGATTCATGTTCACAGACACTGTATTTCGATTTTTACTTTGCAGGTAATGAGCTCTCACGTCACAATTACTGCTTAGCATAAGCCTAAACTGTTATGAGTTTAAAGCTCCAGAATGAGAAGGGCAACAAAGCTTTTAAAGCTCTTCACGATCCTGGCACGGTTTCGAATGCCAACAGCCATTTTGGATTCTACTACAGCTGAAGGCATCCTAGCTCGTTATCCAGGACAAGACGACTATGTCAGTGAGTAATTCTTTACTATGTTGTGTCACGTTACTGACCACTGGACGACTATGTCAGTGAGTAATTCTTTACTATGTTGCGTCACGTTACTGACCACTGGACGACTATGTCAGTGAGTAATTCTTTACTATGTTGCGTCACGTTACTGATCACTGGACGACTATGTCAGTGAGTAATTCTTTACTATGTTGTGTCACGTTACTGACCACTGGACGACTATGTCAGTGAGTAATTCTTTACTATGTTGCGTCACGTTACTGACCACTGGACGACTATGTCAGTGAGTAATTCTTTACTATGTTGCGTCACGTTACTGACCACTGGACGACTATGTCAGTGAGTAATTCTTTACTATGTTGTGTCACGTTACTGACCACTGGACGACTATGTCAGTGAGTAATTCTTTACTATGTTGCGTCACGTTACTGACCACTGGACGACTATGCCAGTGAGTAATTCTTTACTATGTTGCGTCACGTTACTGACCACTGGACGACTATGCCAGTGAGTAATTTTTTATTATGTTGTGTTACGTTACTCACCACTGGACGACTATGCCAGTGAGTAATTCTTTACTATGTTGCGTCACGTTACTGACCACTGGACGACTATGCCAGGGAGTAATTCTTTACTATGTTGCGTCACGTTACTCACCACTGGACGACTATGCCAGTGAGTAATGAAATATTCTATTTATTTCATACCTATATATAAGAACTGATGAATTTACGCATTCATTTCATTCTCTACTTTTTACAAAGTCTCGGAAAGTGTTGTTGAGCAAGTAACAATATTTCGGAAGCTACGGCTGAAATATTCTTCCGATGCTCAATTAAATTCTCATTTGTGTGACCAAATTGAAGTTCGACAATACGAAAGGCGAGATCCCAATCACCTTTAATTATCAAGTGACGTCATTTATGTAGCTGGTGTACGTTGCATTTATTTTACTTCATTATTATTTGCAAACTACGATGAGCAAATTTTAACATTTGATATACAATTATCAAGAACCAGAGAAAGTGTCTTAGCTGGATACTTTTCCTGGTGTTGAACTGGTTGTTATAAAAGGTTTATTCGCTAGATCACCTTGGTTGGAAATCGTTATAAAAAGTGCTGTACGCACTCCATGGTTTCCAAACGCCCACAAATAGCACGGCACAGTTCCATTGCGGTCAATTGTATTTCTGGATCCCAATATCGCTGCTCGGAGAGCATGCTTCATCCCAGTTCATTTCATTCGGAAAATTGATTATTCAACGAACATACGCTGCTTGCATGGCTGACTTCTGCTTTGCGGCACAGCGTCGTAATGAGAACGAAACAATTGCAAATTTTTCCTACTATTCGGTGTCCTGTATTTGAAAAGAGTTTGACATTAAAACATAGAAATGAATGATTTCTTTAATCCTAATCATGTGATTGTGGAGCTATTGAGTGACGGCACCGAGTCAACAGACAGCGTTAAATCTGAATGCTACGGACTGAAGAGAATGCTTGATAAAGGAGTGGAGTTGAAATTAATCTTTTAATCGTTGGAATTCCGTGCCCTGACACACTGATGGAAGATACATCTGCTGAAACCCATCTCAAAAGTCATACTTTTATGTCTCTGAGTGAACAATTCTGCGAAAACTGGTTATATTTAATCGTAATTGTATGTATGGTTTCTGACTTCATAGAAGTTTAAAACATTTCCTGCGAAGTGACCCACCGGTGGGTCACTCAGGTTAGATTCTGTAATTTTTTCAAAGCTTTCTAGTGACTGTGTGTACAAAGTAAAGATTTGCACCAGCTAGGCAATCGCAGGAAAAGTGTTAATAATACTTTTAACTGAATTTGAAAAATTACACGGTACAATGCGTTTCAAAATAGCTGAGTAAATATTTTTTATCAACTTAATACTTCCTCAAGCTCGAATATAAGTGCATATAAGGTGCTTTAACAATGCTGCACTTCGTTGCAATTTACTACAAAAATTTCATAATCATAATCAAATAATGTTGAATACTGCATGCATATCAACCTCCATTCTTTGACGAACTTTCCTGGAGTGTACTTAATGACGAGAATAATATATGTCAATTGGTGCGTGTATAGTTGCAGCTTTGGTTATCCTTAGTGCTTATTTCAAACCCGGAAAACTTTAATTTTCTGTTATGTTGCTTAGATGCGTAGTAGTAATGAGAAACATGGAAAAATTGCATATTGTCTGCAGACGTTGTGATTGCTTTAGTGTTGGACGTGCTCATCCTGGACACGAATGATGCTTGAATCAACGCGTATTCCCCTTTGGTGGAGGTATCTCTGCAGTTATTTCCATAGTATTTTAAGCTTTTCACCTCTAAAAGCCCTTGTATTTTTGTTGAAAGCTACAGCAATTCCCGACACCTCTGGTCGTCTGTGTTTTGATGGCTCTGTGGAGCTGATTATTTCCATTCTATTTGAAAATTGTTTGCCCTTAGAGGCCATTGTATTTTCATTAAAAATTCCTGTAATTTCCCAGTCGAGTGGTTGTCTGTGTCAATGGCTGCGAGGGGTTTTATTTGGGAGCTGATTGCATCCATTATACTTGGAAATTTTTGCCTCTATGGTGCGTTATGTCTTCGTTAAAAGTTACTATGGTATCCCAGGCCCTTGGTCGTCTGTGTCAGCTGTGGCTGGGGGCTCTGCAGAGCTGCCCTGCGACCTTAGGTCTCCGCAACCAAACGACAGGGCGTTGCTGGTGCTGTGGTACCGCAGTGGCGTCGTCAAGCCCGTTTACAGGTGGGGGAATGCGCCGCTTTCGTGGACGTGTTAAAGAGATTTCTTGTCTGCAAAATGTGAATAAGAAATCTGTTATCTGCAGGAAGGTGTAGAAATGATCTTATCTGCAGGAAGGTGTAGAAAAGATTGCAGCTGCATGGAGGTGCAAAAGAGATGTTATCTGCACGGACGTGTTGAAGAGATTTGTTATCTGCAAGGAGGTGAAAAAGAGACGTGTTATCTGCACGGACGTGTTGAAGAGATTTTTTATCTCCACGAACGTATACAAGACGTCTGTTATCAACAAAATATCAACCAGAGAACTGTGGTCTGGAAGACGTAGATAGGAGATTTGTTTGGCTTTATTGTACACCTTCTACGTATTAAAATCGACACAAAAAGGCTTCAATGACGTATTCCTAAGGTTTTAATAAAAATTCGCTGTGCTCAAAGACATATTCGTGAGAGTTTGTGAGTTTATTGGTAATTTCTGATAGGACTGTTGTGGATTAACCTAGTGATACGAGGAAGCAATGTTTTTTTTTACTTTTCATTGTCCATTTTTTTTACTTCCCAGTTTTTTTCTTTTACAGACTGTGCCCAAATTTTATTTTTTTTCTCTATTATTTGTCTGGTATCCATCGTCCTCTTAAATCTGAGGTCTTAAAACACTATTTACAAGGCCTTGTAAGTATAATAAAGTTGGGCACACATTTGCTAAGAATTTATTTCTCGTCGGAGAATATCTGGAGGGCACATTGATGAGGAGTTAATAGTGTTGGCAGGTAAGAGTGTATTTTATGAGGTTTGAAGGTGTGCATTACAACATTACATTTGATAGGCATTATTACTTAACATTTGGGGAAATTTGTTAAGGAGTGGATGTATGTTGGGAGGAAGAGAATAAAAAGGAAGATAGTATAGATAATCTTATCACAATCGAGTGTCGTTTAGCAAATAAGAGAAAAAGCGGCTTAAAAATTTGATAGCCATTTTGTGCAGTTGAAACACTAAGAAACTGCGTGGAGGAATACGTTAGAATAGCGAACAGCATGTATCAGCAGTTAGGAAGGTAGTCCAGAATGAAGGACCAATTTTATGTATCGTTTGAGGAAGTTTAAGGGTGATAGTAATCGATGAAATAAAATACCAACAAAATATTGAAACATTTTTAAATTGGTGCAGTGCAGTGCCACGGGTGGGTAAAAATTATCTGCCCGCGGCTCTGAAAGCATATAATAGACAACTTCATGCTGAAGGCTACTGCTGATAAAAAATATACTGCATTTTTTTATAAAATCTGTCTTTGCATGTATTTACACTGCAGCACACTGAAACAGAAACGTCTATTTTACTGAAAGAATACTGCAGCTCAGTATGAAGTGAATAAGTCTGTTCGGAAGCACAGGCAATTTGGACCGTGTGCCTTTTTCCAGAATATTTCTTGTCAATATTTTTCTTGTCGCCCTCAGCTACGACGTCCGCAGCGGCGTGGCCTCCCACTGGAAAAACACCATCGCTGTGGGCTCCCGTGCCACCTTCCATGCTGAACGATCGGCTCTCAGTCTGCAGAGAGTATCTCCAAAAGATGCTGCCACATACACTTGCAGGATTGACTTTCGCTCGAACCCTACCTTAACGTATACTGTGAACCTCACAGTCATAGGTGAGAAAGTGTGTTCCGCTCGAACCCTACCTTAACGTATACTGTGAACCTCACAGTCATAGGTGAGAGTGTGTGTTCCGCTTCAACCCCACTCTAACGTACACTGTCAACCTCACAGTCATAGGTGAGAGTGTGTGTTCCGCTTCAACCCCGCTCTAACGTACACTGTCAACCTCACAGTCATAGGTGAGAGTGTGTGTTCCGCTTCAACCCCACTCTAACGTACACTGTCAACCTCACAGTCATAGGTGAGAGTGTGTGTTCCGCTTCAACCCCACTCTAACGTACACTGTCAACTTCACAGTCAGAGGTGAAAGGTGTGTTCTGCTTCAGCCCCACTTTAAGGTGCACTGTAAACATCACTGTCTGTATTAGGCTGGAAGACTTAACTAGAACGTTAATTCAGCTCCAACCCTACTATCGTGAATGTTACGATGTTCATATCAATATCCGCAGAGCACTGGGTCTACTTTAAGGGTCTGCTCCACTGTTGCTGGTGGAGGTACAGCATTTCGTTGCTGATGTTCTACTTCAGATTCTCGTAGATGATGGAAGGATGCAGGTGGAGAATAATCGTACTTCCTTCTCTTTCCTAATCCTACTCGTATTTTACGCTGTGAGCTGAAAGCCTTCTTCCTGATTAACTGGTTCTTTCTTTGCGGTAATTGATCAGGGATATATGGTCACATACTCACCTTATTTATTAATTGCTAAATGAGAAGGAATACATCCCTTTGATGATCAAGCAATTATCAACTCGTATCTCTCATTTGCTCTAAAATTTTCTCGCAGAAAGTTTTTACGCATTCCTCTGCACCCAAGCGTCGTCTGCTGTTTATTTCATTGTCATGGTAGTGGCGGGCAAATATTTTCTCGGCGTCCGAGCTGGAACTGTTATGGGGCTTCTGCAATCAGCGAAACGGTCGCTCTGTATAAAAGGGAGACAATTTTTCATTAACCTCCGCAGTACTGAGCTCATCCATGCGAGATGGGTATTCTAAGGTCAACATAAAATCCCGTAACGCGTTGATTTTACCCCTCAGTGCTTTAAAATAAAAAATTTTGGTTCCATATGGAAAGTTCAGCAAAATGATCTGACGAGTTTGTAAGTTTAATAACAACAAAATTGAATAAAGATTGAAAAATTGGTTTGCTAAACAGAAAAATGATGCAAAATGACATTGTATGTAAAAATTTAAACATGTTTTTTATTAGACGTACAAATATGTTAGATCATATTGCCGCACTCTGTACGAACACAGACATTCACTCATTAAAAAAGTTTCACCAAGGGCGTTGAGTTGACGTAATTGATCAAAGTTTATTACTTGGAGCAGATTTTCCTCTTGTTAGGAAAATTGCCCGTCACTAAGCTGCTCTTTCGGTAATAAAATACCGTTCTATATTACTAAGTCATTTTATTTCGTTAACAGAGTTTCAAGAGCACAACTTCGTACTCGACATTTTATTTTCACAGAGATTAGTTTCATTTTAAAAAATATTCAATTTATTTCGATAATAGAGTTCAAGAGCACAATTTCGTACTCTACATTCTATTTTCAAAGAGATTAGTCTCATTTAAAAAGAATTCAAATTCTCAATTAAATTTGACTGATTACACTGAAAACCATTGAAAACCCTCCTTCTCGCATGTTCACCTACGGTTGCACTAAAATTTCTACTAATATTTGTTCGTTTTAAGGAATCAATCACGCACATGCACTTAACTTTAGACGAGGTGGGAGTTGGTAACAGTCCAAGAATAGACCAAATGGCTCGTTTCTAGAGCCCCATTCTATTCTACACTACTTACATATTAACAAATGCATTGGGTGTGTTTTGATGTACATACCTACATCTTACGAATCACTCTCCTTTCATCGGTGTAGTCTGTATTAATTTTATTTACCTGCTTCTTCCAACATTTTTATTAGCATCAATAAGTTTACTTTCTCATTTTATTATAGAATTGTTTGCTGAAATCTCTATTGCCAGTCTGATTCACTTGAAGTAAACGTTTTGGTCCTCATTCTTTTAGGCATGTGACTTCATTATTTGACACGCATGTTTTTTATGTCATACTTTTACTAAAGTCAAACGGTTCCACACGCTCGCATCATCTGGTCGAAGTTTACTCTTCCTTCTTCTTATGCTTACTCATCCCCCGCATTAGATTTACTCATCCTCCAGCTTCAGTTTACTTCTCCTAAAATTTATTTTTCTTGCGGCGTAGATTTACTTTTCCTCTTAACTCATTAGTTCCTAACAAATCAATTTATGTTCTCACTCTAACTTCTCCCTCTTCAGTACCTCCTCGTCGCCTGACGATCACAGCCTCTGACGGCAGTGAGGTGAACTCAATCGTGGGGCCCCTGGAAGAAGGTTCTGCCCTCCGCATCAAGTGTACAGCCGAGGGGGGCACGCCGTCCCCCAGCGTCTCGTGGTGGCACGGAGACACCCAACTTGATGGGTCCCCCATCCACAGTCAGCAGTTGGTCACCACCACGGTGGTCATTGAGCCAAGGACGGTGGCCAACACCCTCCTGCTGGAGCCCCTCTCAAGGAACGACTTGCACCGCTCCCTGATGTGCAAGGCCTCTAACACCGCCCTTGCTGCTCCCCTCACGGCCTCTGTCAGCGTTGACATGACCTGTGAGTTAACTCACATTTCTTTGTCCCTGTCTCTGAGAAACACAACTATTTTCTACGAAATATAAAAAACTACAGCGAAACATGCCCAAAAACTTAATTTTTCATTCAATTTCACTTTTATTTTACAGCAAGTTGTTCATGCCGTATAGAGGTAAGACATTCAAGAAGTTTAGAAAGATCGGGGGGATAAAATGAATCTTTCCACAACTTCTTTCTACAAACAAATAACTCCTGATTATCTTGCGACCTGAGCTTTATTAAAAATGGTATTTTTTCTATTTTAGTGTCCCCGCTGTACGTGTCAATTTTGACGAGCTCGAGGCCGCTGAGTGCGGATCAAAACATCGAGGTGACTTGTCAGACTGCCGGTGCGCGGCCTCCAGCCAGACTCAACTGGGCCTTAGACGGGAAGCCCTTATCCACCTACACCAGCACGGTGAGGCCAAAGTATTGCGATCCCTTGAGTAATTTGGTGTATTAATGTTAATTCATCTTAATCCTAATTAATACAAGTAAAACTGGGGTTTATAAATGGTTTTATGTGAACATAAATAACAAAGTGACTGTGTTCCGGTTCTTGTTTTTTTAATATGCCATTAACAAAATCTACAAAACGTTCTGGTTGTTGCCGAGAGATTTCTAAACTAAAGGTGGTGTCAGCGACAAATGTGCCAGAAAGGACATACAGTCAGAGCAGTGATTTAATGATTGGTTATTTACTTTTTGTACGTATGAGGGAAAACTGATTCATAGGGTAAGAAATTTATCTTAGCCATGCTAGTACGCTGGGAAAAAGGCTAAAACTTAAAATTTGCGCCTAAGAGGCCGCATGGTCAACCTTCATTTCCTGTTTCTACAACTTCTAGCCAAATTAGCTATATAATTATGCTTATTGACAGATCAAATTTTCTCTTGACGAGAGTTCTTAAGAGCTTTTGTAATTTCAAGATGGAAATTGACCATTTCTAGCAGGCGAAATGCAGTGTCTGATCTTCCAGGTTTTTTAAAAGCTATTCCGCTGAGCTCATTTTCCCATATGACGAAAATGAGATTTTTAGTGACATTTAGGAATTTTTTAGAGCTATGGTAAAGTTTTTCAAGCACTCCAAGTATAAAGTTCATAAATATAATTATTTGCAATGAGATTTGTGCAACTTCTGTCCTCACTGACAGTGTAATTTCGTGAATAAAATGTTAGATGAAATACCAAGTCACCACAGGAGTATGCGTTCTCCTTATGCTCACCTTCTTGCAGGACAATGGGATTACTTTGTTAAGATGCAATACGAGACTAACACAACAATATGCGTTTTTTTGACGTTTGACAGGCGTCAGACGGGACAAACGTGACGACAAGCGTACTACAGTGGACGCCGTCTGTCGGTGACGGGGGAAAAATCCTGGAATGCTCAGCGGCGTTGACGCAGACGGTGACTTCTGAAGTCTCTCTATCTGATTCCTGGACACTCGTCGTCCACTGTAAGTTGCACGGGGAGCGTGCGTGCGAAAAGAAGTTACTATAAAACTGAAGTTTTCCGGCCCTTTTGTATCTTGACCGCCATCGACCGCGGCGAGTTGGCTAACTGTTTGGTGAAGAGGTTGAGGAACATAAATCCAGCGATGTTTTTGTTTAGAATTATATGTAGGTTAAGAGTTTGAAAGCATGAGGCATAAAAATTCAATTTTCGTTATGCATCAATTAGTTGATGAAATAATAATATACTTCCCCTCATGTAGTGATTTTCTATTGAGATCGCCCTCCTTCTGTCACAAATGCGTACACTCTAATTGCTGTATGATTGAAAAAAAAATTTGTGAGAAGATTTCTTTTAATAAAGGATTTCATGACTTATGACATCGAAGTCACGAATAAAAGTTTCAATGCAGGTAATTAATATATCTTATACACTCTCATTATTTTGCACGGCTATCATAGGATAATATGGAGGTTAAGATTTGATTTCTCTTACAGTTTTTATCTCTTGCTTACCCTGACGAGTCGAACTTTGTTTTTGATGTAAAAAGAAATTACCTTAGCTTTTCCCAACTAGAAAATGAAAGCTAAACAATTTTCTTTCTGTTCTTTGAAGACATTCCTCGCGCCGTGCTCAGACCAGGAAGGTCTCTCGATTTGTCTGAAATAGAAGAAGGCGACGACGTTTATTTCGAATGCTCTGTCGAGTCCAGCCCTGCCGTCTACAAAATTGTTTGGCTTCATCAGGTCAGTGTTTGGTGCATGTATTTAGCATTTCGAATCGTGTTTTATATTAAATACTTCGATTTGTACATTATTAAACGTGTTTAATTTCATACTTCATTTCCAATGCGAGTCCATTTAGAAGTGTTGAATATCTGAGGAGTCCAGTACGCGTATATGAAAGTGTTGTGTTTAGCCTGGTTAATATTGTCACCATTATACACGTCGAGTTTTTAATAAAAAGTGTCTTGTTTTCATCTTATTGCGTAAAACGTGGTGTTCTGTTTTTTTAAGTGATGTTTTTGATTCAGCCTTCATAAACATAGAGATTTCGTCTATTTGGTTAGAGTTACTAATGAAGTCGCTCATTTTGCTCACACGCGTGAAAGTGAGAGAAAGCTGGAGAAATTCCTGGTTTTTCTCACTTTTACACGCTGCTAATTTATTGAGAGTACATTAATTTATTCCTGACTTTAGCTTATGACAGAACAAAAATGGGTGAGGGGGCAAAAATATAATACATTCGATACTATTGCAATCGTGGGGGGTTGCTTGAAAACTTAATACGCTAAATAGATACATAAATAATGTCCCCCTGTCTTAAGAAAAGACACTCGGGTCTTTTTTTGTGCTCCATCTCTTGAAGTGCAAAGACATAAACTCAAAGTCCTCAGCGTCTGAAGTAAGTACTTTATTGAACATGGAAGGCTTAACTCACATCTCTCATAGTGCCATTAGTTCATAAAGAACCCGTAATAATCTGCCCACTCCATTAACTGAGACTGCAATGAGCAATGAACAACTCACAGAGTTATGTGGTAGCTCAGTCAGCTGGTGAGGCAAATTTAAAGTGAATTTTATGAATTGGTTAATCTGAAAATGCGTATTTATCATTGAATATGTGAGTGCTATGATTCAAAATAGGCGAAAGTTGAAATGGTTACTTGCAGTAGGGGGGTCAAAGTGTCGTCCTCATGCAATGCAACCGCTTCTGTAGTTCTTTTTGTTAATTAAATACAATGACAGTGATTGAATACACTTACTGTCATTGAATACAATAGCACTCCGAATACAATGACAGTTATTGAATACAATGACAGTGAATATAAAAAAGATTTTAAGTATGAATAAAATTACAAAGTTTTCATTTATTGACACTCGGTGTTGTAAAATTTAATTCGAGTGAAGGCTAAACACATTCATCGGGAAACATGATGCCTGAAATAAGCGAGCTATTAATCTTATATCATGTCATATACATTTTTTGCTGCATCGAGGATCTGCTTCCCCTAGTGAGCATATTTTTCCTTGCGAAATGAAAAGCTTTTCTACTTCTCTGGTCTTCACTATTCAAATGTAGTGTGAAGAGGAACCCTCAACTCTCGTATGACCTGCAGTTTTACAGACGAACTTGCGACAGCGCAGCTTGAGCCTTCGAGCTGTCACTTGCATTATGAGCTCTTTGTACTATTGAAGCTGCACTATGAAGCTGTGTATGAACTATACTTGCGTCTGTATTGTATCGTCGCTCACAGGGGAAAGTCAAGGCTCACATACGTATTGAGAATCATGCCGTCGTTTAGAACATGACTTGTTTATTGCAGTAGTTTCTGGACTGCAATTGTTAACATTTAAGGGCGTTTTCTTACGATGTTATTTATAATCATAGCAGTTATTTACTCAGATTTCGTACTCTTTTTATATCATTATACTAGTTATTTAGCATATTTCCTGCAATTTTTAGTACTATTATATCTGTTATTTAGCACATTTCCTACAATTTTCGGTGTCATTGTAGCCGTGATTTACGCACATTTCCTGCAATTTTGTTTATCATTATATTCGTTATTTCTCACATTGCCTACAATTTTCAGTATTACTGTACATGTGATTTACACACATATCCTGCAATTGTGTGCATTACAGCTGCATTTTGATCACAACTCTAACCGTTCTTGCGACTCAGGGTCGGCCGTTGCACCACAATGTGACCGCTGGGGTCATCCTGAGCAACCAGAGCCTCGTAGTGCAGGGCGTTGACCGATCAGCTTCTGGCGACTACATCTGTACAGCCTCCAACATTGAGGGTGATGGCATCTCCAACACCATCACCCTCAGTGTCAAGTGTGAGTATAAAGTGTGGGTGTGTCGGCAAGTGTGAGTACTGAGTGTGGGTGTGTCGGCAAGTTTGAGCATTGAGTGTGGGTGTTTCGGCAAGTGTGAGTATTGAGTGTGGGTTTGTCGGCAAGTGTGAGTATTGAGTGTGGGTGTGTCGGCAAGTGTGAGTATTGAGTGTGGGTGTGTCGGTAAGTGTGGGTATTAAGTGTGAGTGTATCGGCAAGTGTGAGCATTGAGTGTGGGTGTGTCGGCAAGTGTGTGAGTGTATTATCAAGTGTGGGTGTATCGTCAAGTGTGGATTGTTAAGTATTTGCAGAATATCAGGAATGTGTAACGGGTCTTGTTGAGTATTTGTGTCATCTAATTTCTCTCAAATCACACTATTACCGTGTGAAATTTGTTGTGTACGTGTGTTGTTTCTCACACTGACCGCTTCATTAACGTTTTTGTTCATAAAGATGCTTCAACGCATGCACTGTCTTCCTGTAGCAAGTGCTACAAAAAATGAACAGAAGAATAATGAATTTTAGCCCGCATGCAAGGAAAGAAAATTTTTCAAAGGGCTGAACTGGTACGAGAAAAGAAACATGTTCTGAAATGATTAAAATCTTGTTTATACTAAACTTTCGAACTGCTTTTGGTAACATACAACGCGAACTCGACGCTTCAAATTACTGGAAAGGGTTCAATTAGTAATCGGTTACGAGGCTTATTTACAGCCAAATATTTTCCAGCTTCCTTAAAAGTTAAGACAAAATATGCCCTTGTAATGAGGCCATTTTTTCATCCTCTGCAGGCGTTTGCCTTGGGTTCAAAACTCTCATTAGAGAGACGGAAGTTTTCTTTGGCCTGGAAATGTGTAATAAGTTTTCTTAAGGAGGAAAACTTATTTTATTAACCTTGTGAACTTTGTTGTCATTTTCCATAGAGTTCCACAAAGATACTTGTTAAATATTCGTTAAAATGTTCTATTTCTAAAGACTAAACTTCCATGAAGCTCATCGAAGTGCTCCAACGAGCCTTTATTTTAAGATGCAACACTAAGGACGGAAACAGTTGCTGGGAGCATCACTTATCTTAAGATGCTAGGGTTAAGAATTTTCATTCAATGTATCTGTAATGTGTAAAAAGTTGGAATAAAATTTCTTCCTTTCTTTTGCTAGAGTTGCGTTGACAATCACGGCTTAGCTAAAGGCGGTTACACCTCCAAAGACTCAGAGGGACTTAAACGAAGGAAAATCAGGGCTCCTTTAAATTCAAATTAACCACTACCTAAATCCTAAATTCTTGATCTCTCACAAAACTAATTACACCTTCGTATTTAAAACAGCGTTACAAAATTATAAAGTGATTTATGCCCTAATTTTGCCAGATATTAGAACCTATTCCGTGAAATATTTACTTTTAAATATAAAAAAGTTTCTCTTTCATTTAATTCAGAACATTAGAAGAAGCCCGCAATCCTTGATAGCAATAAAGCCTGTGATGACCACATCATAGTCTCAGCAGCCTGCCGTTTCGCTGTCGCGCTGGACACGCTCTACCACAATGGCTCTTTGGTCCGCACCACAGCCAAGCTTTAGCCCACATTTACTGGCTAATCTCGCTGTTGGACAAAACTTATGGTGGGAATCTGCAGCGAAATGGCGGCTTAGGAACGCAGCCAGGCTTACCTCTTGATCCTGATGTGGCATGGGTGCTGTTAGCGGAGCTTGAGTGGCATCTTCTAGCGTTATTTAAAATTCCTGCGTTTTTGCGTGACCCGAGCTATCTGCCTTTTAGATTTTACTCTTTTCGAGGTACCTCTCTTAAACCAGCATCCGAAATTCCCCTAGGGTCAAAAATCTGCGCTTGGAGGTGACAGCGGTAATGCTCAGATAAAGTCTGGCGTGATCGCACGTAGTTTTCAGCCGCTGTATAACAGCGGGAAATTATGGATTCCTTTGCGGGCATTATCTTCTGGGGAATTTCCCGGTGACACCGGCGGACAAGGTCAGAGCGACCTTAATTAACTCAACAGAAAATTTAGCCTGAAAAGGATGCTCGGGTTGTTTTTCCAGAAATTCTTTCTTTTACTTTAAATTGTTTTTTAAGATCACAAACATCAGAACGAGTTCTGCAGCATTAAAGGAATTAAATTTTAGTTCTTGTTAATATTCATATGCAATTTTCTTGTACGCATTATCAAATGTTACAATTCTAGTAAGAATTCAATTCAATGTAAATTATTTCTTAACGTAATGAGTTTTCCAGAGGTCATAACAGATTGTAAATTGTCATGCACGTGGTACAAGAGCTCCACATTCTCGTAATTTTTCATCACAATTTCATGCAATGCACGGAATTCACTATGCAATATTCCAGAGAAATTAATACTCTGCTCGGTAAATTAATTTTTCGGGACGCAAATTTTCTTAATGAAATATAAGTTTCCCTCGACGGTTTAAATTCTCAATGCCCTTAGATTTGAAAATTTTTGTATATGAATACCTTGAGATAATTTTTCTTACTTACCTTTCAGAGAAAAGTATTCATGTTTCATGTCGTTGTGAGATAAAGAAAGTCCATTCTCTTGGAGGCGATGTTGTGAATGATGAGTTTGTCATTTGGGGGAAAATGTACATTTTTAACATAATTTTGGTCTTGAAAGAGTCTGTTTTCACTGCGTCTAGGAAGCAATGGTGTTCGGTATGAGTTTCCGGTGGGGAAGAAATTATAATTCAATTTCAATATACTGTAATTTGGCACATCGAAAGAAAAAAATTACTTTTCACTTGTCTTGGTGGTGCCGTTGGACATCATAAGTGTGCCGTATTGAAGGGAAAATACGTTTAATTTTATTTGATTTCGCTCTGTGAGAGAACAATGTATTTTCATCACACAGACGCGCCAGTGTGCCAGAGTGACCAACCAATGTACCACGGAGCTGCTCGACACGAACAGGTCAATATTCCATGTTACCTGGAAGCTCATCCTGTACCACACACTTTCACTTGGACCTTCAACAACAGCGGCGAAAGTGTTAAAATTCCTGAGGTGAGTGAGGGTGCTTCGTTTTAGGCCGAGATGAGTCTAGGTTGTGTCAAAAGAGGTAAAATCGAAGACCACGAAAAGTTAGAATCATAACAAACCCCATAAACGTTAGTGTGAGATAATGCTCAGAAAGTTAGAATCAGAGCAAGCTCCATAGACGCTTCAGTGAGATAAAGCACATAAAATTTGAATCAAGAGACAGAGTGCGATAAATAACTCAGAGCAAATCCCAATGAGGTTAAATCAGGGAAACAGATGAATTTGGTCGAATCAGGGTAGAGTTTGGAAATGTTGTCAGAGTAGGAATGTTTTGTCAGGGTGGAGATGGGAAAGGTAATGTTAGATAAATTTTTTAAATGTTAAGAGGATGAATTTCCCAAGCATGGATAAGGATGAAACATCATTCATAATTTTAAATGCTAAAAACATTTTATAGTTAAAAATGAAACTTGGATGTGATTGTTAAAAACATATAGCATTTAAAAACATTTGAATGGTCTTGACTTTACCTAGGGGAATTGCACATATTATAATTACTAAGCTAGTTCCTGCTTCGGACATTTCATATCTCATATCATTTCCTGTAAATTGAAACCATGCTGCATTCATGTTCTGTGTCGAAAATATGAATGGAAGAAAATTAATGATTGTAATATGTGCTCTCAAAGCCACGAATAAAATTATACGAGTTGAATGGACGTCCAGCTTCTATTTTTAATTGAAAATCAAGTTCACGTCGTTCTTGCTACTGGAAATAGAAGTACAGGTTTTAACTGTATTACATATTGTTCTTATTAATTCATCACGCTCACAATACGAGTTCCATATGATGGAGGACTTTTTTAATTTCCAGTCAGTTATTTGAACTGGTGGTCGCTGTTCTCATCAAGCAAATATTACTCAATTCGTAACAACTGTTATGATATTTAACATTGATATCATTGTTAACGCAAATTGATCTCATAAACAATTAATACAGAAAGAAAAAACATAAATAAATATTCAAGTTTCACCACGAAAAATTTTACAAATCAAATTTTATTCATAACTAAATTAAATTTTAAGTAGGTATAGCTGCTTTGTTTTTCAAGTTTGATTTCAGTTGGATAAATTGAAATACTTCTACACGAAGGATGCTGACATTTCCCAAAAATTACGACTTACGCTGGGTGCTGCTACTCAATAAGTAATTTTTCCCAAAAAAATACAGAACCTCATGCTTGATTTCAAGGCTTTTGTGACGGTTACCCTGATCAAAAGAATGCCTGAGAAAGAAACATTGGTGGAAAGCTAGAAATAAAATTCACAACCCCAGGGTTATTTCATAGAAACTGTCGTAGCCAACAGTAAATGGAAAAACATTCATTCACATTATTTTTCTGAAAAAGCTGGGCCGTAAAGTCATAAACGGAAATAACAAGATTTTAAGTAATTGCAGACGACGAGGGACAGAATCAGTCGTTTATCTCATCTTCCAGAGAACAGCAGCAAGAGTCAATGGTTCTTTTGTTCTTCGTAGAAATTCATAGTTTCATTTAGTTGTTGTAAATGGTTCAGATTGAAAGGAAACTAGGCCAAGTATCTTCCGGCTATCCCATCAGCCGCTCCCAAGAGCCAATTCTTTCTAGGATTTGAGGAAATGAAAGACATATGGGATTCAAAATAAATAGCTGGAAAAAGAGAGGCTTATTTCTTCTGATTCTTGATGCCTGGATGCCGAAACTTACAATTTTCAGAACGACTTTAGCTCAGTTAGAAAGCTCATTTAAACAGCATCCTCCGCAGCTGCGTGTGCTGCTTGAGTTAGTACCTTAATATTTATCATGATCATGACCTAGTTTAGCAGAAAAGATGGCATTATTTACCTCTATAAATAGCATTACCTTAATGAGAAAAAATGTGTAATAAACTGGGTGTACCTTTCATGTAAATTTATATTCATTGTACTAACCATGAACTGCATGAAGCATATAAATGAACTGCGCGTAGTTGTGTGGCCATCGTAGAACTGGATCAAATTTAATGAAATCCAAGTATACAATCGCCAGATGCAGCTATGGATCTACATAACTCTAAAATAAAAGTGGTGAAAATATGAGCTGTTACATCGTGTTGGTAATTGTGAGTTTGTACAGCTTAGGATTTCCTAAGCTGTACAAACGTAAACTTTGTGCAGGCTTATCAAAAGGATGTGAAACAATTAGTAAAGTAAGTTCAATTTATTAACTTAATGATCTTATATTGCTTATAGGGTTAATTTAGCCTTATATTTCTCCAAAATTATTTCGGGGAAATAGTTAAATCAAGCCTCCGTAAAAAGAGAATCGTAAGCTCGATTTAAAAGTCTTCATTTAAATTCAGCTCCTCGGAAATATGAGACACTGTACATATAAGCTAGGCACTAGAACAATCTATAACATAGTATATAACAACATGAAAAAGAAATCATTATAAATTAAATAACTTGTGATATCAGGATTATATTCTACGGAGTAGTTTTCGTCAGAGCAACCTTCCTCCTACAGGAAAAGAGGATTGTGTTATACTTTTATACATTTTAGGTGCTTCATGATTCTAGATTTGTCATGAAATGTTAATGGTGCGACTATTTTTAAGTTGTTAAATAACATGAAAACTGATTTCCTCTCTCATATGTATGAAAACACAAGGCTGTTATTAAATCCCCGAGTCGATGCTGACTTTTTAACTGGGTTATTGCAAACGTACACAAAATAGCGTATTGGTTGTGAACGCTTGTTGAATAAATGAAAAAGTTCGAAGAAAATACAATTGTTGGTCCTTAGCAAGAGCTTTTTTTTACCATAATTGCTTTCCATTTTTCGATATCACCTTCCTACAAACATGTATTTATATATATATATATATATATATATTAATACATGATATATAGGGAACAGGTGTAACTGTAATGCAAACTGAAAATCGCCATATTATACAATTATTTCACAGGCTTATACAATTTAATTAAAAACGTTCGGTTATGTTTTGTGTGTGGTGTTCTCTGTTATGGATTTGAGGAGATATGACGAACCACAGTCATTTACATCAAAGCCCTCAATCTCGTAGCTCAATTGAGGCAATTCCACTCATCATGGCTAGGATGAACACGTCCTGTCATCATTGCCTGTACGACATTGCGCGTACTGTTAGCAAGGCTTCAAAACAACAACTCTCTGTCCACTTTAATGGACTTGTTGAAGCCTTAATGTTCTATTTCTCGCTGTGCATCACTCATAGGTGGCTACTGAACAACAAGTTACGCCGAGCTTTATTGCTGTTGTCATTATGTCATGAGGGTTTAGAATAGAATAGAATGGGGCTATAGGAACGAACCATCTGGCCCATTCTTGGGTCGGATAATTACTTCGATAATTATTCCGTTGTTTACCCAAGTCCCATGCCGTATTTTTAGCCGCGTCAACCATGTCGGCAGCGGGATTCGAACCCGGGTCTTCCCGCTCGAAAGCAGATTCGCTCACCAGTCGACCAAGCTGGTGATAGGTTTTGTTTATGACTCACCTTACCAATGACCTCGTCGAACCTGTGAGGACTTAGTAGCTTTCTCTGCCCACTTGTATTTACAGGGTGAAGTAAATAATTAAAATATTTTTTGAATTAAAAGAAAATTGGTGTGTAATGACCGGTAAAAGTGGTCCTCCTGACGTGTCTATAACAGCTTCGATTCGTCTTAGAATCGATGTATCCAGCGTCTGGAGTTCATGCAAGAAAAATTTCAGCCCTTTTTCGAGCAGAATCTGTTTTAGAACTTGCAGGAGGCGACGGCTGAGGGCATAGACTGAAACCCTTTCCAATACGCACCAAAACGCTGAATCATGTTCGTATCTTGCAGTTGTAGACGCAAAATTTTTCATTCTCTTTTTGTGTTTTTCGTTTCAATTTTGCCCTACATGAACGTTCTCTGTCAAGGCAGTCATCTTGGAAAGTCACTTACCATCGGGAAATAGAGTCTGCAGTTCGAGATCGACTTGATCTCCCGCGATAGTCGTTACTATTGATTTCTTCTATCCACTCACTGCATCGATTGGGCCATCGGAATTCTTCGACGTGAAAGTCAAGATCATTACTGACTCTTCTCGCTTCAGTGCATTAAGATTGCAGTCAAAATCGAAGGTTTCTTTAGGCTGTTTACTGACTCAACACATCATGGAATCAGTAAAGTAAAAATATTCCTCTGCTACATTGATGCATAGATTAGTCCTGGGAAAACGTACGCAGGTCCGACCTCTTATACATTTTTGTATGAGAAACCAAGCTCGTCTAGTTGACTGCTTTTCTCCGATATCGGCCTCAACGAAGCTCACGGCGAATAGTTTTTTGACGAGATCTAGTTTCGTAGCAACTGATTTGATTCCACAGTCGCCTTAGGTGTGGTTAGCTTATGCTTTCTTGCATCACAATGGCTTTAGTATTTTATTTTTTAATCAAGCGTGTGGTTTTGTTTGCATTTACCATTCTACGAGAAAATTTAATCATAATTTGTGAAAAAGCCAGTGTCCTCGAAAGAGAAATTGTTAAAAGTCGAACAATTTATTCCTCATGTTATTGTGATTGAGGTGCCGGCTAAACAAGGTCTTAGAATTCGTCTAATTTTCTATCTGGGAGTTCTCGCAGTTCAGCTGAATTCATCTTGCTATCTCAAAAAATGTTCAAATTCTCATTAAACAATGCATATTTACTTTTTCTCGCGAAAAAATAGATTTGTATAAGTACAAGTATAGTATAGATTAAGTATAAGTAATAGATTAAGTATAAGTATTTAGGCATAATTATGCCTTAATAGAATCATTGAACATACTGAAACAAATGGCAGGTATTTAAATTGCTGTGTCGAATCCCTGAGCAGGTATCCAAATATATTCCTTTGTCTTAGAAACTATCCTTATATACAATGTGTAAACTCATTCGTTTAAAGATAAGTAACAAAAGAAATAACGTTCACTAGGTCTCGCAAAAGTTATTGTAATCTACTTATTCTAGTTCATTGTCATTAATCGTAGACTTACTGGGCAAAAAAATTATCACCTTTTCTGCTTGAGCTAATGAACAATATATTATTGCATTTACAGTGAAGTGCTGGGGAAAATGCTTGTAGAATCTAGTTATTAAGAAGCATAATTCGTAATCACTTAGTAAATGTTTCTTACACTGATATCACAGATCTTGGGAATGATGCCTCATCGTAACGAAGTTCGTGTTACGACCTAAAACTATAGGAGACGATGTCAGAACCTTTTAATACGATCTAAAAAATCATCAACCATATCTTGACGGAATTGTCTCACAGGATCATGTGACGGTGTCGGGGGCACACTCGACCGTCAGTTACACCCCCATGACGGAATTGGACTACGGGACTTTATTGTGTTGGGGCACAAACGCTGTTGGAAAGCAAAAGAAGCCCTGCGTTTACCACGTTTTTCCTGCCGGTAAGTAACGATTGCGCTTCACAGTCGTCGCTTAACTCTTCATTCAAGAATTTTAGAAATCATGTTTCCAATTAACAGCAATTCAACATGATACGATAACAACACAGGCCCTCTCCTCTCACTTTTCTGAACCGCACGGGTTCTCAGTGATGCCAGCAACCGTTTGAGCGTAAACTAAACATGTTGGAATGCTATCAAGTTACACAGTAATTTCTGATGTGACAAGCGTAACATATATGTAACAGAATGCAGTTTAGACTTAGGCTGCTCTGCATGACAGATACGACCACACAGAAACACAGCGAGCACTGTGAATACCTTTACTTTTAGTGAATACCTTTCACAGGTGTGTCAATATTTTTGCACTTCAGGTTTATTCTATTTTGCTGACTTGAAAGTGACTTTTGAAGCTATGAGAGTATCAGAAGATTATATGACTATGAACAAACAGGAAACATGTTGGTAAGAATACTTCCAGTCGGTGTTTATTATAGTGACATTGGGTAAATACTTTGGGATTACCTTGAGAGCTCAATTCCTGTTTAATCTATATTCTTGTTCATGGCTAGTCGATATTTTAACTAGAATTGTTATTGTTATAATTTTCATTGAAGAAACAGAACACACGTGTTTGAAATGCTCTTCATTTAATAGGAAAACTCGACGGGCGTTGCGTTCTCTTTTCCCTAGTTGAACCAACATGGACTTATGTAACGAGAAACAATAATTCCCAAACAAAGCTTTTTACTTGTGAATTTAAGGATTAAATCATGGTTTAATTTTTTCCTTCTCTTCCTTAGTATCAAATATATAGATCTGATACAATACTTTTTCCTCAAGGCTCCCCAATTTAGTTCCTGGACGTAGAAGTCTCTAGAATCTATTTTAAGATTTTTCGCTATGGGGTCAGTGATGGCCTCCAGTTTTCCAGGCATTTTAGCTTACAGACTCATTTCCATGAAAGCTAGTCAGTGAAACTGGCCAGGTACTTTCCTTGATGAGTCTGTCCTCCCTTCTTTGGGATAGTTTGAGCTCTAATATAGCATTTTTCCAGAGTGGTTTTGTATCGCAAGATTTCTCAGAGCGCGTATTTCAGGCCAGCTTGTGAAACGTTCACTCTGGATTGGTTCACTCTAAATGTTTACGGATGGTCGCTCATGGAAATTCATCAACTTTGTTGACTTGATGTGTGTGTTTCAACATATTCATTGCAGTTGCCTAGCCGGTGCAAATCTTTATTTTGTACATACAGTCACTAGAAAGCTTTGAAAAAATTACAGGATCTAACCTGAGTGACCCACCGGTGGGTCATACCGCAATGAATGTGTTTATTGAAAACACTCCACACAAATAAGTCCAGCTGTGTAAACAGTACATAAATGTTATTTCTTTCTCAAAAATTAGTAAACAGTTGAGTAGGAGATGTTATTTGTCAAAACGTGTGCATATTGTCGGAGAATACGCGTTTAAAATTTGATGAACGTTTATTTGTTTCTTAATACTTTAGCTATGAAACCAATTACCGGAACATCTTCATTTGTATAGTCATGGCGTCAAAGAAGACCTGCCTGGAACTATGTGATCGGCACCTTCATTTATTTGCGTGACCAGATCACACTATGTATCGTCTGAGGTACGCTTTAGAATCACTACGCTTCTCTCCACTTCTACTAAACATTCATTTCAGAATTTCTGTGTAGCTACGGATTTCGAAGCGAATAATTTTTATTGAAAATAAATTTGTCAACAATGCAATAATATTTTACTAAATAGTGAGTCTTAAAAAATGATGGTCATGCAATAGGTTATGGAAGATTTTTTCACCCTACAACAATGAAGTTATTGTACTATTAGGATTAAAATTTTTCATTCATTTTACCTTGTACTTCCTACTTGCAATCTTTCAATTTGTTTATAACGTTTCACTCAAAGATTTCAACTCCACTCCAAAAATATTGTTAGGGAAATACGAAGGGGAAAATATCACTGACTGTCTTCTCATGACCACTCTATTATGATAAATATGACTAAGATATGATGTACCTGCCAGTATGTCATGCCTGACCAGCATGTCATATCTAACCTACATGTCATATCTGGCCAACATGTCATATCTGACCAACATGTCATATCTGACCAACATGTCATATCTGACCAGCATGTCATATCTGACCAACATGTCATATCTGACCAGCATGTCATATCTGACCAGCATGTCATATCTGACCAGCATGTCATATCTGACCAGCATGTCATATCTGACCAGCATGTCATATCTGACCAGCATGTCATATCTGACCAGCATGTCATATCTGACCAACATGTCATATCTGACCAACATGTCATATCTGACCAGCATGTCATATCTGACCAACATGTCATATCTGACCAACATGGCATATCTGACCAACATGTCATATCTGACCAACATGTCATATCTGACCAGTATGTTATATCTGACTAACTGAGCTGTTGGTTTCAGTCGGCCACGACATAGGACTATGGCTGCAGAATATCTGAAATTTATTGATCACCGAAATTCCTGTTGCTATATTCTCCATCCCACGACTCCCGATTCCAGTTCTGGGAACGACTGCGTTCTAGAAATTTTACAATTTTGGATTGGA
Source organism: Trinorchestia longiramus (assembly GCA_006783055.1). NCBI lineage: Eukaryota > Metazoa > Arthropoda > Malacostraca > Amphipoda > Talitridae > Trinorchestia > Trinorchestia longiramus. The sequence goes on from VCRD01000060.1 coordinate 55,618, forward strand.
TTCTTTGCATGAACATTTTGGTATCACTATAACTTTATATTTAGTGTTCTAGCTTCTTCAGCTTCCGCAAGCCTTTTAATGTCCTCTCATGATTTTAGTTTGTAAGTCCGTATATTTATTTGAATTCTTTCAGTCCAGATGCGGGTAGCAATTCAATATCATTTCCAATTCTCAGAACTCACTCCACTCAGGAACTGATTCAGATGGTGAAGTCTGATTTATGAAAATATTTAAAATTTATCTTGATGAATGGGATAAGTGATTTTAATATGCCCATCCAGTTCTAACTCTAGAAGATTGTAAATATTTTTCCAAGGATCGTAAATGAAAGAAAAAATCGAATGATTCGTTTCGGGTCGTCTTTTGTGAGAACGTGAAATGAAAAAATAGACGACGATTAACCACAGCCATGAATAATCTCCTATCAAAATTAAAAAAAATATTTCGTTTGTGCTGAAAATATAGACGGGACTTTTTATATGCTCATAGATGACAGATTATCGTCTTATTGTGTGTTTAAATTTTATACGGAATTCTCCTTTGCATGAAATTAAACAGGATCTGGGAAATGCGAAATTTTCTCTGTTCTAATTATTGCAATTTGTTTTGTAGTATAATAAATACGAGTACAATCACAGAAGCTAACCACTGCAACTAGTACACCAAAACAATTTAGACTTTAACTGACGTACGTAAAACGTTTCTAGAATCTTTAATATGCAACATTAAAGCGTGTAATATATATTACTTCTAATTGCTGACAAAGTGCTGCTGCTGGGAAGCTTTTTGAAGTTTAGCAAACCAAGAAAAGACGCAAGTTATTTGGTTTCACTGTCATTTTGTAATCGTTTGTGAATGAATTATATTACTTGTTTGATCGCAAACGTTGAATTATATTTTTAATGGTTCAATCTCAGAGTTAAAGTACTTAAAAAAACACACGAATCTAACACGACTGTTTACAATGGCCCTGAAACAACTCAATTTGGGTTGCTGCATAAAACTCACATGTTTATAACACAGTGCTCTTGAAAGGTAAAGATGCGGCAATGTACACACACGCACAAGTCTGTAGGCGTAACACAAGTAGTATGGGTAAAGAGCTCACTAACCGCTGCTTCAAGTTCCCTCGTCCACGGAGACCTCACTCTGTTTACAGATGGCATTATCATCCACCTGTCATATTTGCGAGCGGTCCCGAATTATCTCAATTACCGGGAGACCTGCCATCTCGTACGAGCCACATTTGTGCTGTGTGCAGGCTGATTGTTTACCTGAAGCCAACCGAGCGTGATCCGTCTCGATCTGGTTGAAGTCTTTGGTTGTTGTGGATGCGCTGCTGAGGTCTGGGGGCTAGATTAAGTTACTGAGACATCACTCCAGTGTTCTCGTCTTGCATTGTGGGCCAGTCGTATGTCCTGAGCTGGCTTGACATTAACGGTTCTGCTCCTGCAGTTGACGTGACTTATTATCAGGTTTTGACGTTCTTTAAATGATTTGGCTTCTAGAGACTTAGACATGTTGTATTGTGGCGTATTATATTTTGTTAATGATTATTTTTCATGTCATATTGTGTGATGTATTACAAAATTAAATCAGATACCTGTTTTTCAGAAGCTATAATCGAGAAAATTTGGAAATTTTATTCCCTGTGGCATTGTGTTGTGTGAGCAGAGATAAATGTTCGTCTATTTTGTAACTTCTGTTGCTCTGATATTCTACCTTAAAATATTTTTTCTGACACGATGATGAAGCTTGCGGTGCAGGTTGTATTTTAAGAACCTACAACTCTCATCGTAAAGAACGCTTCTGTTCATATTATTCAATTTCAGCAGCTGTTGCTCATTCTCTATGCTTTCATCCCTCAAAGTATATTTCATGGCGATAAATATCTTCAATGAAATTCATTGCCATGGTTCTGATATTTCTTTTGTTCGAATCATTGTTTATGAAACCTTACTTTGGAAATCCGGTATTTGACAGGCTAACAAGTTTGTTTAAGTTTATTCAATACCCGCATCATCTAGAGTCTAGACGTTGCATTAATTGTAAATGGTATTGAAATTAAGTTAGTATCAAATGTGAAAATTTCAGGAAATGTAAACTTTTTGACTTATATTTATGTACAGTCCATTGAGTGGGTGTACTGACGTATGATTAAAGTTTTCTATACGGGTCTTTCATTCAATGAGATCTTCATGGACATTGAGCCATTCATATCAAAGTGGATTACGAGAGGAAAATGTTATTCAAGTTAGGAATCAAACCCTTGAAGAAAACTTCTTCAATCTCTAAGCCGATTCAAATCACTTTTCTCAGTTTCCGAGTAGCTCTTATTGATGTAGGCAAGTCGTTTGTTCTTAAAAAGCGCTTAGCAAACTTTTCCATAACAAATTGCCATTGATGAATAGAAGAATATTGGCTACAATGTTTGGGTAAAACAGCATTCCATAACATATCTTTATGTAAGGAATTGGCAATCTTGTTCCGACAGCCCAACAAACTTTGGTCATAAAACCGAAAAAAATTAAAACTTTCTGTCGCTTAGAGTTGCAATTGATTTATCAGTCTACTAAATCGAATGATTCATAGAAGAGGCGCCTGGTTGTGCGACGCAAATGCGCTCTCTACAAGATTCTGGGAGAATTTTCTAAAGAAACGGACATTCTTTAGGGAGATCATTGCCTTCCTGTTTTACGACTTGCCGAGCTATTTCACTGAAACTCGATTGCGTTCGTGCTCAGACGCTTAATTTTATTTTTTACATTCATAGTTGTTAGAATCGAACAATTGTGCATTAGCCAGAGCTGATTTTTAAATTTTGTAACTATTTAGAGGCCTAAAAATGCCACAAAGTAGACAATTTTCATGTTTTAATTCACTTACGGGGATGCTCTAAATAGGCTAGCTTACTCAGAGAGTTTTATCTATGTTATACAATTGAAAATACGTGAGCGAATGCAGAAAGATACAATTTTTTCTATCAGTGCATGTATTTAACTTCCATCGATAGCTTAAAACTCAATAATTTATGTACTAAATACTGTTTTCCATGCGTAGGGAGTCGAAGAATGGTGGAATCAATATCAGCCATTATAATCCACAAGAGTTAAAAATCCAAATCAATTTCTTCAGGAAAAGTATGAACGAGCTCATACCCTAGGTTTTAACTTTAAATATGCAAACAGATGGACAAAATGTTCCCGTATTTTTTGTTTATTTCGTTTTTTCTACCCTCCCGACACGCAGGCCGGCCGGATCCCGCGAGTAATTGCTCTCAGTTTAACCTGTCGGCCACCAGCGTCAGCGTCCACTGTACTGCCGGCTTTGACGGCGGACTCCCTCAGACGTTCCTTATGGAGCTCTACGACGGAGCTACAGGCCATCTGGTGGCTAACGTCAGCGGAGGAGTGAGTGAACCTTTTTTGTTCTACATGGTGCGGCAACACAACTTCCTGTTTTCAAAGCAAAACGCATTTAAAAAACAGGAAGTAATGCTGCCGCACCCTGTATAAGGAAGGTGTTAACGTTCCTTATACAGGGCTGTTTATAAACTCTTAGATGCTGTTTTTGAGGAGCTTGAGAACATAGTCAGTGGCTCTTAGGCCTTGTAGAGTTTTTTTACCACGTCAATGGCCATCGAGCAATGTTGCAGTGCAGTCAATGAACCTCTGTTGTTCCTAAAGGGAGGTGTTCTTTAGACTCTTAGAAACTGTTTTTGTGGAACGCAGATGCTGGCAGATTTCTCAGTAACCATTGTCAATGTTAGTAGAGGATGGAGTGAACTTCTGTTAAACTATGAAGAAAGTATTGACCTAATTTTTTTGTTCAGTATTTGCAGAGCTGTATGACAATGACGTGCGTTACTGGATGAAAACAAGAACTTAATGTTCAAATTTGCATTATTTTACATGAATTATCATAGGAAATGAAATTGTATTCAACAGTGGCAGTACATAATTTATAACATTTCTTAAGGGCTGAACCATGCCCACAGTATTCTGCTCATTCTCTTGTTCCATTAATGTTGGTAATTTTATTTTCTTTCATTCAAACGTTATTGTTGATGTTGAATGACATCCAACTTTTCTCTCTACCTGCGCTCGAACTCCGTAGTTTTTTATGATAATCATTTAGAATAATATTTTCTTAGCATGCATTTGTATGTATGTTATTAATCATATTTCATAACAATCTTCACTCAAAACATTTAACACTATCTACCACACACGGCAGTAATTTATTCTTATGTCATCATCTTAATTAAATAACGGGAGCACTTAAAACTTTTCCCTCTTGGGAAATATTTTCATTCATTTCCTTCTCTTTCTCCGCTGCTGCTCGCTACAAATCTCCATTAGGATTTCCGACACGAAGCAGTTTTATTCATCCTCGAATTTCAGGACAAGATGAGAGCTCCCACAAGATATTCCTGGTTATTTCAGATGAAAAATCGTAGCAACGCAAGGAACGAACGAATCCCTGGGAACATGATTCTAAAATCCAAAGAAATTTAAATATTTCGAGAGACCATCTCGGCCAAAATTTCTTAAAACGGGAGGGAAAAATTAAACCCAAATTATACTTCTTAGCTCCGAATTATATTTCTTGTTTCCTACTTTGTGTTCAAAATAATGAAATTTTCAGATCATATCGCTACTATTCTTCATAAAAGTTAAGATACTTGATATTTTACATAGTCTTTGGACATTATATTGGTGCGCGATGCTCAATAGGATTTTAGATACAACAAATCATTTGTAACTCAAAAGTATAGTACATTTAATTCTATGAAGAACATTGAGTATGGTCGATGCATGCGGTGAATTCGTATTGTCATGTTGTGTCAAATTAATTTCAAGTGAATCGTATTAAGAATAATCGTAGATGAAGACTGCAATAAGTGTTTTTTTCTGTCGTTTCTATCTGAGAAACGTGACCATTTGCAGAGCTAAGCATGAAATTACAGAATACTCACAAATATTATACACTTCAAATGATGCTCTTTTATTTATCGAAATATTAATTAAAAGAGCTTCATCATGATATATTGAGAAAAAAATAAGTTATTTCATTAATTTTTACAGCTTTTAATTGTATGTAAATAAACAGTGACAAATTTATTCTATGTATAGTTAAATTAATTTCCTGGAAGTTCATTCGTTATTACTTCATAGGCTAGCACTGTGCTTAGAAAACTCTCTATTATTTACACTGTGGAGGCATTCCCACAATGGCATTAACTAATATGGTGATGGACGTCCAACACAAAACCAGGAAGTCACAGTTCTCAGCCTCACAAAGATCGCAATATATGTAATGTTATGAGACGCGTTCTGTCCGTAGTCCAGGTCTGCTAGGGGCGACGTATGATCATGAGGGTGTCGTTGCGACGCATCAAAGCGAAGGTAAACACGTATTTCTGGGAGACAGCTGGAGAGTGCCATAAAGACGCTCACTGTGGTAAATTGCTTAACTTTATGCCTAATCACATCGCCAGAAGTTTATGCTCTGCTGAACGAGCTTTGACCGTGAGTACGTTGAGAGGAATAGAGTGTTGACGTGTCAGTCAGAATTGATTGCTGCAGAATGTGCGTAAAATGAAATCGCTTCTCTTTGTTCTTTCCTAGATCGAGTAAATTCACATTACTGCTGATTTCATTCACGCTTTTAACACCGTCAATTCCGTCCTTAACCTCCATAGTTTCGTTTTTCTGGTTTGGATTTTGCAGCTCCTTCAAATACCTTCAACGCCAGCTTGTGATCTGGTGCTCTTCTTGAAGTTCTCGTTACGTGATCATAATTTACAATAATATTTAACGACCGCTATCATTATTTACTGCTGGTCCTAATTTGTCATGAACATCAGATCTGGTGTATTAAGTCTCTGCGTTTAGTTGTCTATATGCTATTTTCCTACCTTCTATCACTTTATGTTTAGCTACAGCGTTACACTCTCTGCCCTGTTCCTTCTCTGCGCTCGCTGCCTCTATCTACTTCTATCCACAGTGCAAATTCCATGATAGTAATTGCATTCTACCATGGTTCCCCTCCACGTCTGCGTATACTATCTACCATCATCTACCATGTACCACCTTCTCTCTTTTAGTGTTATCTATAAATGTTTATCATGTACCACTTCCTCGCTTTTAATGCCATCTACATACCATTGTCTACCATGTACCACCTCTCTTTTAGTGCTATCTATCAATGTTTGTTATTTTGCCTTTACTGCTTTCTACCATTATCAACCATGTACCATTTCATTACCCGCAGCTACCTACCCTGTCAGCGACCGATCTTGTGCCTGGGTCTACATTTGCCGGGGTCATCTACTCAGTGAACGCCAAGGGGCGTGGTGAGCTGCTGTCCATCAACGCAGTCACCATCCAGGACAAAGCAGAGAAGAGGACAGGTCAGTGACTGTATCACTGGTCAGTAGTCTTGAGTCAACACTTCGTTTAACTCAAGTCTTGAGTCATTACTTGGCTTGACTCAAGTCTCAAGTCAACACTTGGTTTGACTCAAGTTTTGAGTCAACACTTGGCTGACTCAAATCTCAAGTCAACACTTAGCTTGATTCACGTCTCAAGTCAGCTCGATTTAAGTCTTAATTTTAGTCAACAACATGGAGAGTGAAGTGCATTTGAGTAACTAGAATTATTGGTTAATAGCTGGCGTTAGTTTTGAGTGAGGAGGGGTCAGCGTTAGTCGAGAGTGGCTATCATTAAAACGTTTGTGCCTTATGATTTCCTTATTATGTTTTATTTCCAATTATATGGAAATCCTAATGTGAATTAGCTTTATAAATTATTTTTCGAGTACTTTGGACTAAAAGTCTTGGTACGTTTACTGAGTTTCTTACCTCTTCTTTTGTTGAATGCAGGCACTTAAAAGTGTTGAAGTTGCAGCACACATCCGAACAGTATTGGGAGTTGAGTTTCAAAATATATTTTTATGAGTTGGTTTTCAATCCTTGCTAAGAATAGATTTGAACTCGTTAGTTCTTTTTGCAATGGAAGGGTCTTGAAGTGAGGGCAATAATGGTAAGTGCTTGAATACGTCAGTGTTATGACTCTTAGGTTCAATAGTACGCTAAAAGATCTATTCCGAAGTCAGTCAGCCATACGATTGAACTCACAGTCTCCTCGAAAAATCCTCTTTGTCTGCATTATTTTTTCGTTAAGAGTCTTACAACCGAAGCACAAAAGAGTTCTTTAAAGTCAAAGTGCATTAGGGTGTGAGTTAAAGTACATCTTGATATGTTATTGTGTAAGTTATGATACATCAGGGTGTAAGTCATAGCGCATCAGGATGTAAGTCATAGCACATCAGGATGTGAGTTATGGTACATCAGGATGTAAGTCATAGCACATCAGGATGTAAGTTATGGTACATAAGGGTATAAGTTACAGCACATCAAGGTGTAAGTTATGGCACGTCCCAGTTAAAGTTTCCCTTCAAGTCATACACGGGACTTCTTGTTTCAAAACGCTATCAGGTCTCCGTCGTCGTGGCAGCATTTCCCTGTGTACTTCTCCCGGCCATTCCATCCATTTTCCCGGCGCATGAATTTGCATAATAGTCTTAACTTTTGGAGGTCCTGCTGCAAATGAATGTCATTCTTTGATTTTTTCGAGGCAAAGTCAATATCTGAAACTCTTGAGCGTTGCTGATGCGCCTCCGTCGCTGCATTTCACGGTGCTGTAGCAAGGATTTCTGAACCTTTATTCAATATTTTTAGTATCAATATCCGTGAATGTATTTTAGACCGTAGTGACACTCTAAGGAAAGTTTCCAATTGCTGAGAGGCATAAGCTATAGCCCGAGAAAGAGTTGCTAGTGTAGCATTTACCAAGAGGATATATTAACTATATTTTAGAAAAGGGAAATTCGGACTTTAGACAACCATTTCAACATGACGGCCACCGTTTATCGCTTAATGGTTTTATAGTGCCAGATGAATTCATACTTCTATACTTCATATCTTGTTCTTGTGCTATTTCTTCATTACAATTTATTATTCACTCGCTTGTTGAAGGGTGCTCAATTAGCTCTTCATGCTGTGATGTAAAAGCTTTTGAGTTTTTATGATAGAACCATGTCTTCAGAAAATCATAAACTGCATGGCATAAGTTAGACAGTCATTGCTCTTCATAATGCAAAGAACTAGAAGTGTGAGTGAAGGAAGGGAGTACTTCGAATGAAAGATGACGTAAGTTGAATTATATTTCACTGAAAGTTGTAAAGCGAACATGATAAATTAGCGAATGCCCGATAGCATGTGAAGTAATTTCTAGCTTTAGCTTTGAACGAATTTAAAGACTAAAATTATTACCCTGGGGAACAATGTGAGTAATCTTGAGTTACAGGCACTCAATTTGCTGCGCTTGTTTGAGTTGAGAGGAGTTTTGATGCTTTAATATTGAAGTAATTAACATTCCAAGTTTAGGCGCAGTCACACTTCTTCTGCAGTCAAGCCATATTACGTTGTCAGTTCTGCAAGGTTTCTTCGCTTTCTATTAAGAATTATAATTTAAATTAGGAGCACATTGTATAACGAATTAACGACACCTCTATTACTCAAATGAATAAAAAGTCATCGTCAGAGATACCTACATTAAATAAATTACAGAAATTTAATTATCAACGTTACCTTTATCAATTAAATAAATAAGACTGTAGTATATAAAGACGCCTCATTGCTGCTGACAGCGGCGATCAAGCCTCCGCCGGAGCCTAGTGTCGAGGCCTCATCGCTGCTGCAGGGATCTTTGATCGCCATCGCTGCAGGGGCGGGCGTAGGCTGCCTACTGATGGTGGTGACTGTGGTGGTGGTCATGAGAAGCATCATCGCTGGCAGGGCAGCCAAGCGTCAGCAGAGGAAGGCGCAGCATCATGTGCATCATGCAGGTGGGAGTCTTGTGTGCATCATGCAGGTGGGAACCTTGTGTACATCATGCAGGTGGGAGCCTCGTGTGCATCATGCAGGTAGGAGCATCATGTGCATCATGCAGGTAGTAATATCGAGTGCATTATGCAGGTAGAAGCATCATGTGTTTTATGCTAGTACGAGCATCATATGAACAGCATATCATCCACCGGTTATTATTCTTTGTTAGAGTCAGCAAAATGTAGCTAAAGGCAACATCATTTGTCACCGAATACAATCCAGTTTTTAATCAGTATTTGTACAATCCTGTATGATAGCGACTGTTTCCATCCTCCGTAATATGGCTTGAGGCAGAGGCTCGTAGGGATGCTAGATGAGCTTGATGGAGGGTCGTAACCAGGTTTTTAGCTTAAATGACAGAGCAGTTATCTCCAGTCACTAGATAGACCTCAGAAACCAACTACAGGATTCAAACCTGGGTCTTCCATATCACACTTGGCAGCTGTGACGAATAGAATAGAATAGAATATGGCAACAAGAATAAGCCGAGCGTTCCATTCTTGGGTTGCTACCCAAGTCCCATTGCGTCCAAAGTTCAGGCATCATTCACGCACATGCACCACAAGTAAAACAGGATAGTAGGAGTTGGGATAACCTAGACAAAATAGTGTAATTATTACTATTTTTAGTGACGAGTTGTACTGGTGTGTTGCCTGCAGGTGGTTCCCACTCACCATCAGCTGCTGGCTGTAGCAGCGCTGGGGCACTCAGCTATGAGGTGACTGACTGTACGCTGCGTGACTCGCAGTCGTCACGCGTCACGGACACCATTCTCGCGGGTCAGAACTGGATGAAAAAACTGGACTCAAGTGTTGAGAAGCTTTGAATGCTTCCAGTTAATGGGTGGCTGGTATACAAAATTGTAATGGAAATTGATATTAATGAACAGTAGGAAATAGTAAAAAAATTCAATAATTACTACAATCGGTTAAATACTGTAAAATTAAGAATGAAATATGATAATGGCAATAATATAAATAAAAATAATTTTTAAATTTACGCCCACACGAGACGCATTTGTACAAGATTGTGGTTTTGCTCTGTTTTGGTTCAAATGTTCATGGTGAATTACTGACATTGCATTTTGAATAAATTCAATATGCGTAGTCGAACAGAAGGTTTTATTATTTTACATTTTTCAATATGCTCCCACAATTACAAGTGACATTTTTGGTTTTTGAAATTATATTTGATCATGGAGATCCTTGGATTCAACATGAAAATAAAGCATAGTTTTTCTGTGGTTTCCTGCAGACGACTGGCTAGGGGGCACCCGCGTGCACACAATCAGTTCCTCCTCCTTGGCCTCCAGCATGGCCACTCTGCCTAGAGGCACTTCCCTCTACCAAGCTGCAGTCCAGTCGCACTACCAGGTGAGTCCATGCCTTAATTCTCAATACATAATATTTTATTAGATTATTAACTAACGCAATGGCTTTAATCTACGTCTGTATCACGTCTATATATGGTAAACCATCCTCAAAGCAGAAGTACGTATATAGTTAAAAAAACCGTCGTGCGCTAGTGTATACTTTTCATTGTAGTAATGGTAGCGATCGCTATTTTTACACGTAGGTAGCAGTAGTACTAGTATTATGATTAGCGGTGCCTATCATTGAAGGTCCCTTTCGTAGGTTAAAATGGTTGTCCACACTTATTCCTGCAAGTTGCATCTGATCTCTTTCTCTTCAAATCTTGTTCCTTTAGTTTCTGTAGAAACGACGTTGGCTTCTCAAAAGCAGAATGCCAGAAATAATTTGACTGCCCAATGTTTTGTTTATATCTATTTCTATAACACAAGTAAAACTACACACTTTGGTGTTGTTTATTTATACCTGCCTAAGTGGAGGAATAAATTCCTGCACTTAGGCTGACAATACACGTCTTGGCCAAACAAGTGTTTTTCATCTAATGCTTTTAATCGAACATACAATAGGTTTAGCTCCTCAACTTGGTGGAATTTGGATGAGAACGGAATTTTTTTGTGATACTTTCAGAACTACTTTGATGTTTATTAACATAAGGAAAAGTAAATCACACTATTTCCTCCTACTTCCTAAAAGACGTGTCTTGCCTATAATACAACCTTCAATACAGCTGATATCGAATAACGATATTCCGTTGCAATTCTAAATCCACGAGCTAAACTTCCATCTCGAGCAGCTGCTTATCACTGAATACGAAGATGTAAATGCAGCGAGTGCAATGATTGCTTTACATCTCTGTACAGGTTTCTCCTTACCAATGATATCAACCTATGCAGACTCTTCACTTCATATGAACGTCATTCTTCCCATTTCAATAAGCCAAATTGCCACTTAATTAAATTGTTATTTTATGTTGCTCATATACTTCCAATGACATAACGATCAATACGAACTCTTCAGCTATGGACATTGATCTTCCCATTTCAATAAAACAAACGGCCACTTCATTTAAGTCTTTTCCTAATGGTGCGGATATAGTACGTATTTAGTTAATTTATTTTATGGTACTGACTTACTTACTTCCGATGACTGATAGCGATGAATGCGAACTCTTCAGTGCGAGACACATTCATTTTCTCATTTCTGAAGTCCAGCAGCCACTTAATTTAAGGTACTCGATCCACACGGTCCCGACATCCCACCAACCACTGATAGCCAACCTTAAGCGATCGTTCAATATTCAATGGCCGATAGGGAATAAATGCCGGCCTTTAATCTCATTACTTTGGGACTGTATGCAGAGTGGACCGGAAAATTTCATTAGACCATTAATCCGGCTCTGCCTGTGCTGGAAGCTCACTGTCTATCTCAGGTCACTGAGTTTTGTCGTCAGAGAAATTGTGTTCTTGGCTGATTGAAGCATGAAAGTAATAGTGTCTATACTTTATGATATTAATTCACTGTTGTGTATGGAAAGTTAATGAATTTCTAGGAGTGGAATCAACAAGTTTTTGTTGCTTCAAAAATTATGTTTGTGATTCAAAATCCGAATTCAACCAGCAGGTTAACCCGAAAATAATTTTAGTTTTATTCTGCATTTTAGGGTTGTCCACTACAGAACGATCAGTTGTCTTTTTTGGCCGTGTAATATGATGCTTTCATGAATAAATATTAACCATGCTCATGATTTAATACTTAATTTGAAATTATTTTACCTAATCCATAATTTTGGGGCTGAAAATATTAGTTGAATAGAATAGAATAGAATAGAATGAGGCTATAGGAACGAACCTTCTGGCCCATTCTTGGGTCGAATAATTACTTCGATAATTATTCGGTTGTTTACCCAAGTTCCATGCCGTATTTCTAGCCGCGTCAACCATGTCGGTAGCGGGATTCGAACCCGGGTCTTTCCGCTCGCAAGCAGGTGGTTGACTTGGCCTTCAGTGAAGTTAAGATAGTACGTATGAAATTCTCTCGATCGCTTGGTGTACAACAAAGTGTATAAATTAGGAACTTCACAGCTGCATTCGAGATTTAAATGTGATTGCCCCTCCGAGATTTAAATGCAATTGCCTAACATGTAGTAGTTTCTATTAAAAACAATAGTAAGAGACTTGAAGGAAGCATCAATTTGAAGAATCTGTTGAGAGACAGAAGTATAATCAAAATCTCCAATTTTATGTTTATCTGAACTCAAAAACTTCAGTTTCCAAATCTTTATTTATATCAGTTTCCGAATCTTTATAAGTGTTTAATGTTAGAAGCGTTCGTGATTTAGAGTCCTGAACATTTACTAAGTAGCTCATGTTATATACTTCACTCCAGTCATTTCATGAAACTGAAGACATTTCTTCCAAATAGTGATTTAAAATGAGTGTTTAAATCGCTTCATAAGCTCAGAGTGCTCTTATTTTTCTGCTTACAAGTTCTTCAATTAATATTGTTAGCACCTTACAGTGAACGACGTGCATCTCAGCATTCCTTATTTTGAAAGAAATGAGGAAAAAAATTCTATTATAGATAACTTTTTGGTCGCTGGTGTGATGTTTAATTTTTTGTATGATGCAATTTTCTATTCTGGTATTCTAATATTTTAATCACAGAGCTGCGCTGGTGACCTGCTCAGTGATGCCCTGCCCCCATCAGGAGGTCGTGGGTGTTCCCTTCACCGCCTACAGCAGCACAGTTCCCACTCCTGCCTCCCCACTTCCCACGTCGGAGCCTCGGCCGCTATCCCTCACCTCCACCACCCTCCCTGCAGGGCCTCTCGCTCCATGAACCCCAATTTTGCATACGCCACGCTCGACCACAGACTTCAGAGGCCGCAGCATGGCCTTCCACCGCCTCCGCCTGAGTTCACTAGCTCTCCTGGAGACGCTCCTCCAGCTGACCCTTGTGGAAGTGGAGGCAACACTGCCATCCTACACGCCTCAGGTGGAGGAGGAGGAGGAGGAGGAGGAGGTGGTGGAGTTGATCAACTGACGTGTCCGTTGTGGCCAGGAGTGTCACGTGTGAGTGTTACGCATGCGTGTGACGACCGCAGTGAAGGCCGGCAACCTCTTATCCCCAACCAGCATGAAAGTTCAGTTTAATGAAATGAAAGCAAGGAATAGGAAGCAAGCCTCGCGTTGTGAACAGTTTAATTATTAGGGTGCCACTTAGAAATGTCTGACGCTCTTACTTTCTTCGAAATTCATATTCTCCGTGAATTAGTTGGAAAGAAATGTGGAGTTCTAAAATGATCTTGTACATAAAAGTCCCATGGAAAATTGGGTTCTCGAACATTAATTTTAATGCTCAAAGTAATTTCTGGATGTTGTGAATTCTCAGAATACGCTGAGTGCTGTGTGATGTAGAGGATGATGTTTCGAGAGTGTTTGTGTTTTATATTGTGTAAAATCAAATGTTTTTGTAAATAAGTTTGACAGTGTGTCTTGGAAATGTATTGAATGGAAAATTACTCCATGAATAATTTAATAAAGCCCTTACTGTTATTAGCTTAACAAACTATAAATTATGTTTCTGATGTAATTGAACCTCAAAATTTCTTACAATAGATTGATAAGGAGTATTTTCGCTCAATCTTCAGAACGTTTATTTTAAACACGGAAAGTCAGTCACACAACTGTTGAAGATGTAGGCTTCAAAAATACAGGGACCTTTGCGTCTGCTGTTCGCTACAGTGGATCCTTTGCAGCCATAATATGTCTCGTCGTACGAAATTTGATGAGAGAAACAATCACGTATCTTTTAAGCCGTCACACCTGCCTAAATGTCCATCACACTTGCCTATGTCCATCACACCTGCCTAAATGTCCATCACACTTGCCTATGTCCATCACACCTGCCTAAATGTCCATCACACTTGCCTATGTCGATCACACCTGCCTAAATGTCCATCACACTTGCCTATGTCTATCACACCTGCCTAAATTTACATCACACCTGCCTAAATGGCGATCACATTTGCGTCTGTCCATCCCACCTGTCTAAATGGCCATCACACTTACCAAAATGTCCACCACACTTGCCTAAATGTCCATCACACTTTCCTATGTACATCACACCTGCCTATGTATCCCTCACACCTCCTATGTGTGCATCACACCTGCCTATGTGTGCATCACTCCTGCTTTTATTACCAGCATCACCCCTTTCATGACCTACACACCCACATCTACTCACTCACTTACATGAGTCTCGACTGCTGCTCGTGCTTCGAGGTCACAAAGTCGTTTCTAAACTTTTTGATTTTCATTCAAATTCCTTCTTGAAGTAAGAATCAGGCTTGTTGCTCTAAGTACGAAGCTAGAATGTAAACAGGAGTGATAGGAGGAACCTTCATCTCGTCTAGCGCCTATGTTCTATGGAGGTGCTACAGCTGTTGAAAAATATCGCTGATATTGCTATTAAATATCGCTGATATTGCTATTAAATATCGCTGATATTGCTATTTTATTTCGTTTGTATGAATATTGGTGCGTTCAACATGAATTTCCTACTTAAAAAGATTCGAAATTTTATTCTTCTTTATGTGCAATGTTTAAAGAAAGCTACCTGATATATTTTACGTGTCTGAAGTTATATGGTATGGAAGCCATAGGTTATTATTATTATATTCCTTATTTAACCACTGCAGTCACAACAAAAGCGATCCCAGCCCGTAGATTAGAAATTGGTTGGAGACATTAATTTATACTTCACACCATTGAGGACTTCACTTCACACTCTTTCATAATTCCACTCTTTCATAACTTCTGTAAATTATTTCGAGTGAACCTGCCCACATTATAGGAAAAGTGTGTTAAAGGGCTTACAGTGTGAGTGGAAATCAGTTATCTATTCATTTTTGTGTGTTTATTTTTTGCTTTCATTCACTGGGTAGATAGAAAAGCTTCCTAAACAAGACTAGGTGCTGTGCTGTTCGTCTATGTGAATTTCATTTTGAAATCTCTAGTTGAATTTAGTGGAGTTCGACTGCGTAAACTGCATTTCTGTCCTTTAAGGGGGAACGTGCACAGACAATCGCTGCCAAAACTGGGTAGCTTTAGAGGAAGTTTTGGCATTTTAGGCTTTAGTTTAACTTAGCCCTACCATTTGTTGGAAGAATGAGTTCAGGAAATTTTGTGTGTTTTGCTCATATTTAAGAATGATATTAGCCAATACTTGGTCCTAATCTGGAGGCTTTGTTGAGAGAGTCTTGTAGTCAGCGGGCTTAGGAGACAAGGCACCACCATAAGGTACCCTGAAGTACCCACCACTGGTTCAGTAGCACTGGTCATGAGAACCTGTGCTAAATAAATAGAACATTGCGACAGGAACCAGTCGAGTGGTCCATTTTAGGGTTAATACCCAAGTTTGTTACAGGTAAGTGTTATTTTTATTCTTATTCATTTTTATATAGGATTATAATGTTTCCGTTTCCTTAAACCAAAGTTGAACTGGAGATCGTTCGTTTCGTCGCTGACTTTGTTTCGTGTTGCCTTTTGGTGAAATTATTTTTAAATGTTTGAGCGTCTGCGTTATTCTCGAGCGCCAAGCAGTTAAGTTGAATAAAAAATTATCAAGTATTCTAGCTGTGAAAGAAACTCAAGTATTTGAAAATATTTCACCAGGATTTGTTCAATTGCTTCAATTTGAGATTGTCAAAAATGTTGCTGAATTAAACAAATTAGTAGCAAAGCTTTTTCCGCTTGTTCCTTGGTCTTTCTTTGGGTATTTTGACTTAGCTTTTAAAATTCAGATGCACTATTCAGATCGCTTTAACAAAAACCATATTTAAATGCTTTCACAAATAGTATCTACATATTATTTGTCGTTATAAAGGCTACTGATGTATAAAATTTAATTGTAGTTAGAAAGTATCCTCCAATAGATATGAAAGGCTTTAATTAACTAAAAAATTTTCCTCAAAATTGCTTGTCCAAGAAGACTTTATCTTGTCCCTGCCGGTCTAATCAAGGCAGCTCACTCTCTGTTAATGCTCTATGAGCAGAAGAATGCTATTACGGGTGTCAATTTCCATTTCTTACGTAATTTTAAAGTGTTTAAATATTGAACATTGTGTTTGAACATTCAACAATGCAACAAAATTTTGGGAGATGTTAAATATTAGAAAAATGTCGTATCAAGATACGTGACAGTCCTGTCTTATACGCAAGAAGTTGCATGTTGTCTATACGTTCTACATGATTTCTATGTCTTCAATGTGTGGATCTTGAGTGTCTCTTGAACTGGAATTTTGAACAAAACACGTTAATAATCTTGTCATCAGTTTAAAATTGTCTTCTAGGGAGAATTTTTCGTCGCAATGTGAGTTTTTTTATGCGAAAAGGAATTGCTCAATCTTGTTTTTTCTTCTTCCGTACAACATTGAACCGTTTTTGGCATAATTTTATGTAAATTCTTAAACCTTGGTAGATCCCCATGCAAGTGCGTTGTATAATCCAAATTATTAGCTTTCCAGAGAAATTTGTGTATTGTCAATATAATCAACGTTATTGTGAATGCATGTTTTTATACAAACGTATTTTGTGAAGTAAAAATTACTCTCGTTGTTTGTATTTTCATTGACATCGTTATTGCATTATTTTTTTTTGATCTTGAAAAAAGATCGGCTTTCGATATTGATGGATGAGTAATTACTTAATGGGGTGTTTTTCTCAGATTTTATAAATGTTTCTAATAGGCTATAACAAAGAAACGATTGTATCATCTTAATATGAGTCGTTCGAACTATGAAATCAGTTTCGTGTCTTTCTTTTCGTTGCCATCCTAGTGAACTCTCGAGATAGCTCGAGTCTTACAGTCTTCATTAACTCGTGTCTAAGTTTCTGAACATTTCTATTCATTTGGAAGCCTACAGGGCAGATCAATGCGTCTGTGAGCCTTCAAACAGGACTACCGGAATCTCAATTAATATCGCCCGAACAGGAGGAAAGTTTCCAAAAATCAACATAGCTCACTTTTAGCAACTCTAGATTGGCCTGGAATATGCTGGAGCGGGAATTTGCAGGCGCTTGTTATGTGTTGATGAACCTAATGCAAAAATGACCTCTTCATCGTTCAAAATTGAATGGAACAGAGAAGTAATGGACTGTGAAAGGCAGGATTTTTTTCAACAGATTGTACGACTTATAATACATATATTGTTACTGGAAGTTAAATTCCCTTACTGTCTTTGTTTTCATCTCATCTCTAGGGCTTGTTTGAATTTTTCTACATCAACAATAATGTAAAAGGAAAAATTCTTAGGATTTCACCGATAAATATTATATCTTCAACTCTATTTATGCAACTGAATATAGGACCCGTCTTTACCTTGTGCGTATACATGTATGCTCACAACTCATTATCTTATAAACTTGCATACACACGTCTTTTCGTATCTGCATGCGTATATGCACTCAAGCAACTGGTTTATGTATTTGATAGCGGTAATTTCTCCATAGAAGCGCACACTCCACTGAGGGCCCGCATGCTTGGTATGGACCCCTCTCACTGCTCTATGTAAGTATGGACACGAGGGGAGCAAAAATTGAGAGCACAGATAAAGCTTTACAAAATATTGGCCCTGGTTTTCAGTGTTGAAGTTCAGCCTGCATTATTTTCATGCTTCAGCTACAGCCACTCGCTGCTACCTCATGGAATTCCTTTGACGCCCAGGCTTCAAATGGAAGCCCTAACGAAATTGCAGGCAAGAGGCAGACATAACGAAGCATGCCAAAGTTCGTACTTTAGAAACGAAAAGTTGAACCAAAATATTTTATTATTGAAAGAAGCTGCATATGATGTTTCAGATCATTGCCCAGATGGTGGAAACAATACCATTCCAACGCTATTGAATGAATAAAAAATACTTCAAGACAACATATAACTAGGAAACAGCGAAACTGCTGTTCATGACTCTTGTAACACCCATTGAACACATAACCCACTGATGATTGTTTCATGCACATGGATTTTCATCTTCAACTACGAAACCCAATACAATTGTGTCTTATACTGCTCCAAAGTTAGCGGCTCGGATGTGCAGCCATTCTTTCCAATAAAAGGTGTTTTTTATAAATTGAATTGACTGTCTTGGATTCATCAGGTTTTATGAGCAAACATTTTATTCATTACTAATTTGCATATATAGAGAATGCACGCCTCGTCATAGCTCAGACCTCAACTGAGAGTGACACATGAGCACGCATCGGAGATGGGCATTAATATGATAGAATCAAAACTGAATAAAATACAATAAAATATTCACTGGCATTGATGCACGTTTGTTTATTCTAAACTCACATTTGCAAAGATCTAAAATCATTTGCAATTTAATGCAACTGACGTGTGGGTAATTTTGCTCAGTTTTTATCGTCGTGAAGGGAAACAATTCAATTTTAAGGATCAGAATTTTATATCGTAAAATTGCGATTTACGTCTATGATATGCTTCAGTGCTTCTGAGAAACATCATTACAATTACTTTACATTGCCCTTTTTTGATTTTCAAAGCATTGAAATAATTTAATATCATATTAATGCTCTATAAATTATTTACATTCGACTAACTAAAAGAAATACACTGACTTGGGAAACTACGAGGGAGTTTTGAAGCAAACTGTTCCAGTTTACTGATGCTGTTGCATGTCAACAGTCTGTGGCCTCACACCTTCTGTGACAGCAGACATTTGTTTTCACAAGTCAGAGAGCAAGAAAGAAAGCGCTGGAAGTGAATTCACTGGCTACAAGGTAGTTAGTAGAAAACTTCTTGATAACAGCTGCACAATTTTGAGTGGAAAAGCAATTTGTACACATGAATATCATGCAAAATTACAACTCAATAAATTCTTTTTAAATTATATCATCAAACGACCTTCCCAGCTACACCTTTTTTCTGATTGGCAGACAACTTTAGAAAACATATTTTAATTGTTAGAGAAGTTAATCAACTACTAATAAAAATATCTCGTTACCTCATCATCACATTTATTACTCGTATTGGGAAGGAAAATTTACTAAACATTCTCTCTGAGAAACATTTTGTGCTTTTCTTCGCCCCTCATCGTGAGTCAGTGATCGTTGCTCCTGAATGTTTAAAAACCGTAGTTATGAAAAGGGAAATCTTTACTGGTCGAGAACTCGTCATATTTTCCTTAAAAGACACGAAAGCTGCTTCTTTTCATCCGCCTATGAAGTCTTCGTAATTTAATTAAAATGAAGCTCATCGGCCAGCGTCTCATTTTACGGCTACAGCCTGCATTGAAAAATTGCGTTGATTTTTTTCAATTTTGCGGTATTTTTGTACTTATATTTGCAGGGAAAGAAATTTTGAACGTATTGAGGTTTAAGTTGACTATTTAAATTTTATAAGAGAAAAATAGAAGAGCTTGTAGAATAAAATTGGTTTTCACGTGGAATATTGGGACTAGATGGGGTAAAATGTGCAAGAAAGCGAAATAATAATACGGCATTTTCTAATTTCTGGAAATATTTTCTGATTATTTCTGAAGCCTAATGAGCTTAGTTTTCATCTTTTAATTGCTATTAAAAGCGTGCTATATTTCCAATGTGATTAGATTATACGTCTATTAGAACAGACAAAATTTCCCATCAAAACCTTTTTCATAGATTTTATATTATGTATTCAGTCAATTCAAATTTAATAATTATGAGGTTTGCATGGATTTATATTTTTCAAGTAAAACATAAATGAAATATATATATATATTTCAGTTTTCCATTGTTTTACTCATTTTGAAGCGAAAATACATGCTTATGTAGAATGAATTGTTAGAATTAAACTATCCAATACTTAAAAACACAATTTTTGTAATAAAACAGAATTAAAGTTAACCAAAGTGTAATACATATCCAATCTCATGCATCTGTTCTCAAACCAAACTGTATTAAATTTTAATTAGAACAATTCGAGATTCCATTTTCGTGTATCAAGTGATTAGAAGACATTCTATAATTAGATATACCAGCTTATACTTTTCCTAAGCTTCTTCTACGATGCCCTATCAGCCGTAAGAGAACAGTTACTGTACAACCACCTACTGGAATACAGTCACTGCACAACCACCTACTGACATACAGTCGCTGCACAACCACCTACTGGCATACAGTCACTGCACAACCGCCTACTGGGATTCTGAACTAACACTTCAAAACAAATCTCGACTTCTGCAGCGGACTTCAAGGAGTGTATCGCTTTTCCCTGTCAGCAGAGAAGAGCTGAAATCAGTTGAGAAAAGGACGGTATGCAAAATTATGGATGAGTGTGGTCCCTGTAAGTTGTAACTGTCACCATAAGTACTAAAAATTCAGTGAGAAAACTTTTAAATTGTTTTCATATGTAACGGACAGAATCCAGTGTTTCATATATATAAGTATTTCAGCGAATTATTGCTTCAACACACCCACAAAGTCTGACTAACTTCCATTATAGAGTTTCTAGATCGATCAAAACGTATCAAAAAAATTTGTTATTCGAAGGAACAGCACTGGCAAGAAGCTGTTAAAGTCGCCTCGAAGACACGAGCTTTATTAGGTAGAGTCTTCATTAATGAACAAGCATCAGTAATAACTATTCAATCTTGTAATTTCACACTAAAATTCTATGTTCTTATTTCAAAATGAAATGAATCTAATGCTCTTTTAGAAAAATTATTTGGCAGTATTCTTGGATAAGAAAACAAAAAGTTGGCATGGTATAATTGTTCCTTAGAAAACTGAAAACTCAATCCCTGGTAGGAGTGTAATGCCTGATTGCGTTATAATTATCCCAAAACAGGTCAGCATACAAACTGGTACGAATTTTTAAAAAAATTATCGGTTTCCTATTCTAAAGGAAGAATAGAAGTCCGGATATTTTATTCCGATGATATTTTCCACTAAAAATGTCGGCCTAAAGGTCGATGGCCTTTTTCTAAATCACTTGCTAATCCTAAAACTCCTAAAGAACGTTGTTACGTTTATAATTTATTTTGTAGTTCATAACTAAGGACAAGAAATTAGTGGCCAGGAGCTTTGCTGACATGACTGACGTTGCTAAGCTGCGAACTCCTTCTCCTTCTTGTAAATGTTCTGCTCGTTAGCGACATTTTTTCGTTATAAAATAACACCTTATGAAAATTTTCGCGCGTGGGACGCGAGAAGACTGTAATGCAGAAAGTTGCTGCTTCACTTTAATCCGAGCAGGATATTCACGAGCTTAGACGCATTTTGCATTTTAAATTATCAGTAATAACCGCAATTTTTGTACGAATTCAAGTGTCTTTATGTGCTGAGAAGACAAGCTCAAAGCGAACCGCTTAGAAATGCATAGAAGGTGTTTGAATTTTCCGGGAGAAAGCCAAGATTTTATACAAATACTATGGTCGTGTGCTATGGGGAATGAGGGCAAGATAAATCAATAATTGATGGCTGATTGCTTGGATTAAGCATGACTAACAAACATTTTTCAGTAAAACTTAATTTGCTATTATTAAGCTAAACACATACGATTCTGATAATTTCAATCGGTTAACATTATTGTGTGTAAAGGAAGCTTCATATATAATTCAAAGTACCTTTTCTCTCTAGTATAGGAAAACAGTGCAAAAATAAGAATTTAACATAAATTGTCTGAGCACAGAATTCAATTTTAATATCAAATTTTTCATAGTTTTATGCTTTGCAAAATTTTATTGGGCTAAAATGTAATGAACATCGTGAATGGAAATATAAATCTACGGACATTAGTAGATGCATTTAACTTACTCCTGCCTCAGTTGTTCCATAAGCAAAAACGTTGGAAGAATTAAATTGAATGCAAATTGACCGCCGGAACTGAATTGAACTAAAAGGAGGAATAGAATAATTTTGTGTGGAAATACAGTTGGACCTGAAATATCATCGTCATGGATTATTATTCATTACATAAACTGTCAGCGTCGGACACCTGCAAAAAAATGTAGAAAGAAGCAAAAGAAAATTGTTGAAATATTTTTTCATTCAAACCAGGCAGTAGCAAAAGAGTTAAGTTATTCTACTTCTTTTCGCACAATATAATTGATATCACTTGCAGTATTTGCATTAAACTTTTAATGAACACCTATAGCAGTGTATTCGAATGATATAAAAAGGATCATGTTAAAAAGGATCATGAACTAGGCACTTTAGAGTACCTATCAAAATACAACAGGCCTTCAAGTATCATACAATACAATCAAAAATATTTCATGTGAAGTGGCAGTATTGGAAGTCTTTGTTTGAGCTTTACGTCAGACAAGTTAATCCCAGAATAATAATAGGACTCAATAATCCTCACCTAATTAATGAATTTTCAGAGCTCAGACGTTCTCTAATAAACAGAAATATTTTGGCTAAATAATCAAGATCAGTGTAACATTGAATTTGTTTCATTCAGAACTTCTACGTAGTTGTGTGTGTATAAATAACTCCGAGCCTATTTATAATATATAATGTAATGTATTTTGATGATGTAAACCGGTTTATAATGAGTAGTTTTCGCTCTTATTCAAAGAAGTTAAGCATTTTCTTTAATAAATTTCATTCAAACACAATAATCATGTCAAATTTCTGCCAGTAGTAATGAAATGAAGGTATGATGAAAGTTGCAGTAAGCATATTATTGTTTACTGAGTATCATAAAATCAGGTTATCAGTTTTGGTTACAAAAATTATCTGCGAGTACATGTAAATTCTGTAGATTTCTCTTTAATGAAGTATACCCTGTCGATTTTATTGCATTATGGTAATAAATACAGTGATTCGATATGAGTCTTATCTTTTCTGACTGCAGGATGTTCAAAGATTTCATATCTTGTATAATACGCTTTTTAAAATTTCTTCATCATAAATGTGATGGGAAAATTGAAAACATTACTTCATTCGAAACATAAGACACTTTCAGAAAAAACACACTGACAGATCAATCTTACTCTTAAGAAGATCTGCAGCAGCAGGCATCAGGTAGCGTAAGAAGGTATCTCCTTAGAAGCTTGGGTTGCTGACCCTTAAGAGGGACTATCTGGGAGGTCTTTTAGCCTATTTATAGGCCAGGATGTCCCATTATTTGTGACTGGGGTTACTGGCAGTGTAGGGATACTCTGACGAATACTTGATACGTGTGAGGTTTGGTGGAGATCACTGTGGTATGCAGACATGCTGCACGGTAATGTTAGCAGCACAGGTTCCAATGTGAGGATTCAGGTGACTCCAACTTTAAATTCATCTTATATTTATCTCAAATTCAAAGATGTTTTCATATTTTGTAACATTCAACACACCTTGTAATTTTCTTTTCATTGTTATTATTATTTTCCCGGTTTAACAGCCGTAGCCACAACATAATTGATCTCAGTAGTGATATTTTTTCTTTTCATGTGCTTAATAAATAGTAATATGCGATAGTTATGCTTTAGGACAGCACCGACAGCATATTTAAAACCGATCTTTCAAATATTCTTACAGCCTAGTCTCAGTGAGACACATGACGTGATGTTAGCAGTTTTACATTTGATATGAAATATTTTTACAGCAAGGCATCATCAAATGAGCTACTTGACGAGCTTCCAGCTCTCGATGCATTGATTAGCTGCGAAGATCGTTAGAAGTGCAACATGGCATCGGTAATGGGCTTCTGAAAATAAACACACGTACATCAATTCGTCCTATATCAAAGGCTAAGAAATTCTCGTACTAAAAGCAGCATCTGTGTGCATTAATTTTAGGCTCTGTTTTGTATGTTCTGCATCACATAACTAGCTCAGGAATAGCTATTTTTGTTCATTTCAACTTATTTCTGATACTGAAATGTTCTGTGGCAATCGATTTCAGCTAAAATAAGACTTTCCCTCATTACTCAGTTCTAAATGGTTCTCTAGTTAGCCAGTGCCAGGTAAAGTCATATAATTACTATAATTACACAAGAATAGTGGGCCCCGAGAGCTCTTTTGAATTTCACTGCTGAAACAGAGCGAATAATTTTTTGTCAGTTTGATCATCTGCAGCTGTAAAGCAAGGGTTTCTGATATATGTATTTCCACAGGGACCGAGCAATTCGATTGAGATTGAGCCGATAAACATTTTTTTGGAACCATTCTTTAAAAATCAAAACGGGTTTCCTCAACGGATCATTTCGGGTGAAGTGTAAATTGAATTTACATACATGTGTTAATTAAAATATACCGACATCAGCATCTTTAAGATAACGGCTTATTGAAATTAAATTGTAAATATTTTGCATATCTAGAGTTTAATAACACGTAGCATCTACCAAGTGACATACAATTCAGAATGAGTTTTATTTCTGTCGTAAGTGATTGACAAATTGTATTGAAATTTATGAATTTATAGCGTTGTTGATATTAGCATTAGTTTTGATTCTCTGGTATTGAGCAGTCAGTCTCTTTGAGATCGCGAGCTTTTCTCGGCTAATTGAATATAAATCTTTTGCTAGCCTTAATTTGGAGGTCATGAATTAATAAAAACGTGAACTAATTTATCGGAAGACCTATGAAGAATGCTGCACCATTGTAAATTATTCTTAAGTATTTAGCAAAATAACACATTTAATTATTTTATTTGGTATGTTTTCAACGTTTACCAGCCGGACTGTGAGAAAATCTATTTGAGGCAAAAAATTGAATATATGGTCTTCTTGCCAGGGGTGTGTGTACATAAATTCGTAAGTGAGAATTTAGGCTATATAGAAGGGTTCTCCATCATTTTCATTTCGTACCAATGAATTTTTACTGCAAAATATACTGTGTAAAGCTCTTCCATAAGTAAAACTGTGATGTTCTTCATTTATATAACAGGTAGAATGGTAAAATAAGATTAACGTCATTTTATGTTTAAAATATTACATCAAAGTAGTATTAAAAAATTATTTAGAAGGTCAAAGCTATTTTAATATTTTTACACTCCTTAGTCTTCATATGGTCGACTCCTAATTGGAAACCCAATTCGTTGTATGCACGTACTATTAGCAATTTCTATCTTATTAATATTCGAGCTAATGAGGCACTAGAATATATTTGCCGCTTTTAAAGTATCGTTGCTTTCATTTGTAAGGAATGTCCTTGAGAATGCCGCTCGTTATTAATAGTAAACACTTGCAAATCAAACGGAGTGATCCTCATGGTCATGTTCAAAACATTGCTGCCTGGTATAAAGCGCATTCAACATCAAATATAAAGTCTGGCAAATGTACAGTGGAATCAACTGAGCAGATCGATATCATATTGAGCTATTCATCACTGTACACATAATTTTCATCTTTATTTAAAATAACTCTAACCACTGGGTACAAATACAATGATAAACGAACGGATGTTGTGGAATTGACGAACCATTGACGAGCAAGTGAAAGAGTTACATTGGCTACATGGCTGGTGTACATTATGAGGTATCGATAAAATGCCCCGAAAAATTTACACCAGTATAGTCATTTTTAATCGTCTATAATCTTTGTCTGAGTTTTATACTAAGGTTCAAACAATTCTAAAACAGGAACTAAAATACTTCGTACGGGTATACTCTTTACATTTTTATCCGAAAGTCCAACTAATTGTCTATCAATAATAATCATCTTTATTTAGACTCATCGCTTGTATCGATATGAAAACAATAGAAAAGCTAACAAATAATGTGGAATTGGCGAATAATTGACAAAAATTGAAAATATATTATTGGATAAACGACAAATGTACATTATATGACGTGCATAAAATACTCGGCACAACTGACCACAATAAAGTGCATTTCCGGTGTTCAAAATCGTCGGCTGAGTTTTATTCTGAGTCTCATGAAATTCTGAGACATTGATCATACAACTCGAAAAACTTATAAAGTTATACCCTTTGCATTTATTCCCAGTAAAAGAATAAATTAAAAGTGAAATACGATTGTGTGTGTTATGCTGTAGTTACAAATTTTCTTTAAAAAGATTCTGTGTTACGTCGCTCATAGACATTAAGGATTTTATGAAATATATTTAAGCTTAGTTCAAAGAACAAACCTCTTCAGTAGACAAGACTTTCACACAAATTCTTTACAGTATGCTCTACCACTGCGCCTACATAAAAATTTCTTACAATAGAAGCATTGAACGTAAATTCAATGAAGAACGGAACTCAAACCATATCATGCAATAGAAAAATAAAAAATGCATCGCAATGGAAAATAAACGGAGCAGAAACATATGGGGTGCACAGCTAAACTCTGCCCTAAGTAGCATCACATTCATAAAATTTTGCTTCTTTAGAAATGCTTTGTACTTCACAGTGGAGACGCCAAGAACGTGGAAGTACTGACAATTACGATGCATTTTCCAGCAGCAGTACTGCAGCTGAGCTTCCAACGGCACTTCCAGCTGGGTTGTGCACAGTGTTTTAGGTCTTAGTGTTTGAAACAAATGTTTGTGAGTTGCCTTGCCATAAAGCCCCATATATTTTGGAAGAATATATTTACACAAAATTAATAATTATGAAATTTTCGTTTGGTACCATAGAACGGGGATGCAGCTTATCATAATACAAATTACAGTTATAAAATTTCACGTGTTAACTCAGCTGACGTATTTATAGCAAGTAGCATATTGTGAATCCATTAAAATTTGTATTTCTCAAAAAATAACTTCATAAACGGGAATGAGGAAATGGTATTAAACAAGTGCTATCATATACAAAACTTCAGAATCTAAATTCATTCGAGGTCTTCAATTGATATTTAGGAGCATCAAAAAAATCCCGCAAAATGATTGAATTTGGCCATCGTAATAAAAAGTGCGGCGTTGATGTAATTGCTTGGTACCTCACGACACAATTTTTATTATCGTTCCATTTCTGTTTGTTCTTGACGTAAAATTAATTACTTCACTCTGTCGATGGCGAGGGAAAATCAAATGGATTCCGTCATGAGTGTTCAGGTCAGAGGCTTTGGCTCTTTTGTGATCGTAGAGATTTCAACTTTTTTATGATTCTCCATCGTTTTTCTATAAAACAGAAGATTGATTCATTTGATAATTGATTGTTTGTGCTTTTTAGTTACGGTACATTAACCGTTTTATAACTGAAATTATATATTACATCATTTATTAATTTTCTAGGGTAAGAAATCTACGAACAGATTAAATTGAAGTGTACCTTTGATGAAGAATTTTATTTACACGCACAGAAACCATGAAAAGAATAGTTCTCATTGAATATAAGAATATTAAAACCCGAAATGATGTGTTAACCCTAATTTGCAGACGCAAAAACGTATTCGTGGTTGTTATATTGACTGTGATGGCAATGCTCGTGCTCCAGAGTGACTTTCTTGCCACTGGAAACATTCACTCCTGCAAAATTTTCTTTGGTGGGAAGGTGCTCACGATGTGGCCAAGTGAGAATTTTCTTGACTCTGATGCAATATTCAAAACAGCGCATAATGTTTGCATAATGTTTGCATATCGTCGGACACCATACACGGCGTCACTGAAAGAGTCCACATAGCGGCATGCTGTGCTAAGAAGCTTCCAAGCTAAAGCTCTAAGAGCAGCTCCAAGATGCGTATCGATTCCAGGATACGCTAGTCTTCAGAAATCAGGCCGTGAAAACAAGAAGTTTGGTGATACCATGAAATTATTCAAAAGATTCGTTAAGAAGGTACATTTGGAGTGTTTTTTGCATGTATAAGAAGTGCCCATTCCGGTAATAAAATATTTATAACCTTGAGTGAGAGCTATAGAAGAAGAAAATTTTCAGCTTCGGGCTGAGAAACTTTAACTACTTCTTCACTTAGCATCTGGCTTCCTTAACAGCTCTTGAAATTTCTGTTCGAAATGCATGCATAGTTATGACGAAATATGCTCGTAGAAATCTTAATTCATTCATCTGATTGAGCCGTAGCTAAATATTTCCATGGTTTCTACAGGATTCTCAGCAACATTAATTCTTGCTTTAAAAAATATTCTTCCAACTTTTCATGTCATTTTATGTGTTCATTCTTAAAAATGTTTCATATTTATCTCAAAAAATTAAATTAATCCAACAAAGATATAAGATTTTTAGAATAAAGTATCATAGAAATTTTCTCTGAATTACATATAATTGAACTGACATTTAGAATGAATGTACTCGGTTAATTTGATGAAAAATGTGCCACATGTGCCTTAGTTTTGAAGACCAGCTATTGTAAAGAATTTCAAATATAGCTGATTGCAAATTACTGGAAGATACCTTTAGCTATCCTGTTGAATTTCTAACAGGGAACCTCCGTTGTCCTAACGTTAGTAAGTATAATTCTGGGAGCATTTTCCGTAGACTAATTTGGATTTTTGAATTGCTCAAACGAGCACAAATTCAGCAAGTAAGGGGACATAGTTAAGGAAAGCTCTGCCTAGCCATATCAGCCCTCTCAAAGCCTGCTTAAATTACCGAAGAACTGCTTGCACGATGAAAACATAAGCTTATTACCGGTGGTGACCTGAACTGAGTGTTGTGGTGGCTGTTTCTTGAGTTCCTGTTCGTCTGAGTGCCTAAGACACGTAGCTTTTTAAAAACAATGTCATGGTAGTTGAGTTCATCAATTGTCTTGAAGAGTGATCAAATGAGAATGTCACTAATATAGAATGTTGTGTAGCATCACCAAACGTTTTCTTGAACTATTGGAATGAAAGTGGTTGTGAGAGAAATACAAAAAAAGAAGAGGTTTATCGATACTGGGCACTTGTAATTTTAGTAAATTTTTACTTACATATAGACGCTAACAACTCAGCTTCCATGCCTTTCGAAATTAATTTATTATCAAATTTACGATATGAAACGTCATTTATGTTATTGTTATATATATGTCTGTGACATTAATGTTATATGTTCTCGAACTTACGTTAATTGTGCATCATAATTAAAAGATGAGTAAAATCAGTAGTAAAACTTGAATTATGCATACAGAATTTCTTTGCTAACTAGAATTTAAGGACCCGGTTCACAGTCATTGGAATACAAATTTAATGTATAAGTCTATTTTTTATCGGGCCGTTAAATCCACTTCAGAATAAATTATTATAGAAACTTTTTTATGCACATGCTAAGATTTTAAAATAATCTGATCTGTGTTTGCATATGAACATAAAAACATGCAATTACCTGAGGCTCTTCAGAGTGTTTTTATCGTTTATACAGAAAAAATCTAATTAACTGATATTGTTTCCTTAGAATTCCTCTAATAAGCCAAATATATATTTCTTAACGATTTTCGATAAAAACATGTTTAACCAGTTATCTCTAATGACAGCATAAAATATAAGTACACTAATAGAGTACGTGGCAAAGCAAAATTGTACTCTAAAATGACAAATAATTTTACGTGGTTGATATTTTATGTTACACGACAAGTGTTTATCATATTTGAACTTCAGAGGAATTCTATGGGATTAGCCAATCCAATATATGCATTGACTTGCCTTTCAATAAATTCACTCACCAATGATTTTTAGGCCATTGCTATTGCTCTACGATTAATGGAGCAATCGCTTGCTCAGTTTTTGACTGCAGTCTCATCAATTCTAGCACGAAAACACTCGCTTGCCTAAATTGGCCCCGTAGCAGCGACGAGCTAAAGAGTGTGATGTTTTAGAGGACTTGTGTACGGTGTGGGAATTTCCTGGGTCACCAGACACAGGTTGGGCAGAGAGAGGCAAGTCAAATTCTTGATGAGACACTTAGTTGTTTGAAATAAATGTGAACTAAACCCGAAAATGAAACTGTAATTACGGTTAACGTACTTAAGGGAGTGTTTGAATCGTTGCTTCGGTTGAGGAGAGTCACTTTGAAATAATTGTACTTGAACAACGACAAAACTGAATAAACATTACAGCTACACATTCTCAGCAGGTGCAGCGGGTAAACCTAATACAAAAGTAATTGTGACTCTCATTAAATCTTTCATCAAGATGCCTATCTCCCTGTAAAGTCTCTCGCACCTAGACTCTACCGTGCAAAATGGCTCCTAAGACTTTTGGAAAGATGGCCAAGAAGGCCAATGACAGGAAGATCTAGCTGAAGTCTCTCTCTCGCTTGGATTCTGTCATGCAGAGGCTAGATTCAAAATGAGATAGTAGTTCCGTCTTGGGATCAGTTTGGTAAGGGGGGTTATACGTTGCAGACTTCATGGCCTTGGAGATAGAGTCAGGTGCTGGGTTCACATTGGACGGGAAAACAGACCTTATGAATAGACCTTCACCTCTCAAATTATGTGGGCACCGAGCATCTTTTTATTCTGTTCTGTGTCCTTTTCCGTTTCACTTCCTATCCTTAGGTAATCCTGCGTCAATCTCTTCTTCACATTTACTTGTAGCACCGTCTACCACTACCTATCTCCATCCCTCAATTAAAAATGAACCAAAACAAATTTAGAAACTCATTGCTTGGTTGGAAAGGACAGAATAAGAGTAAACCCACTGAAAACTTTTTAATTTTACCAATATTCATTATTGATGAAATTGTATGTTCCAGAAAATTAAGTGTACGGACAATGACCCCATATTGCTTACAGCTCATTCTCGCAACTGGTCATTTCCTTCTCGCAAAATCTGCTTTCAATTCCAATCGTATCGACAAGTGGAAGGCTAGGTCTGTGTCTGAGCTATTGAAATTAATTCAATTGAAATCCGTAGGCACACAGATTTTGCATTTGGATCAAAGTCTGTAAGGCAACGGCCTGTTCGGCACGACACTGCCAGTATAATGATGGAAGATTGACGGTACGATGGACGGCATTAATCTCATTTTTCTCCAATTCAATTTTTGCACGGTGCTTCAAGGTAATCCTTAGCCGGACGTTGAGCTATGAAATTGTATAACGGTAGATTAAAATTTAGAGCCAAAGCTACTGCAGTAAATGACCAGCAATGGTTCATTACAAGCTTCAGTGATAATTAAAAGGTAAAATAGTGCTCATATTGGAAAAGAATTAGTGGATGAAAAAATTAGACGCATCTAATTAAATTTTCATGAATGATATGATTTTTGTGTTGAATATTTTTTGAGGTACTTATTCAAGAAGAACGAATTATTCTCAATAAATAGAGCTTTCAGTATTTATTTATTTATTTATAAGTGCAGTAAATGCAAGCTCAGTGCAATAAATTTGCACTACTCTTTACAGAATAAAGAAGTGAAAAAACTGGTAAACAAGAAACACTGGCTGTCTTGATTTACTTGCTCCAAGTAATTCCTCAAAAAATTAAAACATCTTTAAAATACCTGAACATACGGAAATTTACCTAACGCTTGCTATTTAGTAACAGGAACAGAATTCGATTAAAAAATTATGTTTTCTATTAACTTCACAATAACTTTTATCGAATCTTAGAAACAATGAAAAATGTTTACAACATAAACGAGAAGGGTCTCTGATCAG
Source organism: Trinorchestia longiramus (assembly GCA_006783055.1). Lineage (NCBI taxonomy): Eukaryota > Metazoa > Arthropoda > Malacostraca > Amphipoda > Talitridae > Trinorchestia > Trinorchestia longiramus. Next base: position 87,408 of record VCRD01000060.1, read on the forward strand.
ACAAATTTTGGTTATTTGCTTTGTTTGGTATAAACTAAACGTTGAAATCAAGCTAGCAGAGGTTACAGTCATTTATGAGCATTAAAAATCAATTCCAATGAGTCATATTTAACGTAAAAGTAATGGGCACTTCTGTAAAATAGTCAAGAAATAAAGCGGTTTTTGCACTCATGAATGCAAATTAAATGCACCCTTCAGTACATTACATTATCTAGAGAAAAAATACTCGTAGTTAAAAAGAACAAAGGGGCTGAATAAAATGAATACGAAATAAGTTCATATTGTAGATAAAGAATGCTAGTAATATCTATAGTTCACATGTTTTCCGTGAATTTTTAACGTCAATAAAGGATATAACGTGAATGAAAGTCTTTGACTTTTATCCTAATCTAAATAACTTTCATGCATCTGCTTAATACGAGCTTTATAGTGTTCTGTTGTATTCCAGCATTGTATTAGTTTCATCATCCTAAATGCCCTACAAACATTTTCCTGTTAGTTCAAAGGAGGACATTGTTACATTTTATGGAGTCGTGAAACAGCAGAAAGTTAATGAAAACTTCGCGGAAAAATTCTTCCGTGATTCTGGCTTGGTGCTCCTCTTCTTAACTCGGATTGTGATCTTCTTCTTCCTTTTGAAATTTTCTAAACCAGTCACGCAGAGTGAGAAAACTTGATCATTACATCAATGCAAATGTAAATGTTTTTTGCACATTCTACATTGTCTGTTTACAGGAATCTAATTTTTACAGTGTTTCTTGAGAATTTGCGAAAAATAATTGTAAATTTGATATAATTTTCTCCGATAAAGTTACGAAGACATCGAGTCTCGTTACAGCAGCACCTGGGAGACTGAATGTGGTAACTCTGCTGCCGACAAAAGTTCTCTAATAAAGGATGCGGAGCTTCATTCAGTTTGGAGCTGTAAATCAAAAGTTACTTTCAGTTTGGCTTACGAGGCTGAAAGCTGAGGTGCAAGAGGTTCTTTCAATTGCGCAACTAAATTTTAGTTCGGTGAATTATTGCTGTTATTTCTTTGCATTAAAGATACTTATGGTTTGCTATTTTGTATTGTTTCTTAATGTCCAGGATATTTTGCGTCGCGTAGTTAGTGAAGCAGTGGACCGATGAAATGTAGGAAAATGAGCGTAAAATCCTTAACGTCTGTAGCAGCAGGTCAGACGCGGGAGCTGTTTGTGAGAAAGGATTTACTCAGTACACAAGCTAATTAACTAATGTTTTGCATTTGAACGCTGAAATAGAAATAAAACAGTTCTGATTAAACCCAACTTACAGAACAACAATCGGATGAAAATTAATGTATTTCTACTCAGATTTGCTAGGTTAACGCAAAACTTTAGTAGGGTCTCATATTTTACATTGATCCCGGCTCAGTATTTACAAAAAAACTCTAAAAAAACATCGACATCGGAAATATCTTTCAATAAAATGCATGAAATTTAATCGAGCGTAACTGGCCTTTTGACAGACGTCGTTGACATAGAAAGAGAGAGAGCCATGAAGGCCAACTGAATAAGTAATTTTTTCCGAACTATTCTGAACTCATTTTTACTATTTAATTTAAACTAAGTCGCTGAAGTTTAAGGTTAATACCTCAAAATTAAAGAAAACCGACGTTATGTAGTTATTAAAATTTCATTTAGTCATTTCTGTAGTGACTGCCTGAACTGAACCTCATGGCGGATCCGAAGAATTTAACATAAGATTGTTGCTAAACCCTTTACGGAAACGTACGTAGCTGTTCCTTAATACGACTTTGCACTTCCATCATTACTGAACTGAAGTACCCTCGTGTTCATCGAATATTAATTTGACATTTCCGTAATAACTTGAGAGATTTCAAGCATCGTTTGCCGCAAACCTCCTAGATGTGTATGCAATATGCACTCAATTAACAAAGAGCAAACAGAAATGAGAGTTCACCTTTTGCAAAACTTCCCTCCATCCATTCTAAAAAAGAGTACTCTGCTCGAGCATACAAAACCCAAGTTCCAGTCAAGGTTGTTAGAAAATTTGTTTATCGAATAGAAAAGGTTTATTTTTGAGGTTAGATTTAATATTTCGTGAAAGTTAACCTGAATATTTCGGTGCTCTTTGAAGTTTGGATAATTCAGAAGTTTTTTGGTCATCAATGAACAGGTTTTCTGGATCAAATCAGTTTATCGCTGCCAGCGAGTGATAGGATGCTGGATTTCGAATTTTATTCTGCAAGAAATATTTACTATAACATATTTTTGTCATAAATAGAGCATCCGAGTTTTTCCTCAACAAAATTATGAAATATCAGATTAAGAACATTTGAAGCTTGAAATACCAGAAGTGGTTGGTGTTTGCTAGCAAATTATTAGAAAGATCAGATTATGAATCCAAATCTGCTGAAAGAGTTAGTAGTTAGCTCAGAGTTACGAACTTCTATTCCTCTTCCACTAATATATTTTAAGGAGTCATATTAGGGCATTTGTGTGTAAAAACTTTTTAAGATGACTAAAAAATATCTTGAACTCTTTTAGAAAACCCTATTTTCAAGGAACTTTACTTTTCCAGCAACTCTTTTCCTTCGTTTACGGATGCAGACTCCTCTGTTTTCAGACTCCTCCCAGACGTTAGTCCTGCTCCAAGCTGTTCTGAATTCATTCTTTGGAAGGCAACGCACAGCGTGTGAAATGAGGCAACCAACTCTTGATGAGACGCCATTATTTGCGGCTTTTGTGATGCTTCTGCTCCAAAAACCCAGCTAAAGATCTTGGTTTTCCAATAATTCACGGTTGAAGACAAACAAAAGAGTGCAATCAAGCAGTGAAGTCTGATGAACGACTGTGAAATTATTTATTTTTAGCTTTAATGATGACACGTGGGGATACACTAATGTTTACTTTCGAAATACGAAAAAATGAACTTTTTCAGCATATATTCTCGTCAAGCATAATCGTAATCCGTTAGACCAGCCTATGAACTCCATGCTGCTGCAAGCTTCGATTCTAGGTTTTGTGAGGCAAGGACACGCTTGCATTTACTCATTGCTGCACAAACATAACTCAAAGGTTGTCTGATCATGATTGCGATGTTGTTTTAGAGCGTAAAAGTATGATGCAACCTGTAAAATACACATGAGAAAAAGTCTGAAACCTTACCATTTGGTCGAAAATTGAATTTGAAATGTATGTTGCACGTTGAAGAATGTGTGAAACAAATGAAAGTTGCGATGTTCTTGTGTTGATCAGTGAACGTTACGATAGAACACAGAAATGAGGGCTGATGAACTTGAATTGAAAGACGTAAGACTGTAATAGCTGTTAGAATGCATAAGCTACGTTTAAAGCATTCATTATGTTTTAACTAACTCGTAAATAGCATTTGAGAGAGAAAATTGCACTGTACGAATGACCACAGTATGACCTGGCTAAAGAAGTAGCTAAATTGGTAGTTCAAGTGTAACACTGCAATGCAGTGCTGTAGATGAGTCCAATCAGTTGTTCCATTGTGTATTAGCAAAAATTTTTGGCTGGTTCCATTATTTCATTGTCTTCTGTAGGTTCAGTGAGGCAAAAAGTAAACCGCTCAAGTTCTTGGCAAGCTGTCTTTTGTTTTTGTTGCAGTCTCTGTATCTTGATTTCTCTGCTTCTTCTTGGCGCACCCTGAGTTGAAGGGTTAATTTTATTTTTCCTTAGTGCAATGGATTGTAGCCCCATAACGTTGAAATACCAGTACGTATTTACCGAGCGAGCACGTGCCAACACAATTGTGAACTCTAGTTCACTGCATTTAACACAATCATGAATTACAAAAACCTTCATTTAAACATAGAAATCAGAATAAAACTCCAATATGTATAACGTGGTGCAATTAAAAACAATGATTTGAATTTCAGCAATCACTGAATTCCCTTGATACTAGAATGCACCTACCATTTAGGCACACAACAACATTTTCAAAGGCTTATCAAAAGTCAATAGACAAGACAATACATAAAAATTATGGGTAACGCAAGTACAAGTTACTAAAATCATTGAGTGAGTTAATAGTTTTATGTGTATGTACATTTAAAATTAGGCCACGCAGAACCTATGGCAATAAATTTTCTTTGAATTAGAGCTTCGCGTCACAATAAATAACTTCGTTGGAACGCGCTGGTTATTTATCGTCTCAGTGGCGCTGGTCTTCTCTCACCAGTGCAGTAGCTTCATCAAACAGAGCATAAACTATGAGTAGTCTGTGACTCTGAAGCATAAATACTCATTGAGCTCAGCAATGTTTTCCGTTTTTGAACAGTTTCCATTAAGTCAGAGGTTATTCATTTAATCTAATTATGTGATATCTGTGATGTTCCTGTGGACATTTTGATACTTAGCTCAATGTAACGCTAAAATTAAATGTAACTGAAAAACTTTTATTAGTCGCGTGAAGTTTACAATATTGCTTAGATTGTAGTCGAGCCAACTAACTGATTGCAAAAAATATTATAAGCAAAAAACCTATTTATATAAAAGCCGTAATTCGGGAAATTTTTAGCTTTCAATTCCAAGACTTAGGAAGTTATGCAGTTATACAGTTACATAAGAAAAAGAAGGAGAACCTTAAAATAGCGTGAGTACCCAAGAACGGACTCTGTCATGTTCAGCAACCCACGAGTACAGTGAACGGTGGGTGGAGCCCATATTATGAGTTGTGTAACGAGGAAAACTCAAGGTATAAACAAAGGAAGTTAGAATGCTGGTCGACAACGCAAATTTGAGACGGAGCTGTCTACCTTTTTATAATATTTTAACCTGCTCTCAATGTTTCTAGCATCTAGTCATGAATGAAAAGTATTCTTAACACTCTTACATGTATATCATATTTCTTGTGCCTACTTCCATGTTAAGAAATTTCCCACTTATTTACAATTATAGAAAAATAAGAATTTCACTGCTTACTTTTCAGGAACTTAAGCTGCTTTTTACATTCAGGAGCTTCTGAAGCCTCTCCTTTGTGTGACTAGATCCAGCTATGCTAATGAACGGCCGGCACCATGGCAACAAGTCCCATACATTGTCACTTATTTTTACGCGCGCTGTGTCGCTAGTCTTCGTCATGTCATTTCTTCGGTTCAGCTCGGAAGTAAAGCTCAAATTAACCGCTGTGTTCTACGCAAGAAAGCTGACGTATTTTTGAGAGCTGGCGTGAAGCTGGAGGAATTTTGAGCCGCTAACTCTAAGGAATTAGGACACTAGGTCTTGTAACCGTGGCTAAGGGGATTGTGGTAAAGGGGATTGTGGCGAAGGGGATTGTGGTGAAGGAAGGAACTGTCTGAGGTTGGGAAGATACGTTGATGGGGTGAAAGATGTGTTCAATTTCAATGAGGTATTGCATTTTGGTTCAGGGAAGAATAAATTGTATTTCCTTTGGTGATTGAACGGGTAAAGCGTATTGAGGAAATGATTACAGATATAAAGAACTAAAAGTTGGCCTTTAATGCTTCAATGATACTTAAGCCTGAAGTAGAGAAATAAAATTTGCATTCAATTGATAAGGACGACCATTAAACTAACAGTACCTGAAAAGTATTGAGAGGTAGTACATTAATAAAAGTTCTATGAGGTAGTGGTATTATTGTAAACAATCACCATAGAGCTGTTGAAAGCCATCACGCCAAGATAATGGAAGAAATTTTCGCTTTTCTAACTGATGTCAGAAATTTATAACATCATCGCAAAAATTTCATATCATTTAAGGTCCCTCTTTGCAGACAGAACTGACTCAATGCATTTAATAGTCATGAACAAATTACCATTGTTATTTTAATAATATCTTTGCCACTATTATAAAAATGTTTCCATGTTATTTTTCTATATTTTCGTACAAATTTATATTTTCTATTCATCCTTAAATCTTACGAATTGGATTCAGCAGTTAGAACATATCTTTGAAGAGAGAATCACTAGAGCTGTTCAGAGGAACTTTTTAAAATAAAAACATTGCTCATAATTACAATACTAACATTAGGACGTCTAACTGTTAGAAGTAATGTGTACCCGACCGGTCAACTTACTTAGTGTTGTATTTGTAACCACTAAATTGTTTCTTCTGTGTGTTCTTACTAGATAATTCCATGAAAATAACTCAGTCGCTTTCTTAACTAGACTTCGAATTTAGGAAAAATAAATCGTAAAAAATATGTACTTTATGAGGAGGGTGGCAGCATCCACGAGTAAAGAACTCCACAGAGGTGATAGGTGAGACAAAGGAGACAATAGGACGGACCTGCATTAGAGACTTGTTGTGGATGACTGTCTGTTGTCACAGGGACTGTTGTTGTGGATGACTGTTTGTTGTGGATGACTGTCTGTTGTGACTGTGACTGTTGTTGTGAGTGGCTGTCTGTGGTGACAAGACTGTTGTTGTGGATGACTGTTTGTTATGGGTTACTGTCTGTTGTGACTGGGACTGTTGTGGATGACTGTCTGTTGTCACAGGGACTGTTGTTGTGGATGACTGTCTGTTGTCACAGGGACTGTTGTTGTGGATGACTGTTTGTTATGGGTGACTGTCTGTTGTAACTGGGACTGTTGTTGTGGATGACTGTTTGTTATGGGTGACTGTCTGTTGTGACTGGGACTGTTGTTGTGGGTGACTGTCTGTTGTGACTGTGACTGTTTGTTGTGGGTGAGTGTCTGTTGTGACTGTGACTGCTGTTGTGGAT
>VCRD01000060.1:101598-125954 GCA_006783055.1 Trinorchestia longiramus
CCGTCATGTGTGGGGTATCTCTTGCATTAACACCTTGATGGAACACCGTCATGTGTGGGGTATCTCTTGCATTAACACCTTGATGGAACACCGTCATGTGTGGGGTATCTCTTGCATTAACACCTTGATGGAACACCGTCATGTGTGGAGTATCTCTTGCATTAACACCTTGATGGAACACCGTCATGTGTGGGGTATCCCTTGCATCAACACCTTGATGGAACACCGTCATGTGTGGAGTATCTCTTGCATTAACACCTTGATGGAACACCGTCATGTGTGGGGTATCTCTTGCATTAACACCTTGATGGAACACCGTCATGTGTGGGGTATCCCTTGCATTAACACCTTGATGGAACACCGTCATGTGTGGGGTATCCCTTGCATCAACACCTTGATGGAACACTGTCATCTGTGGGTGAATTATACCAGCAATGAAGGGCAGTGAGTTTAAGTTAGACCGGCGATGATAAGTCAACATTTAGTTTCAGAAACCTTTTCTCAAAGGTCTTTATTGAGTAGTAATACATGGTATTATCGCATTTTAATGCATGGTATTGTTGCATATTAATACATGGTATGATTTACTGCATATTAATACATGGTATTATTGCACGATAATACATAGTATTGTTGCATATTTTTACATGGTATGATTTATTGCATAACCATACGTAGTATGATCTGTATATGATATAATGAGGATGAAGACCCGGAAGCTTAGGTTTAACTGGGGAAAAAGAATCAACGTTGAGCTTGCTGTAACTTTCTTTAATGGTCTTTATGGCTTATTAATGCATGGTATTATTATTATTATTATTATAGGGTTTAATATCATGATTGTGATATAGTAACTTGACTTGAAATGCAACGAGAGGTTAGAATCATTTGTTCTCACACTTTCACATTCCGCTGTTTGTTGGGTCTGACTCATGTAATTAGCCAAGTAATTTCAATTAATTATCAAATGGTCAAATTTTCTTTGTTATGGAATAGAATTGAGTAGAACATAGCAACAGTAACGAGCTGTTTGGTCTCTCGTGTTGCTACCCAAGTATATTCTTGGGTTGCTATCAAGTTCACGTCGTTTAGACGCAAGGTATCTCACGCAGGAAGTTATTAATTTGAGAAAAACAAGGAAAGTAAAAGTACTTAAATCATTCGGCATTATGTTAATTTGGGCTGCAAGTCAGCTCAAACAGGCTCAGAAGAATATAGAATAGCTATTCATCTAGTTAAGGAAATTGTTGCTTATTATAATTTTCAGTTAAGTAATCCGGTTTTACAGTCGAAATATTTTGGAAAAGTTCCGTATGGTAAATAGCGGAGAACAAAAAAAATAACATTTTGTTAATAAATTAGTTTCTAGAGTTTTGTTCTGTGCTGTGCATATTGCGTTTATGAAGCTTTTAGTTCATAGACGTTAATTTATATTAAGTAATAAGAGAACGTAAAAAATGCCCCTTGATTAATTTCTCTTGGCATAATGTGTGAATTTTGATGCTTCAAGTGTGCTGCTGCTCAAGAATGCCACACAACATCGCCTCTGTATTAATGAGTGTTTCTTTTAACTATCTTGTTACTTAATTTTTCTGCTTATAATTCTGTGAATAATATAAATGTGAAGGACATCAAATTACTTCGGAATAGTTTGCATCCTTGAAACAAGTCCAATTACGTAACGCTTATTGTAGGTCAGATGCTGGAGACCGTACCACAGCAGCATCTATTTAGGTATTTACTGAGCCACACTTGGTTGCGCAAACAACGAATGCAACTTTTCAGCAATTTTTCCATCAAGGTTATTTTAGAGCCAATTATGTCCATGCTTTTCAGAAGTTCATGAACAGAAGGCCATGATTTTTGTCGAGTCGATAAAAATGTTATTAGATCGAAATCTCCTAAGAGTTCTATGAAGAGATTTTCGTTTTCTTTTCATTGTTGTCTTCATCAGAGAAAGACTTAAAAGTTGAACGCAAGTCTTAATTGAGTTCTCTAGATAGACCAGTACAAAACAGCCCGAGTTTGGACTTGCATTGCTTTGTGTGCATCTCGTAATGAGGAAAGTGAAATAACTCCCGAATATCTAATTAGCAATTAATTAAAGTGATGCTCAAGTGACTTGTGAGGGAATGTACATTACTTTTTAGAGAAATTAAAAATATTTTAAAACAAGATCATCAATTAACTGAGGATATATTGAAACACTGCAAAATTTTTAAACTCTTCGCTATACTTACACTTAGCCAAAAATTATGATTTAAACAAATGCATACAACGTACACCACGTGCTTTTAAATTTTTATTGCGAGTATGTGAAGTGACGTCATCGTTTAATTCTTTATTTTGTGCAGAAACTTTCGAGCACAAAGCAAATCTGAGAACAGAAGAGAAGAGCCATGGATGCTAATTCTGTTCAGGAGAAATTTATAAATTTCTGTAGAGTATAAGTCATGAAAGTCGATGCGAGATGTTCTCTTTCATCCACTTCCAAAAACTCCTTATTGCCCCTGATGAATAATTACATATTCTGGCAGCTATAATGAATGGGGCGTTAAATGCCCTCTTAGGAAATGCCCTCTTTTCACTAGAATTCCATTGCAGTTTTCCATGCTTTGAGCTGTGGATCAGTTCTAGATCCATTTCCATCATTTGATTTGATTCTAAGTGGTTTGTATTAACTAAGGGCAATTTACCTTTTATAGCTCAAAATCGATTTGCTGAAACCGTGCATTTTCTGGACACTCTGCTTTGCGTCCTATTATCGAAATAGAAAGGATTTCGGTGTCCATTGGGGCTCCTAATTGAAATTCAAATCCTTATTATGGGCCATTGGAGTAAAAGAAAGACTTTGAATATTGCAATGCAGGGAAAAAGTGATTGTTTCAAACAGAGCTTAGCATTTAATTGACTTATTGATGGTCGGTCTGTAATGGAGGACAATGAGCAGGAATGACGTAATTTGCAGGTTGACTGGTATTTAAATAATTGTTTGTTCTACGACTGGAATGAGGCCACGTTATTATTGAGATTTGAAGTTTTTTGGTTCCTGCTGCAACATTTTTTTTAAAAAAGAAATTAGATTTTGAATGTAACCTAATGCAAACTTTTATCCAAATTAAGCAAGGCTTATATGAAAACGAATTTATATTTTTACGTCTTTTTGGGGACATTTGACATATAAATAATTTAAGATATAACAACATTGTAAACATGTTTTATAAAAAGGAAAAAATTCTTCCGACTATTGTCTGTTGGTCTGTTGATGAATAATGACGAATATTATTGTAAGTTTTTAGAAGAGGGTTGGAATATAGGCTATTATTTTTTCTCACTGCAGGAATCCATGACAGTGAAAAAAACTCAATGACTGCAATGATACAAAAATTACCAGCATGCATTCAGTTAATTGTTCGTGGTGATGGCTGGGAAAATTCACTGAATATTAATATGTGATGAATCAAAGACATTCAACGGCTGTAAGAGTTATTTTCAGCTTTCATAAGCGTTAACAAGTATGAAATGAATTAATGATAATACGTAATATATTAAAGGATAATGTCTACCAATTAATTATTCATAATATTTCTCACTACATAGTACGAGTTGTTCGAATAATAAATAAAGTTCATTGTTTTTCTGCCGTAACTTATTTTGTTAGAAGTTCAGGAGACGAGAACTCGTCTGACTCTCGGGCTAACAGAGACGTAAATACTTTACTTCAGTGGTGAAAATACTTTACTTCAGTGGTGAAAATACTTTACTTCAGTGGTGAAAATACTTTACTTCAGTGGTGAAAATACTTTACTTCAGTGGTGAAAATACTTTACTTCAGTGGTGAAAATACTTTACTTCAGTGGTGAAAATACTTTACTTCAGTGGGGAAAATACTTTACTTCAGTGGGGAAAATACTTTACTTCAGTGGTGAAAATACTTTACTTCAGTGGTGAAAGTACTTTACTTCAATGGTGAAAATACTTTGCTTCAGTGGTGAAAGTACTTTACTTCAGTGGTGAAAATACTTTACCTCGGTGGTGAAAATACTTTACTTCAGTGGTGAAAATACTTTACTTCAGTGGTGAAAATACTTTGCTTCAGTGGTGAAAATACTTTACTTCAGTGGTGAAAATACTTTACTTCAGTGGTGAAAATACTTTACTTCAGTGGGGAAAATACTTTACTTCAGTGGTGAAAATACTTTGCTTCAGTGGTGAAAATACTTTACTTCAGTGGTGAAAATACTTTACTTCAGTGGTGAAAATACTTCACTTCGGTGGTGAAAATACTTTACCTCGGTGGTGAAAATACTTTACTTCAGTGGTGAAAATACTTTACTTCAGTGGTGAAAATACTTTACTTCAGTGGTGAAAATACTTTACTTCAGTGGTGAACTTTTTTCCAGGTCGTACAACTTCTGGCCCTGTGCTGATTAGTTAGCAGGATTCTCCTCATTCCTAACAAATTTTCCCGTTAAGAAAATAAGGCGAATTTCGTTGTTCGAAGCCGAATCAAAATTTTCGTATAATTTGTACGAAAAATTGGTCTACAAATACGGTATTCCAAAGGAGTAAAACCAGATGTTTTCTAGCAGCCCTAAAAAACTTCTAATAGTATTTAATAGTCTCCTCGAAGGATTTTATTTCACGCGTTATTTTCATTAACCTAATTTATTCCTCAGGTTTCCTTGCCTGTAAAGTGAAAAAGCAAGTTCCACATTTATTGTATTACCTATGAAGTGTTGAAATTTTCAAAATTATACTTAATGGGGAGTTGCAATTTAGAGACAAAATACATATTAGCAGCGCACGTATCAATTAAATTAATATTGAACCTGTTTGCATGAAGATAGACACTCATGGATTTGATAACTTGAGATTGTATGAATATTTCTGGCAGTTCTTTGTGAAGTCTTCTTGTGATGTGAGACGTAACTGCTTAACAGATGACTTATAACTCATGTTGTGAGTTTGACGTTGATTTCAAAGCTTATAACTCATGTAGAAAGTTTAACGTTAACTTCGGAAGCTCGTAACTCATGTCGTAAGCTTGACGTCGGTTTTGGAAGCTTATAACTCATGTCGTAAGTTTGACGTCGGTTTTGGAAGCTTATAACTCATGTCGTAAGTTTGACGTCGGTTTTGGAAGCTCATAACTCATGTTGTAAGTTTGAGGTTGGGTTTGGAAGTTTATAACTCATGTCGTAAGTTTGACGTCAGTTTTGAAAGCTTATTACCTTTATTTTATTGAGACTTACAGCACGTGCTTAACAGCTCAAACTTCTCCTGTAGAGTCAATAGAACCTTAACTTCTTGGAAGTACTGTACTTCTTGCAATTATTGACTTTCAAAATACATGAATTAGGCATGATCTCACAACTTAGTCGTAACTTTTACACTGTCTCGAGGTCAAAAGCCTACGGCATGATCGCACTATTCAGTCATAACTTTCTTACAATCTGGATATCAAAGACCTGTCAGTGTAAAGATTGCAACAATTTTCACAGCTGCCACCAAAAGTTTTTATTTGAATTAGCTTAATTAGCACCCATATTTCACAAGACTCCCTGCGCAGCCAAGGTTGAAGGGCCTGATTGCATCACTGGATATTAATATTTTTTTTTTGGAACTGAGAGAGCAAGCAGAGTTGCTCAAAGTATTTTTGAACGTGCTCATTTTTTACAGAAAATGTAAGTTACAGCGATGTAATGTTCGACAACTCAAATCCTTTGAACGAAAAATTCGCTTGCCAGAAACTACTGCAAACTGTAAGCTTCTTTTCGATACGAAATTTATGTGTGAGTGAAATTCCTAGAAATTAATTCAATACCACACTAACATAAGCACATTCCAAAGAGCCTCTTTAGTAAATTGGCTTTGATGTTTTAACGCTTTTTAAAGCCGAGTATTGTATGCTAAAGGAGATGAAAGCATTAGAAAATTTAATACTTCTCTAGTTTCTATCAAGAATCTTTTACAATTCACTTCCTTCCTCTTCCTCAACATTTATAGGTAATTTCTAGCACGGATCTCTCATAATTCACTTCTCTCTTCAAACTAACACAATCTTATTAACTGTGGGATTCACAAGATTTAGTTTCCTTTAAGTTTAAAACGTGAAATTAACAGAGAAACTGAAAATCAGCGAAGCAGCCCGCATCACACGAGGAAGATGGAAGCTTCAGAGGCGAGTGCTGGGGGCATCCATTAAGGAAACCACACATCTCCTGTGCCTCAGCTGCAAGAGCTATATTGGCTGCATCGTCGTGCAATAGAGTGCTCAAAAACTTCATTCTTTTAGTCTCCAACTGCAATATTGTTTGCCAATATTTGCTTGAAGGCAATTGGAAAAATTGGAAAAAGAGTACGAAGAATCTAAATTATTTTTTTGAATTGAAAGTGTCTCAAAGCATTCCATATTGGCTGCAAAAAGCTGGGATAAATGATTTCTGCATCAGCCAACATTGCATCAGCTATTACTGCATCCATTATTACTCTATCAGAATAGCAAAGAGCTTTGCTTTTTGTTCACAGATTAACATATGTATTTTCAATTTTCAAATGTGTGGTTTGAAAGTCAATTTCAAGAAACCTATGACCCTATATTGAAATTTAAGAATTGAGTTCTTGTTTTCATACTTAAAATTCAATTATGAGCACGGGAACAAGTGTACAAAATATCATCCTAAGACAAGAGCCCTGCTGTTCTTAAAAAAATTATTTCAGATACTCGAATCAATTTTTAAGAATCTAAGACCACTCCCAGATTGGAAATAGAGAGATTTTATTTAATTGCGTAGAGAAAACAGACATTAAATGTATTTGCAGTGCATGACAAGACTATCATAATTAGAGACACTTTTCATTTCTTCTTGTAGAAATGGGCAAGAAATTAGGCACTTTATTATTCAAAACAAATGTTAGGAAATGTGAAAAAGAACAACAGACACTAGGATTACTGATAGAATTTCAGCCAGGGCTCGTCTTTCATACAGGTATGACAATTCACTTCTCTTCCTGGAGAATATGCATTGTTTTTATCCTATATCTACAAATTCGAATGGATGAAGTGAGAAAAGAGAATCCTGTGGTGCTGCAATTTGAATTCATCGTATTTGATCGTTGCGTATGTTTTCGTTTAGTTGTGCTGTTAAATAACTTCTAGCTCAACATTTTTCTTGGCACCTACGAACTAGCAGTAGTATTGAACCCCTGAACTTGATACGAATGAGAATGCATACATTGAATTCTACTGACAGTTTTGTACATTTGTGTTCACGCATACTCTTAAATCAAACAAGTCAGGGGATTTTTGAACAGAGTTAGCTGGAATGACTCATAATTTATTTTATAATATGCAGAGTTAATGGCCATTTGTTCGTGATTCATTGCGGTCGAACACTTTTACCAAGCTTCAATAAAAATAATAACAAACGGTCAATTTTTTTCAAAGGCTGATTACAGTATTATTGATGTCAGGAACGGATCGATGGCCATCAAATTATGACAAGCTACCGTGTGTGGATGATGCCTTTGTAGAGTAAGAAAAATTAATTGACTACGTTTTTATGGTAATGAAAGGCAATTCAGCCTTGTATATGAACAGGCTTTGCTGAAAAAGCAGTTGAAGCGTAAAGCATCTGGGTTCACTAAAATATATTTGTGCTAGGTAGAGAAATATGGTTGTGTGATAATTACAATCATTGTTCTATACCGACCCATACGTTGAGCTAATATGATCTATAACTTTACTATATCACAGGGAATTTGCATTGTAGTTCAAGTGGTTTGTCTCTGCATTAGCTACGTATATTTTAATGAACTCCAGCAAATGAATTAAGACACTGTGATTGCTTTCGAGAAGGTACTTCTATGCATGTAATAAACATATATATGTATATCAAGAAAGCTTGATATGTATTAACACGTATTCCTTTATACTCTAGAGGGAAATTCTTACGTTCCTATGTTTAAGACACATGTAGAAAAATTTTCAAGCTGTGCCTCAATTCTAAAATGGATTTGCATGGGCCGGAAGACTCGTTGAAGGGTGGTCCTTTGAAGGGAAGTTAACAGTGCCTTCCTGTGGGCCATTGGATCTCATCCCCGTGCTGTATTCATTGATCTAGCGTCAATAGATGTTTTGAAGACCAGTAGACGGAGATCCGTGGCTTCTACAAAAGACAGTTGGTGACGGTAATTTCTAATTTGTGAGCATGAATTGTAGCAATGATTTAATTGTTAGTGTTATTGGCATATTAGGTATTCTTTTTACACACCATATTTGTACACATAGCATTGAAGATGATAAACACCGCATAGCTCGGTTCTGGAGGGCTTGAATGAGAGCACGAGGTCCTACACTAGCTATAATAATATGTAAGGACTAGTCAAGGATTCTTTAACCGGGGTGCATAAACTCCTTCGAGGGGGAGAAGAGGAAGATGTTGGAAGGGGGGAAGGGGTGAGTATCTCTCAAGAGGATCATGAGACATTTCTAAAAGTCAAAACTAAAATTCTGTAGTTAGAAACAACAGCCCCTAACCGAGTATTGTAATGGAATTCAGGCATAGGTTGTGTCTCAAAAAGTTGAAGGTTCATGGAAACTTTTCTCATTCAGAGTTGATTCTTGAGGGATGAAGTTAGGAAAAGAGGGAGTTTGTTTTATTATGTTAAGTTTTTCGTAGATATTCCTGCTTTAAAAGAGCGTTTGGCTATACCACATGAGCTCAAAATGACTTGTTTGTTGTCGAAAACCCAACCTTCGTATTCCCACTCGGGCTTTAATCTCTCAATTCTTTTTCAATATCTTCTTTCCCTGCTACAAAATGTTCTCTTAGACCAGCACTTGTCACACATTCCTTCGAAAACAAGAAGAAATGTATGCTCTCTGAACGAATTCACCCATGCTCGTGGTTGGTGGTTAAAGAAAGAACAGCCTGTCACCTCCTACAAACGAAACGATCCTTTAAAGCCATAAAACCTCTTTGTAATCGAATTCTCGACCGCAGCTCAACAGCTTTACGTCCCCTTGGTGTTGGCCTTCGCTGATGCAGCCTGCGCGAGAGTTTGTGAGGTCAGTGGCCTTGGAATTGGCCTGCGCGAGAGTTTGTGAGGTCAGTCGCCTTGGAATTGGCCTGTGCGAGAGTTTGTGAGATCAGTGGCCTTGGAATTGGCCTGCGCGAGAGTTTGTGAGGTCAGTGGCTTTGGAGTCGCTTACCTCACAAACTCTGGTGCCTGAAGAAATGTTCAGACTGGGCTGCCAACTTATAAAATGAGTTTTTAATGCAGCGTGACGAGAATCAACAGTAAACTGGTGACATGAAGAACGTGTGTCTGTTTGAGCTAAACGATACTAAATCGACTTGTGCTTTCAAATCAATGTTAATTTCTCAACTCTAAAATAATTCTGGCATAATTAACTCATATTCTTTTCATAGAATTATCAGTTATTGTTTAAGAATTTTTTCAATATCTACTTGTGTACCATTGTAGGTATGCAGAAACTTGTTCAAGTGGTTTCCAGAACTAACGATGGACCTCATTTCTGAAATTTTTCGAAATAGAAAGAGAAAGAGAAAGTCACTACATATACTGTAACTTATTTTATTGTTTTCAGATGACAGCAAATAAATGAGCAGTGCAGTATGAATGAGTCGTGGCTCGGATAAAGAAGAACTTTCTTCGTTAAACTCAATTCTTCGGTAACTCAATTTTCTCAATTGTACTCAATAATGAATTCACAAGAACGTAATTGTCGCTCAATGACAAGCATGTAATGATTAATGTTTTAGACCTGGGTACCATGCTTGAATTATTGATAATTTTTAAGAAATGAAATACGAATTATAAAATTAGGATAGGAATTTTAATATGAAAAATTACAGTTGCAAAAAGGTAAGGTAATTCGAAACAGTATAATCAATTGTTCCTGTTAGAGTAGAATAGGGTAATAGAAACGAGCTGTTTGATCCATTCGTGGGTTTTTACCCAATTTTTATGCCGTAAAAAACTAATTAGGCCTAATACATTCAGTAGCCCCCATTATTGCATCATTTTTCTTCAGTGCATTATTTACATTAAACCCTGAAAAATTCTACCGCTCATTTAAATTAAAACTGTTATTGTACAAATATTTGGCTTTCAAAAATGCTTTAAGTAAATTTCAGTACATTTATCAATCACACAGTGATGTCAGTGTAAAACATCTACCTGTAACTCATTCGTATTTCAATTACAGGTCACTGGATTTCACAGAGCCCAAAGCAGATTTATAAAGCTGCGAGGTCAGTGTGCGATCTGTGTCTCGATTTCTTGAGAAAGCGGCGTCAAATTTAGGAGATGTGATCGAGGTATTTTTCATGAGCAACTCAAAGCTTTCATTTTTCTCGTTCTGGCCACAAGTCCTCTTTTGCGACCTCGGCATCAAAAGAAAATTTATGTCTCTATTGTGCTGCGATCGAGAAGCTTCCAGTGTATTGGAATAGTTGAGGCGTTTGTATTGCCCAAAAGTTTTCTTTGAATGCGTGCTTGTCGAATTCTCAAAATTTCATAACCCGTACAGTTGAAAAAGTCTCGTAACATTGAGAAGCATGTATGAAAATCTCCGGGAAAAAACTGTAGGAGATGAGTAGAAAAGTATATAGGCGACAAGATATACGTATGAATTCCTCTTCGAGTTCCAGTGGATTCATGTATGCAAAAATGGATTTTGATTTCCTTGAATTATTATGTTCAACATAAATTAAGATTGTTAAAATCATTAGAGTCAATTTAGAAATTAACAGTTAATTAATTGGTTTTACTGAATGTTAATTTATGATTGTTAAAATCATAAGAGTCGATTTAGAAATTAACAGTTGATTTATTGATTTTACTGAATGTTTTCTAATCAACGCCATCTACACGGCTGTATCTACAATATTTGTCCATTGTAATTACAGCTTCACAATTTGTCCTGTGTAGTTGCTGGCTGGTGAACTCAATTATTAAGAAAATAATTGTTTCATCTACTGCTTTCAGGTTTGCATTAGCTAACGCCTACTTGATTTGTTTATTTATAACACTCACTCTTATCTCATCAGCGCAATTGACACTTATTAATAAAATATTTTAGTGAATCACTTTCTGGAGCTTACGAATTGTCAACGGACACGGACCATGCAAATTTTGTTGATGAATGCATGCTGAATATCAATAAGTAATCGCTCATGTATTTATGATTAAAAATTAGCTGTTTGCACAAGGTTTAAACTATTTTTCAGGAAAATATAAGCATCTAAATTTTCTGTGCTGAAACAGGTAAAGTTTTAAATTTCGGGACAAAGCGTACCCAAAACTAAAAAAGTTTAGCTAAACCTTTAAACGTAATTCATTACGGGACAACAATCCTGATTATGTGATTTTTCAACCATCTCATAAATCTTGGTTGTGCCCAGTGTTGTGTAAGTAGTTTAAATGTAAAGGTCCTAGAAACACATCTGCTGATAGTTGAACGAAGTCAATCTGTAGTTTTTGGGGGTAAGTAAGATTCTGAAGTGCTTTTTAATCGTATGAAAAGAAATTTAGAGCCATTTACAACACGGCAAGTCAAGCCTAACAAATTACCCCATACTCTTAGTCTTTAAATATTCCATGGCATTATTGAACATTTCTGATGTTTAACCCTTTTTGTGATTCACGTATTTTGCAGATAGAAGTTTAATGCCGTACTCTATTCAACTGTACCTCCTAAACATGGACAAAGACTGAGCAGAGTTGACCACCAGCAAGCCAGGGAGGCACCGAGGAAAGCGTGAGGATGCAACTCAACAGGCAGATCACGAACTGCTTTTAAATTCCTGATCTGAACTGCGTCCAAGTTTTGGGAAGAGGTGCAGACAGGATTTTTTTGTGATGCTTCCGTGAGGCCATGCCGTCAGGTGCTTCTCTGCCTGTGTCAGGCCAAGTTGCTTCCTCTGCAAGCTGCCCCTGGCGGCCAAGAGGGCCTATCTTGACAGTCGTTTGGCTTATCTTGGCAGAGGATGGAGGCTCTTTGTTTTGATGGAGAATGCTCAGAGAGGCACGCTCTCCTTAAGATTACAGCGCGGCAAAATACCACGGGCAATACTTAATTTTACCTCCTCTGCAGCTCCAGCATTCTTTGCGAATACAAAAGCTACTCTGAATCAGTCTAAAGCTTAACAGTTTTACTTTTTCACTTAATGCACTCGAACTTCTATTATTTATCAAATTTGTCACATGATTTTTGATACTTGAGAAAATTTGGGCTAGAGTTTTACTTCCTGGCATCTATACCTCACGTTCAAAATCTGGACGCACAAGTCAAGCAATAAAGATTTGGTAGACTCGTTGCATAGTTTAACTTGTCATTCATCTACGCACACTCATTTGATGATCTATTCAAAATAGTGCATAATGCAATGACGTTCATTATTTAGAACTGAATGTTACTTTCATCGAAATTATTTTGACGGAGTTTGATTCATCAACAGCTTAGTATTTTTATAACTTATTTCTTTTATTATATTTCAGTAGATGACATTAATCATTGGTGGTAAAAGATAGAGAATGACTACTTTTAACATGAAAACTCCCTACTGATGAGCTTTTTAACTATCCTAAATTAACATCAAAATAAGAGCCAAAGTTATTCTAACTTTAAATGATACCAAGAGGCCCTCGAACTGTTGTAGCTTTTATTCTTTTTCTAAAGGATTTTTCTTGGTCGATCAAAGAAGCGCCCGACTTCTCGGTAATGAATGCATATTGTTTGTTCACTAGCGGAATTTGACTCCCACCTCCTAAACGCGATGCAAATATTCACTTCAGACTCAATTTGACGCTGTCTCGTGGCAGAGAGAAATTGTCTAAACACACGCGTCTCTCCGTCTTCACCAAGGTTTGCATGGCGTTACCAGCCGCTGCAGTTGTGTGTTGCAGCACCGTGGGAGCGGCCCCGCTGTCTAGGTAAACTGAGGAATTCAAGGGACACTTGATGTTCGTATCTGGACTACGTAGTGACACCTGTAGAAGAACTAGTGTGAGTGAGTCATGAGGAATTGAATGTTATGTTATTGTTGTTGCCGTTCCCCAGCCCCCCTCAGATGTTATGTTAGATATACCTACTAGAGTAGCGTTGATAAGAAGAGATTGGGAATTGATTTTTCTTTTACGGAACATAGTGAACATTGAATCCGATTTCAAAATCGTCCATGTGGGGCTGTGTTTCTTTTTCAAACAATTGTTTTGAATAGGGAAAATAAATGCGTTCATTATACTGTAGAAAAATCAAATAATGACTAAGTACGCAGTTCAGTACGGCATTTAGTACATTATACACTTCATATATGTACTGCAATTTGAATTCAATTTCCGGTCCTGCAGGACACCAACAGCATCTCATTAACAAATTCATTATCCAATATTCTGATGTCATCTCTCTCATGCCAGATGTAAAATATGACCTGCATACTGCAGTCGACTGGAGATTATGCGAGCAAGGAAGACGTGGGACAATTGAAACGATCAGTCTTGAGACACTCCACCACATCATTGTCTCAAGACTAATGCTTGGGTGTTGGATATGCTGTATGATGGCAGCCAATGCGTCATTATGACAGGAGGAAGTGCTGGGTATTCTGCTCAAACTGCATGAAATTATTCACACGAATTCTAATCATTGTCCTTAGTCTGTCATGGTGTCGTACGGATGGTTTTTATATTATAAATATACATATATATATATATATATATATATATATATATATATATATATATATATATATATATATATATATATATATATACTTGTCCATTTGTAAAATGAAGGGATTGAAGTTTGCAGAATAAATACAATATAAAACTTTAATATGTTGGAATGTTTGGGTGGTTTTACCAGATTGTGAGAATGAAGGTATGTAAATTTACCATTCTGGTTAGTAGGCCTAATAGGCTTTGAAAAATGCTTCTATAAATTACAGCAGAAACAAGTTGAGTAACTAAGTTGGTATAAATTTGAGGAAGTTCATAAATCAAAAATAGTTAAAATGAAACATCTATTCGTAGGTTCACGGAAGTTATGCAGATGAACGATTTTTTTAACCAAACTTACACCATTCTATGATACTTTGTTCAGTGAGGAAAGGTATTTATTACGATGCTATAGTTGTTATGAACTGAAATCAACATGATTGCTGCTGAAATATTACTCGAACTTTCAGTTGTTTATACAAGTTCAGTAAAAAATTTACAACTTCCGACAGTTAAAATCTGCTGAAAATTTGCAAATTATTTTTCATTTTCTTGGAGCTAACTTACCGGACGATATGTCAGTAAATTTTCCAAATTGTAATTATGGCCTTTTTGTAACTTTAAATTGATTAAACTATATTTAAGACAGGTTTTAAGTCCATGTGTCTCAAAGTTATCACAATTACTACCTTTTACTTGATCACTAGACGTACCAAAATTATGAATTTACCATTATTTGGAATAAAATGAACTAAACCCCATTCAAGCGCCATTTCATGAATTGAAATAGAATTGAATAAACCCAAATGAAGAGCCGTTTTCAATTCTTCAAGTGTTCAGAGAAATCTATTTTGCCGATACCTAGAATACATTCATTAAAAAGATAAATATTTTTATTTTCTTGAGCTGTTATGAAAGAACGCCTGGCTATTTGTCCTCATCACATTCAGGATCCCCGTCGATCATCATGACAGATCATAAGTAAATTGAATATAAAGAAAAAAGTGGCTTCCGGTCAACACTTTCTTCAAAACGCTATAATATTTTAAAAGTTTCTCCATGATGAACAGAAAAAGGCGGAATCTAACACATCCTAGCAGCGTTCTTCTTCGCTCACAGTGTCATCGACCTGAGATTTATTACGCAAGATATCCTTCTAGTCTTGGATAAAAGAGTTCACTTATACTGCAAAAGTGCCTCAGAAAAGCAAGCTCCCTGCTGACTCAAAAGGAAAGAATTTTAACGGAGTTTCCGTGAGTTGCCGCAAGAACAAAAGTGAACGATTTCGAAACGCTTCAGAGCGGCAGTGCACAGGGCTGAGGCAGCAAAATGGGAGCCCTGGAGCATTAAGATGATGTAAGATGCACCCGGGAGTGCTAGGACAAAAGACAACGAGCTGTTTTTCTCCAAGCTAAGGTCTTCAGAACTTTTTTCCCTAAATTGAATATATTTCCTGTCTTGGGTTTTAATTCCCATGCATGGAAAAGATAAACGTTACACTTATACATGTTTAAATTATCTACGTGTGTGAAAAGAAACTCAAGAATATATTAGTATGTATGTCATAAATCACCTAACTTTGTAACTGGCATTATGTAAATCCTACGAGTGTCTGAGAGTGCATAGACGTAAAATGCAGTAAAAACCGGAACTTGCATCGACATGCAGTGCTTTGTCCAAGAATTTCGTAAGAAAAATTTCAAGGACAGAAGTCAATCCATAGCAAGAATGTCAAGTTTTACTGTGTCATAAAATAAATTTCTTAATAATATTTGGAGGTTGGTGAACATTTCGAGGCGGGTGTTGGGTGGGAGAATAATGATAAGACATTTTAAGGCGGGTGTTCAATGGGAGAATAATGATGACATTTTGAGTCGGGTGTTCGATGGGAGAATAATGATAAAACATTTTAAAGCGGGTGTTCGATGGGAGAATAATGATAAGACATTTTAAGGCGGGTGTTGGGTGGGAGAATAATGATAAGACATTTTAAAGCGGGTGTTCGATGGGAGAATAATGATAAGACATTTTAAGGCGGGTGTTTGATGGGAGAATAATGATAAGACATTTTAAGGCGGGTGTTCGATGGGAGAATAATGATAAGACATTTTGAGTCGGGTTTAGGGTGGCAGAATAACAATGAACAATTCTTATTTTCTTTACCGCACTCAAGACAGAATGAAGTTGATGGAGATGGGAGGAACTTTATCTCTCTTTTGTTCCAGCATCCTTAAAGGAAAGATTCAGCGAAGAAAACAGGATCTCAGCGTCATGTTCTGTCCATGCATGCACTCTGTTGTGTTCACTATAAAGTATTAAATGGGAAAAATGATGACCTGCCTCACAGATTTCGTTATTTTTGGATTAATTAAAAAGGAAAATAAGATTTTCATGATTCTTTCGGTTGTTAATCATTATCGTAGTTCTGTATTGCTCAAAGGACACACAATTATTCTGCAATTCTTTAACGTGCTGCGTTATTTCATAGCTTCTGTAACACATTTATGAATTAATATCTAATTCTGAAATAAATACAGCACGTGTAGCTTGAAAAAATCATAGAAAAAAAACTGGTGTTGTCTATTCTGAATTTATAGTTTTTATAGATCGGAAGTAGATAAGAAATAAACTGTGCATTGCTTGGTTCTTGTTTATCGCTTCGTTTATCTTCAAATGCGTCAGTGTTTTTCATAGGGTAAAAATCAAGTTCATGTGTCAATTTTAATCCATATTCTGTAATAAAAAGCCGGTGAAACCTTGGAACTTTCGGTCTACTGCACCTCAAATATTTCTGTCGATGTTGAAACGTTCGTATAATCCATAACATGTTTCATCTTTTCGTTCTCATTGTTTAGCATTTCTCTGATTTGTAATTTCTGATTTCATTAAGCGCAATGAAGTTTTCAGTTAACTACAATAATAATTAATTTTATGGATCATCAGCACATCATACAAAGCAATAGCCCAAAAAAAAATCAGAAATCACTGCTTAAAGTTTCATTCTGACTCGTATATTTAAATTCCAGATTTTAGCCTTACTGCTAGAAACTCAAACCATCACATTACTGTTTGTTGTGTACAACTTGTTACGAAATAAACGCTATGTTGCAGTTTTAGCTAACTTTTATTTTTAAGCTTTTCTTTGATGGTATAGCCGTAGGCATTGCTGTAATATCACCTACTCCACATAGCATACTTACTAAAGGACGATTTTATAATAAGGCATTTTAAAAAAATAATATTGTAGGACATCTTATATATCAACTTTATTCGAAACACATTGATTGTCTTTTTTTTTTCTTAATAAGAAAATTGGACATCGGGACGAAGGTGTCACAATAATTTGAAGGCTTCTAAAGCTCTCGAGTTGAAAAATTGTTTCAAAGAAAAGGAAAGATTTTTTCTCAATTTCCGCATTCGAGCACCTCCTCGACAAAAATAGTCTCAAAGTTTTAGCAAAAGAAATTAAAAAACTTGAGCTCTCAAAAAGTTGGCTTCATTTTTTTCAAATTTAAAAGTATTCTTTGAGTTTTTTTTTCACTTCTGAAAAGTTAGGTCATCGTGCATTCTATATCGTCTGCATTGTCTGAGAATAATTTAGTATAGGGTGCAGCAACACGACTGCCTTATTTGGAAGGAACTTTTTTATGTTAAAAGGATATTATGTTGCCACACCTTGTACTTTGAGAACATCAACTACAAATAAACTGTAGATCACAAACAAACTTTTACTATTGCTGTTTTTCGATCACTGTTGCGTCGTTTGACAAGCTTAATACCTCAATTGTGCCTTTGATTTTTTATGCTGCATTAGTTGAGTGAAGCAGTTTATATATATATATATATATGTATATATATATATATATATATATGTATATATATATTATGTATATATACGCAAATCATTATTGTTATCATCATATGATAATTTCAAAAATTGTGCTTTCTAAGTTCTTTCATTTTATACATTATACATTAGCTGTGTGAAACAGTTTGTTTATAAACATTTCTAAATACGCGTTTAATTAAATTACTATTATTATGAAATAGATTATCACTACTTTTAAAGGCTACCATGATATTCTTAATGACAGTTTTCATTCTAGCACTAGAAAAGGACTGTTTTCAATTTAACCTATATATATATATATATATATATATATATATATATATATATATATATATATATATATATATATATATATATATATACATAGATATATATGTATATTATCTGTATATGTATACATAGATATATGTATACTGTATATGTATACATATCTGTATATGTATACATAGATATATATGTATATTATCTGTATATGTATATCATCGTACACATCTTCTGGTAGGAACTACTCAATGAGTTGGTGAAGATATTGAGGGATTTTCGATGCTGAATTGATGGAATTGCATTAAAATAATCCAGACCAGGGACGCTGAGGCCAGGATTATTTAGATGTTGGCAAATTAATTCAATCTGTAAACTCAGACGTTCCACAGCTTCATTCAATGCCAGATAATTTGGATCAGTATGGGGACGAGCATTTTCTTGCTGTATTTCGATAAGTTTACAAGCCATTTTTTCCGAATAATAATCAGAACTTTTTCACAATAAATTTGAAATAGTCTTCCTTGGTTACAGAGTCTACAGATTCACTAACCAGTTTTCTGGTAGGTCGGTTACGGCTATTACGCTTTGCTAACAATTGACCAATTCTAAGTTTGAACTTTAAAAAGCACTTGCGCTTTGTATCCCAACCTGGCTTAGTTAAAGCTGCTAATAACGTGATTTTGGTACAAAGTCATTTGTATTTTCTTGTCCTCACCGGGTCTTCTTCATTTTTCCTCGGATAAAATTTTATTGTATTCATGGTCATGTGGAACCATTTTCCATCAACATGTCACTAAATCTTCTATTATTCTTATCCAAATGTCCGAGGAAAAAGTAGAACATCAATCTTTTTTATCTGGTAACAAAAGTTTCACTGCATTTGAGTGAGGCCTAATTTCTTCAGCTTTTATTCTGTTATACAATGTTGTCAATGAAATTCCACTTGCAGCCGCAGCAGCAGCAGCATCAGATCTCAAAGCATTTTTCGCGAGGGAATTGAAGGAAATTCTATCAGTTGCAAACTCAAGTTTTTCTTCTTTCGTCCTGAGCAACTCGAAACATCGACTCGAGTACTGGCCACTCGAAACATCCATCAGCACTAATTTAAAGGGCGAAGTAGTTAAAGCGCTTGTCCAGAGTCGTACCACAGTGTGGCTTTCAATCCAGAATTCATCTGCAACTTGTTTTATTGCACCAAAAATCGGTGCGTAAAAATATGTTGAACCAAAAATTTGCAAAAAACTACCGGTCTTAGTCAACAGAAGCAGCTTCATAATTAATTAAAGATTTTGCACTCAAGTGATAGCATTTTCTCTATGAGAGCTTCTTAGGAGCTTGAATGTAATTATGAACTTGATTTTATACCCCATGAAGGAAATATTTACTTTCTCTTTTCCTCTTGGTTCCATATAGGTACATTTAAAAATTACACAATCTCTCGAGACACTGGTGAAGCGCGCACAGATTTTCAATTTAAACGAAAAATTTCTCATGTTCTGGACTCAAATTGTTCAGAGTAAAATTATACAACACCAACAGATGAACATGAAAATCATTCAGGCTCGTCCAACTTTTCAGAAGATAATATTCTCATCACTAGGAAATGCAGCGATGAATTCATAAAATTTACTCAAGCTCTTACAGAGACTCACGGCCTGGTTGAGAGAGTTGAAGCTTGTAGCTCTATGAGAAGCAAAGAAAGACGAGGTATATCACGTGATTTGTATCATTAATACGAGTGGTTCAAATTTTTTAGAGCTCTTTCATCTCATTTCAAAAGAAAACACTTTTTTGGAAGACGGCTTAACAGGCACCGATATGGCGTTGGTGAGTCTGTGTATTTGCGTTGAGTCTTGCATGCTTCCCAGCGCTGCCTGAACCTTCACTCTCGTCTCAATGAAGGACAAAAGAAACAAGGCTTGGAAAGCAGCACAAGAGCCCAACAGGAAGCATGGCTTAAAAAAATCCTGGTTTGCGCTTCTCGAATGCACGAAACTCAACGTCGGGTGATGGTAAGTTGAGGCTTCTAGTGTTTGGTAGTCTGTAGCAGAAGTTAGAAGAGTTTTAAGTTCTTATAGAGTTTTTGAATGCGATGCTCTCGTTGTTATTTACTTTGGCCTAACAGTATGCAGTGAATTTTAAAATACCCATGGTGTGCACTCGATTTCTATTAAATAAAGATAAGGATGCTTCTCACATTCTGATTTGTTCCAATGGATATTAAAGATTCATATAAATATGAAGTGTATAGAGCTTGAAAGAATTTAAGTCAGTAATTCACTCACGATAGCCCATAAATGAAATTATAAACATTCGCGTTATTTATTGGAGTTCTGGCTTGACCTCTGGATATTGAGTTCGGAAAAGCTAAAGGGAATTAAGTATGAATTATTACAAAGGTTTTACCCCTTATGATTGAAACTGTTCATATTGTGTTACTTCAAAGCCACTATAGACGTTCCTCCTGTACTTTTCTCTCTAATTTATATCGTCAAGCTTACATTTATTTCTAATCTTGCACGCTAACAACACACGCATGCACATAAACTTTGTGTTCAGGTATCTAATCTACAATTTATTGAAAGTAGGTCTCATTCCAAGCAAATTATAGCTCCAAACAGTCACTATTATTTTAATTTCGTTAGATTTCAATCGTGAGCATGTTCCCATCTTTTTTACAGGTGGGCTTACTTCTATATTTTACTCCAAAAAAAATATGCTGCTTGTCCTATGATAGAATTTACTCCTGAAATATGATACAGTGTTTCTCGTCTCGCTTCTTGAAAACATTGAGTAAGAAATTCAGAACACAATCTTGTCTAGAAGCAAAAAGTTTGTTATACTAAAAGCATTTATTTGGATTCTTTAGACCTCAATCAACGTTTTGGTACGACATAACCGTCCCGAATGATTTAAATCAGCTCTGCTTCTCAAAACTCAATCCCTATACAAGATTACAATTTCCTTCTTTGGATTTGAAGGTAATTCATGTTCGAAATTTCAGTGATTTGAATAAAATCTCAGTCCAAGAAGTCTGATTTATTATTGGAGGAAGACAGAGGATAATGTCACCTTCTCTGAAGTCTGAAGCTGCTATGAAAATTTCTCAAGTCTGAAGTTGTTTGGGAAGATGATTTTGGGAATTTAAACACTGACGAAGTTAGATGATTTGATTCGCTTCTAATAGCTCTTAGGCTTCAATCAAATCCATACTTTTTTATCTCAACGGAAAATAAAACAAATATTGTACTGAACACTTTACTTTTCTCTGATCACATTTTCAAGTCGCATCCGACTTAACACGTCAACATTTAAAGAGGATATTTTATCGTTGAACACTAATTTTTTATATGCTCTAGTCGACCAAATAGCAAACGGTAACTTTTGAAGTTGCAGTGATTCTAAAAATTGATACCATAAACAAAACAGTGAATTCGAATTCAATAATTTGTTGTCCAGAATTTCAAAAAACAGACTGAAATTCTGGAGTTATTTTTGTTCAAAGATCTCGGAAATTACATGCATGATAAAGCTTCGGTGCTAGGTGGATATCCATAATTCAATATGCACTCAAGCTTAAAACGTCAATAAATGGAGCAGCTAATGTAGATTTTATATCAGTTGAGCGCAGCATTGAGTAGTCGTTCAAATAACAGAAATTCAAATATTTTTTCAGGCAGGAGTTGCGCGTGCTGCAGACCACACCAATTTAAACAATTATTGCAATCAATTAATACAATAAATTCATAGATTTTATACTTCAACAAAACTTGAAACAAAAACGGTATTGAACAATTTATTGTGAATATCATTTCTTCCAAATATCAGGAATAATGTTCCTGAAATTCTGTGTATGACAGAGGGGATACTTTTAACAGATTATTAATAAACTCATGTTGATTGGGATTTTAAAGTTCTAAGTTACTACACAATGATGGTTTACAGTTCTTACTACTCTGAAGTCTCACGTACTAAACACAAGGAACTTAATTTCTTTTTCGTTACTATGAAGCATAATAAATGAATGAATCATACGCTCCTGTCCCTTTCACTCACGATTGCCTGTCATAAGCTTCAAAGTGTTTGTGCCTTCGTTGTTCTTGCTATTACAAAATCTTTGGCGTATGATTCATAACAATTTGCGTCATGCTCGTATCACAATAACTACCTCTTCTAATCACTTGAGCAAGAAATCATACCTGAATCGCTGAGAATAGCGTCTGTAATTATTATGAAGTTCCCGAGCAGCGACCATCGTATCATACTCTCGGGGTCGAGCAGTTATCTGCACCATTCATCTCGAGCTAATGTTAGGAGCAGAACTTTATTCAGAACTGCTCATTAGCAGCGGCGAGGCTGTTATTTCTCTGCACGCTAGCTCCAGTTTAATGGCAAGCCTGACAACAGGTGATCAGTTAGGCGATTGTGGAACATTGTTTTCTTAGGTTTCTTTTCATCAACTCCTCTATTACAGGTGTTGTTGCTATCATTTTTCTTTCGGTTATGAACTCCAGTTGCTGTGAGGCACTTTTGTTTGTGTCTATTGTTGTTAGCTGTTGTGACTAAAAACTCTTACCTTCAGTACTTCGCTACCATCTCCAACTTCGCCTCTCATTGATTTCGTGAGTTTCTCTTTATCAACGAGGTACTGCAAAGGTATTTTTTATTCAGTAACTTCTTATCAATTTCAGTGATAGCAAGAAGCCCTAATCATTATCAATCATGACCAGTGTAGCGCAAATAATCCTCAAATACTTTGCCAATCCAGCAGATTACTGCCTGCTAATAATTATAATTGACTTCAGCAAAAATTCTAATCAAAACAATGTAGTTGAAAGAATCTTGAAACAATATGAAGGGCTAAATAATTGATTAAGACACAATGGTGCCAACTTACAAAATTTACGTACCGTTTTATATGTGTGATATCTTAACTGTTCAGTGTTACGTCTTTTTTCAACTGGAAACCTCTTAATTGATGGTACACCTTCTATAATTATCATCAAATATTTGTTTTCTCTTCGCTTCATTTTTCTCCAGAGCGTGATGAATCTTGTTAACTAAATACTAAAAATGCAATAGAATTTTTTCCTATCTAAACTTTGAGAACTGAGTAATAATAAATAAAGTTGGCGCAGATCAACATTTTAATGCTACATCAGGAAAAATGTCAATTTAAAAATATTCATTAAAAAGTAGTAGTTGCTGCCATGCAAGAACAACAGGTGTGAGAGTGTCAGCATTTTCTGCCTTGAGTTCTGAGTTGTTTTAAACTAATGCACTGGGGCATAATACACCGGAATCAAAACCCTTGCCTTCTGCTACCAAAAGGCACAATAATAATATACAAACAACACTAGCAATCTTAACTGAAAGCACTATGTAAGTGCACCCAATTTGCATAATGAGCTCCATATAAACAATCATTCTGAACATGTCCAGACTCATTGGTGTTTGCTTGCAATATGAGTAGCTATTCAATAAATTTTTTTCTATTCAAACTGCCCCTCACCACAGCTTATCGGGGATCATAGGATTTGACTGAGAAAAACGAGCGTTCCAAAGCATTGCTGCCCATTAGAGAGAATAGTGAAATATTGCAAGTGTATAAGTAAGCTCAATGAAAGAGCAGCTTGGCTATTTTGAAAACATACTCAAGATCAAGGGTCATTAAATCGAGTTGTAGAATGAAGGTCAGTCTGTGGGACGCTATGTCGCTTGAAACAGCGTTTCGCTATTGCTGTATCGGCAGAAGCTTGACAGAATCTTTAATACGACTGGTAGAAGAAATTACTTTTTAATGCATCGTGAGTTACGTTACGTGAGCAAAGATCAACTTTTTAGCATGCGTTTCATGAATTTCAGATGAAATCCTAAAATTTATATCCGTACAATACTGTGGTCTGTTTTTGCACTTCATTAAACTACTTTGCATAACAGGACATATTGAATGCATTTGAAGACAAACACTGTAGATGCGTCATTATAATTGAGCATCAAGCACTAAAGGTATTCCTAGAGCAAATAATTAAATGAAATAATTCAGTGGTAAAGAACATTAAGTTTTATTACATTATATAATGACTCTAACGTTAGGAAGCTAATTATACTTTCAATTCATGTTCCGCGTAAACTTGACTTTTTCATATCGACATTCATGATTGTGCATGCGTAATAAAAACAATGTTGTGACAAACTTTTTATCTGGCATACAAAAATTGTGTTCATGACAGTTTGTTCTTCATACACTATATCTGCAGGTAAAAATCGTGTGCACACCAGAATATACAATGCTCACCAGAATATACAATGAATCACCAGAATATACAATGCTCACCAGAATGTATAATGCTTTGCCTAAGTTTTGTGAGCCTTAGCGTTTTTATGCAGCAAAGTTCTTAGTTGAACTCAAAGTAAACACACAAACAAAGGTGTTCTATAACGTTTCCTAATTTTAATTGCTGAATTTTATACTGAATTGTGAAATGGGTGA
>VCRD01000060.1:126044-178274 GCA_006783055.1 Trinorchestia longiramus
CTGAAAACAGAAAAATAACATACATTTTACATCAATATACCGAATAACAAAATTATTATAAAGAAAATAGGAACATATGCCAAGTTTTGATTGTTTAAATTATGTTCTAAGATTATGATGGTAAAATATTAGGTGTTTCCATTATTTTGTCCACCACCTGTACAATGCTCACCAGAATGTATAATGCTTTGCCTAAGTTTTGTGAGCCTTAGCGTTTTTATGCAGCAAAGTTCTTAGTTGAACTCAAAGTAAACACACAAACAAAGGTGTTCTATAACGTTTCCTAATTTTAATTGCTGAATTTTATACTGAATTGTGAAATGGGTGAAGAACTGGTATCATCTGTCAAAAGACGGACTGAGATGACTTTTAAGTGTTGGAATGCGAGAGACGTTCTGGGACAACCCATTTTTTTCCTGTTGCGCAGGTTGTAGAATTAGAACTCGCCATTGTACCATGAGTAATCATTTTAAATTTAATGTAACTCATTCAAATTTGTGGATATCTTCTTAAGTTTTCCTTGATCATGAAGTTAAATAAGTTATTACAGTACAAATAATAATTGAGAATTGCAGTGAAATCAGTGAGAAACAAAGACTCAGAACGCACAGATAGAAACTGAAAGAGCTTCTGTTTACGTTATCAAGGAAATACAGCAGAGCAAGAGCCATATTACTATCATCCATCACTAACTCGGGAAATACAGCATGTTCGTTTGACACTCGTAAACATCTCTATCGCTGTGCTTCAACAAACGACAGACCATGTCCATCTGCCAGTCTTGTGGCCCATATCAGTCTCTCGTAGCCCATATCAGTCTCTCCCTCGATTTTTAACAAGTATGAACGTCAATATCACCGAAAAAGCGCGCACAGTTCCTCTTGCATAGAGTTCCGAGGCCTCACAGATGAAAGCGAAAAGAATAAATAAAAGTGTAGCTCTGATTGCTAACATTGAGCAGCGCCTGCAAAAAGTGCAATAAAGGCAACTGGTGCGTCTCCGCATAAGCCAGAATGATCATTGCTGAGAACGTAAACCTTCTTTCATGGCAGCATTGTTGCTCACGCTGTTGTTTATTTTCTTCAAAGAGAGAAGCTTCATAAAGTGACTTCGCTTGTTTTACCTCTTGAGCAATGTTTGCTTGAATGTGGTGATGCGAGTGCTACTCTAAAATGCACCGTTTGCTTGCTGTAGTAATCATTCAATTAAAATTGATATGAAATTATAACTAGAGAAGGTAAGTGTACATAGACTAAACTTTAAGCGACAGGGCTTTGACTCTAAGCTCTGACAGTAATAGTGTTTTGACTCTAACCGAAAGTGATTATACCTTACACTTTGACTTTAAGCTCTGTAGCTTTGACTTTAATCTCCACATTTAAACCTATATATGTACAGAGTGTGTAGGACATTGTGTTACACGAGAAGTTATCGTGCAGTATATGAGATTACAGTGCAGAGTGTGAAGGTACCGTGCAGCATATGAGATTACTGTGCAGAATGTGAAGGTACCGTGCAGTATATGAGATTACAGTGCAGAGTATGAAAGTATCGTGTAGCGTTTGAGGCTACAATGCAAAGTATGAAATTGATACTTCGCTCCAGACCATTAAGTATCAAAATTTCAAAGTAAAAATTCATTATCAAGCTCAAGTGCGTAGTGAACTACTCACTCATGCGAATTAAAATTAAATGAATCTCCATCAAATGTGTTATGCGCTATAACATTTACCTCTGATTCAAACTTGATTTACTGTGTTTAAGTACACACGCGGTAAAATCTTCAACACATTAGTTGTCAAATGGACGGAATAAAAACAATTCACATTTTACTTTCTACAGAAATACAGGAGGCAGTAATCGAAGAAAGCCCCACAAATTAATCGAAGAAGATTTTTAAAATATGAACTTGCGTTGCTCTATGAACGTGACACATCACTCAAGACTTTTTTTGATAATGTAATAATTAAAAAGAAATGTTCAATATGGGCACCGTGAATCAAAAATAAATTTTGTAAAAAATATGTTTCCACAATCTTCGCATTGGCTTTGTCTCCCCTCACCAAATATCTGAATATGAAGTTGTATTTTCTTGGTGTATAAGGCTGGAAGAAATTTTGGTTTCATAAATTCAAGCTGGTCTCTATAGCGAAGATGTTTACGCATACTAAGACCAGCCTTAGTTCAACAAACACTGCTCTAACTTCCCACAAATTTTTGGTTGGATCTGCCATAGTTTGTACGGTATCTAAACAGCAAAGGGAATTAAATTCTGTGTTCTGAAATCTTCGAGGTACTTGTACTTCAAAATTAGAAACTGAGAGCTAGTAGAGGCTCTCATCTCACAGAACAAGTTAAACCAATTGTGTAATACTTTTCAGGGTGCTAGCTTTTTGTTAAGTAATATTTATCCCTTGATTATCAAGTGAATTTAATAATAGTAATTAGATCATGCAAAATTCACATGAACTACAGTACTATAACATAAATGCTGTAAACATAGAAAATTATTTTTAAAATTTAGACCCATCGAGTAACCGGGTAATTCAAATGCCTAATTTATTCTGAAGGCAATAATACACACTAAAAGATCTGCTCCAGGTGTTTATCCGCTGCCCACACATGAAAAACACTTCAATTTGAAATCTAAGCCTTGCATGGATTAGATTCACTCATGATTCTCCTTCTTGTTTTTATAAACCAGTACTTCTTATAAGATTTTCTACCGAATGAACAAGAATCCAATACATGAAAGCTTCAAAATGACGTAATTAATTTCGTTTTTACCAGATTATTATTCGGGTATAAATGAATACTATTTTTTCACATAGAAAGTTACCACACAGATGCTAACTTCCGTCGCCTTCTATCAAATGAAACTTGTTTTATTCGGTGGGCTGTTGACGAAGTCTTGAGGAGAGACGTCTTTGCTTAGCATCTAGCGCTATGCCATGCTCGGCCAATTAAAAGTTGCTGCCAGCCTAAATATTGACTCATAAAAGTCATGTTTGCTAAGTTTATTACAACATTTTATGTGTTTGTTAAACGTGAGTACTCAAATTTTTAGTTTAATTCTTCAGTGGCTCTTTCCCTGATGGATTCATCCATATTATTTTCCCTAATTTGGACGGCGTTTGTGGCGTTCGGATCTATTTAGGTTAAAAAGTTGTCAACACACTCTGAAAAAACTGGTTTATTAAGTTTTACTGAAATTGGAAGAGAATTACAAAGCCGAATTATGTTGAAATTATCCTTTTATATTCAGGAATTCAGAAACATTCCAAAGTGTAATAGAAAATTGACTTATTTAAACAGTGTTCTACCTGCATGTGTTTTCTAAAATTATTGCAGGTAATTTATGTGTAAAATAATAATGATTTCTAAATAGTATCTTAGTTTGAATAGAAATTACTGAAACCTGCAATAGAAATACCGTAGAGTTTTAAAGTTAAACCATTGATTGGAACAAACTTTACGTACTTATTTATCAACTGCACATAAAATTAAGGCTTTAATAAGGTTATCAAAACTTGTGTGCGTTGAAAAGTTTATTTACAAGTACATGGCACTAATAACTATGATTAGAGCTATTCAAAAACTCAATAAAAAAGCTTAGTATACGAGAATACGAGTATCGTTTCGAATATCATTAACATATCATAACTAACATCATTCTATATAATTATGAAAATCATTGATACATAATTACGAATATCATTAATATTTAATTGGGAATATCATCGGTATATCTCTATCATATAATAGCGAATATCATTAGTATTCAATTATGAATATGATTAGTATATCATTGCAAATATTATTAGGATATCATTACGAATATCATGAGAATATCACCACGCGTGACTGAGACAAATTGTGAACTCGTTATAAGTAAAATGAGGGATAATGTTAAGACAAACTTTATTGTGAGCCACTTTGCCAATGGTAGAAACAAAACTCAGAAGAATTGCTGTCGTCAAAGCCATATGGAAGTCATTTAACATAAGGCTCTCGAGTACACTAAAGCTTCCTCTCTGGCTGAGACTGCTTAGGGCATCGTTGGTTAAGAAGAGCTTCTCAAGCTGTATATGGAATGCCAAGAGTTGCTAAGAAGATCAAAGATTTCTTCAGCTCTTGTATTATATTGAAGTACATTATATTTTGTTCCAGTATGACAAGCAATCTTCTCCAAACTCTCTTTTTTCTAATCTGGGAGGAGTGATCTAACATGCTCTTCTCAATAGTGATCTAACATGCTCTTCTCAATAGTGATCTAACATGCTCTTCTCAATAGTGATCTAACATGCTCTTCTCAATAGTGATGTAACATGCTCTTCTCAATAGTGATCTAACATGCTCTTCTCAAAAGTAATCTAACATGCTCTTCTCAATAGTGATCTAACATGCTCTTCCCAATAGTGATAGAACATTCTCTTCTCAATAGTGATGTAACATGCTCTTCTCATTAGTGATCTAACATGCTCTTCTCAATAGTGATCTAACATGCTCTTCTCAAAAGTGATCTAACATGCTCTTCTCAATAGTGATCTAACATGATCTCAATAGTGATCTAACATGATCTCAATAGTGATCTAACATGATCTCAATAGTGATCTAACATGATCTCAATAGTGATCTAACATGCTCTTCTCAATAGTGATCTAACATGCTCTTCTCAATAGTGATCTAACATGCTCTTCTCACGAAACGAGAGCGGAGAAATTGTGTATGAAAATCACCTAAAAATCAGAACGTAAAGCTTCAAAGAACTACGAACATGTTACGCCGGTGTGTATAGGTGTAACAATTAGTTTATATGAATAATGCACAAGTGAACTTCCAGAGTTCATGATTGTTGTTTTAATGTTCAAAAAAGTTGTAACCGAGTTTTCTAAGAGAATTTTTCCCTTTCAATAAAGGTTTCCCTAATTTTTCTGCGGTTTATTTGCAACGATACAGAAATAGCAACCAGATGATAATATATGTTAATAGATTTAATATATATATATATAAAATATGGAATAATATATTCACTGACCAGACATATCACTAATGCTTATTCTTAGGCTTTACTTTTGGGTTCAAACCCTGTAGCTGCGATGCATAGCATCTCTCAAGCCATTTTTTCCCACAGAAATTCATTTTGGAGGATTCAGAGTACGATTATTTTAAAAGCGCAATTTAAAGGCAGCAAATTCCCGAGTTTTTCAACGACGAACAACTTCAGTTACTGCAACATCAGTTACTGCCAGCAAACGAAGATTCGTTTCGCAGTATCAGCTCTGCAAGACTGCGTTCCAAACTCCATTCGACACCGCCATCAAGTTTGATGACAGTTAGATTGGCTAGTTGTGAGGTCTCTTTGTACCTGAAACTGTGGAACAACTGCAAGTATCTTGCCTATATGTGTCTCTGGCTCTGTTTTCCTTGTATAATACTACGTGGCCTGACACCAAGAACTTCCAGTATTTTTTCTTAGACTCTTCGTTCTAGTTATTTTTTCCTTGTCGTTCTCCTGTGTTTTTATATCAATTCTTTCGCTTTATTCTTCTTCAATTCCTTCGAAATGAATGAATTCAGGACCTGAGCTGACTGCTGGACTCGATGTTCATTTTCTTGTTTTCTGATACAACCCTAAAAGAGATCTTAGATTTTATTTGGAAAGCGATCTACTAATTCCATATGCATTATCTTCGGAGGTATTCGACAAATATCGATATCGAATAGACGTACTACTGCGGGTGAAACATTTTTGTTAGTCTTGAATTTAGAGCAGAGAACAAATCTCCCAGCGTGACAGTCACTAATCGATAGTTACTTTGGCATGAATGCGCAGTTGCACATCCTCATCAATCCTCAATAAAAACTTAGAATTCAATCTCAATCTTTACAGGCAGTTTCTAGAAGCAATTAGAAGCCTTCGTGACATGCCGAGTTTTTGTGCTCTTGTTTGTAAAGTTGTTCTCGGACATCCAGTAGCTATTAGTTAATGTCCCTATAATAGTAGACACAACCGACACGTGAAAGATAAAACTCTGGATAAGTGTTCACATCAGCCGTACTTGTCTGGTGGTGGTCTGTGCCTGCAGGAAAAATGTGAAGGAGAGTTTAACACAAAAAGTTTTCTTTGTTTTGTCTTGTTTAAAAAGACAAGAGATTTTTCTTGTCGTTTTGCATTTTCTTTAAGCTTCAGAGATGAAAGGACAATAACATTGATAGAAGAAGAGAATAGAAAGATGCGTGTAGTTGTCTGTATGATCAGCTTAGAAATATTTTATTATTGAGTAAGGGTTGACGAAATCGTAGCTGGCCAGTGCTTTAAAATATAACTTGCAGGAATTTGAATAATTTAAATAAAATCTCATTGACCAAGCACTCCCAGTCCTAGTTTCCGACACTCCAGTTTGACTTGCTCGTTGTGTTCAATCTTTAAAAACCAATGCTGTTACATTTCTTATGTACCAACTTTATTGGAAATATACGTTTTTGTTTGTTTGTTGTTGTTTATAGCTGTACGTACTACTGTAGAGAGCTAATACATCCAGAGTACACAGTATTATGGATATCTTTTTCTTAGACGATTAGGCAGGAGTAATTTTCTAAATCAGCTTGCCTAACTCAGCTATCATCGTTTAAGAATGCACATTTATTATTGATAAATAAAAACATAAAATATCTATGATAAAATCATAAGCTACAGTCCCGCCCATAAGGCACTGATGGATAAGGGGAATTTTGGTCCTATGATGAGAAGAAATTAAGGAGCGGAGTTCAAATTAAGGGGGGTCTCACGTTCAACAAATTAAAACTATAATTTAATAGGCTCGTTCTCAGGAAAAAACAAGGAAGTTTAAGTGTCGCAATTTCAGTAAGAAAGGCAGCGGCACGTCTTGGTCGTTAGGCAACAACATGTTTATATCTTTTACAACAACAAGAATTAAAACGGAGCACTCAAGAAAACTTCTGTGGTTCTAAACTCTGTATTCAACTGCAGTGTCCACTCATGGCTTTAGATCAGTGGTTGGAATTCCAGATGAGCTCATGTTTCAAATAATGCTGTGTTGCTTTGTCATGCTTTGTTTGCTAGAACACATAGTACGTCTTTTAAGTTTTACTCTGAATTTTCAGTTGATGTATTTATACCTGCAAACTTGGCTTCAATTGCG
This sequence comes from Trinorchestia longiramus, assembly GCA_006783055.1. Lineage (NCBI taxonomy): Eukaryota > Metazoa > Arthropoda > Malacostraca > Amphipoda > Talitridae > Trinorchestia > Trinorchestia longiramus. The sequence goes on from VCRD01000060.1 coordinate 133,211, forward strand.
TCTGTCATAGAAACTACTCTAGTAGCACTTACTGCATATGTATCTTATGTATGTATATCACTTAAATTATATATGTCTGTATATATATATTCATATAAATAATAATAAATATTGTATATATATCACTTAAACATATCATATGTCTTCAAATACCTTACGCATCGTAGAAAATATCCGACCAATGCATCTAAATTCCATCCGTTTGGTGCCTTGCCTAGATGTTTATAGAGCATCTTGCTAACTCCTCGGGTTTTCAATTTCAATGATAGTCTGTATTTTCTGTGAGGAAACAATTTTTTGATACTTTTCCTGTTCCCAACTATCATTGGTGGAACTCTGACTCGTCATGTATTGTGTCAAGAAAAAGAACTTTCATTTTTCTGCCATCGAGCAGCAGCCCGGGTGCTTTTTTTAGCCTAATCTTTCACCTTGAAATATCTCCAGTAATTCTGACTGTGTTTTTTGCTAAGCATCGCCCAAAGATTTATTTGAGCACAGTTCTCGATGCTGTAAAAATAGAAGAATTTAATTAGAAGAATTCGGTAGGCGAAGCAACATGTCGATTTCTTTTTGAGTATACGACTGCGACTCCGACGTCCTTTGTTTACTACAGGAGGTAGGAGGCTGTTTCTGAGGCTTGACTGGAATGTGATGTTATCGGAGTATTGTTTTTTGTCTCCGTTTAAACAGAAATTTATTCGAACACTGTTTTCCTGTATTCCTGCACTCACTAAATTGTTCGAGCTCTGTTTTGCTGTATTTCTGCTAACACTAAGTTATTCGAGCACTGTTTTCCCGTATTCCTGCTCACACTGAGTTATTCGAGCTCTGTTTTCCTGTATTCCTGCTCACACTGAGTTATTCGAGCTCTGTTTTCCTGTATTCCTGCTCACACTGAGTTATTCGAGCTCTGTTTTCCTGTATTCCTGCTCACACTAAGTTATTCTAACACTGTTTTCCTGTATTCTTGCTCACACTAAGTTATTTGAGCTCTGTTTTCCCGTATTCCGGTACTTACAAAGCTATCTGACCACTGTTTTCCTGTCTTCACTTGTACACAAATAACTGATTTTGGAAACATGATTCTGAAGGTCAAGCTCAATTGGAAAGTTATAGCTTTGGTAACCTTGATTAACTTAGCAATAAATTTGAAGTAAACATTTTTTCTCGTTTCTAAATCGTGAAATAAAATTTATTTTTACCTAGTAAAATTTGAAATCAAATGAAGCTTCGTTTTCTTTGCATTCTTATTCGAATATTTCTACTCTTTTCTGGTCAACGAAAAAAGAAGATCTTTCATTAATTTAATGCCCAATAAACTCGCTTGTTTCAACTCTAATACCAATTGGTTTTTCGATAGCAAGTAACACTTTGTTCAAAATTAAGAAATACCATGCAAAATTTCCCGCTTATCTCTCACAGTATACGCATGATACTTTAACACTGGCATCAAACTGACATTTTATTTTACCAAAGATTTTCTAGGAAATGAAATTACGGCCATAATTCATTTCTATTTCGTGAAACGAAACTGCACCTCATAGTTCAGAGTCCTACTGAGACAAAGAAAATATTTAGAGGAGCTACAATTCCTTTTGTTCATTTTTTCAAGAAGCAGCAAAGCGTTTGGCAGAACTACCCTCACAGCTGCCCTCACGAGGCAGCTAAGCCCTTCAATGGCCACCATTAAACGGCCGTGAAAACAAACGACGCCAGTTTAAAAGCTTGCAATTACTATTATAGCTTCCACTAAAATTTAGTCAAGCGAAGTTCTACGCAAGCAATAAAAACTAAAAACTTGGATCATATTCTTTGTAAACTGCAGAGCTCTAATAAGGTTTTAACAGTTGATGCCGGCTATGCAAGTGCTCATCAACACTATATAATAAAACACCAGGTGTCTCCGTAAATAAATAAATTTATATTTTTGTGCGTAGTTTTTTCTATGTTATTACAATGGGAATCTCCCTTAAATACTGGTAGTTAAATCCGTAGACTTTCTCACGAGGTCTGAAAATCTGTTGCTTTAAGTTCTTCCTTCATATGCATGATATTAAAACCTGTTATTTTCAACGGGTGTACACGCTAGTGTTAAATAAATGTTATCGCATGATTTTGGGGTGTTATTGATTGAGGAGAAATATTATAGATTATATTTCTATAAAGGACTAGAGAAATTCATTAAAATGTCTGCAAATTCAGTCTTACGAATTTAATCAAAATCCTAGCGTTGAGCTAAATTTAAAATTCGTGGCCGAATTTGTTTTTTAAAACAAATATCATCTTCAGATTTTCACCTAAATTTTCATTTTAACGTGTAAGTTGTTATCTTTAAATTAATTTAACTTTCAAATCAAGTTGAGGTAAGGGGCAAAGATAATTATTGCTACTGTTTTTGGTATTACTACGGTCGTTACTATTGCTGTTATTAAAGTCATTTGAGAAACTTCATATTTGTAGACGTCAATTTGGGACGTAATGATCACGTAGATTTACATCGACTCATCCATTCTCGATACTGATTGAAGACATTCGTGGGCTCATAGCTTAATAAAACACGACGCTAAGCTGTCTGTGATTATTGAACGGTAAACCATAGCATCGAAGCCTCCGTCATTGCTCTACACTCTAATATGCCTGCCCAGAATACGTCTGCCTGCTTCTGGTAGAAAAGCGAGAGAACTGCGAGGCTCCTCAAACTCCAAGAATTTGAACACTTATTACCATAATTCACTCGTACATATATTGATTTTGCTTTCCAAGTCGTAATAACAATCTTAAATAGTTATTTGGAAACATTATTTTTATTTTCCAGCAGTGAGCGATCAATATACAGCAGAAACTGAAAAATGAAAGTCAGCGTCACTGAACAGTATGAGACTAGATTGTCACGTGATCAGCGAACAATCCTTGATGAATCAGAAAGTTGGCAGAAGCAGAAAAAATTATTCCATGGAAACGTAATGCAGAAACGAACTATTTAATGTAAATATTACTGTGACGTAAACAGTCATCAATATAACGAAGAAAAATTAAACATTGAAATAGTTTCGCTGCTATTTTAGCCACTACTGAATAATTGGCATGGCTTCAACCAATATTTATTGTTTGGGAGTGTTTCACTTTTAAGCCAGTTTTGTCGGAAACTGATATTCCGATACAATCGATTGTGTAGCATATTGTTCCTTCAAGTTACATACATATGATACGAGCATGTACAGTTAGTCTTGTTTATTTGCGCTTTGCATCCATAGTGCATTCAAGTATTTTTTTAAATTTTTATACTGTTGTGACATAGTAAAAAATTCAGGAACAGTAAATTGAGAAGCCACCTCGTTCTGCCGTGTAGTTTTCATCCCTGTGGAGCCTGTGGCAAACAGAGGGTCAATTCACAGAAGCTCTACAGGGGGAGATAATTCTGTTTGCATCCAAAATCAAACTTCAGGAAAAACAAATTCTCTTGCATATTTTCTAGGTCGAGTTTCAAAAAACACGCTTTCTTCCGAGAAAAGTTGCACAATACGTTATTATTTTAGAAAAATACATTAATTTTATGTGGGTTAATGTTGAAAAAATGTTTATTTACTAACTGTTTTCATTACTAGAAGTTCACAAACACGATTTCATGTTCTTAAACCTTGTCTACAAATTGTTGTCAGGTTAATTAATCATTTTCCATGACTTTATTTCACCAATAGGTTTCCCTACCTTGAGCATGACGGCAAAATAAACATTGTTAGTTTTGAAGGCTTTGCGCAGATTCTAAAACAAAACTTTTAAAGCATTCTCCGACCTAGGAACGAATAATATCTTTACCTAGCTTGGTTGTTTTGCTATGGTTACAAACATTACACACTTCTCTCATTTCTTGCTTTCTGAATTAATGAGCACAACTTATGTTCATCAGCATTATCTCATTATTTTTCTCGGTGCCATGAAGTTCTAAGAAGCCTTCCTTCGTCCGGCCTCCAAGTTGGGTCCAAGTTGGCGGCAGTTGCTGGAGCGAGTAAGTAAATCTTGTTGACGGCTTGAGAAGTGCATCTGCCAAGTATATACTTGACGGTTTAATGTTGCCAAGTGCCTGCAATTAGTTCTGTAAATTTTCAGGTAATTGTATGCGTTTTTAGCTTTGAATTTGTTGAGAAATCGAGTAAGCAAACAACTAAAAATCGCAATCAAATGACTTGTTCACGTCTCGAAGAGTATTCTAGCGTGTGTTTTTCAGAAGCATTTTGTCAGTAAAAATCTACAGGTAACTTGATGCAGCTGCAAATGTAAGAACATAACTTCTCAAAGTTTAGGCCTGCCTTTACAATCCAACTAATTAGACTTCCTGCAGATCCTCGAACTAAAAATACACGCTTAATTACCCTGTATAAATGATAGTCATTATTCTAAGGGCAACGAGGAGGATCATTATTCTCTTTCTTCGGAAAAATTAAGATTTACTAGTGTGATTCCTTGTGTTACCCCATGACCTGCAGTGGGCCTAACAGATGACTCGTCCAAACTTATTTCCACAGTTAATGTCCTTTTAACGATATGATATCAAATAGTGCATCAATTATTCATATCGACATGAGCAGCATATCTGGTGACATTATTATAATTTTTAAAGTTGTTCCCTCGAGATAAAATTGACCAACTTGTGAAGATTTTATCACTGACTCGATGTCATATCCAAGGTACTCTTTGTGGTCAAACGACGTTTTGTATAAGCGACGTTCGTATAATTATACTAAACGACCAGGAAATTTTTCGTAAAAATTGGTCAACAGTCTTCAACTTAGCAGCTAGGTAGATAATTGAAACCAACTCTTTTATAAGCTCACTTGCTGCTGTGCCTCATATTTCTCTGGAGTAGAGAGTTTTTGCTCAGTAACGGCTTAAATTTCAGCTATTTGGCCCAGCCATCGATCACGAGAGTTACATTGCAAGTAAGACTGCGCCAAGTTAAAACTTAAAGTGCTTGGGGCTTATGATAGTATATAGGGTATTTTAAAGATCAAATTCTGTTATAAAGTTTGTGTTTCTCAAAATTTTCAGGGTAATCATATTTTATATTATTAAAATACAATGAAGCTTTAGGTCAGTAAACATCGAACTGCTTTCAATAGAAGTCTTTCAGTTGCAGCATTTTTTGATGAAGGCTAAGAATTTTGTAGAACTAAGTAAGGTGAACAAGTCCGCACGTTCCAAGTAGAAGTTATCATTGATATGGACAACAATAAATCTTCTTTCCAGAATACGAGCCTCAGTAACGAGCAGCTTGCGTCCCAGCTGGGAATTAGGAGCTGCTGGGCATGGTACAGGCGCTGAGGAGCTACTGCTTCTCTCGCTATAAATCAAGATGGTAACTAGCCCCGTCTCCTGCGTCTGCATCAAGCAAAAAATGTCTCCAAGAGAAAAATCTTGCAGCTTAAGCAGAAGTTTTGAATTTCTACGTGGGACGAAAAAGGTTTTAGCGTCAGCAGGACTTTTCAGACATGATCCATGTGGCATATTTTGATTTCAGATAATGCAGCATTAAGTTGTGTACTATAGCTATCAAGTAACGCAATGCTTATGAAAGGAAGTGAAAAACAGTGGCAAAGAAAATTATGAAAATAAGATTCCTAAGAAATTTGTATCGCTAGATAAGAGGCGTTGTTCTTTTAAAAGACGAGTAAATCATAAGCAAGAAAAATGTTTTACTTTTGTTTTGTTTTGTTTTGTTTTTCAAGTTAAGTAGTCGTTACGGAAGAGGCAAAAATCATTTCAACTTTTCAAGTTGGAGCTCATGAATAAGTCGATAAACCCGGACTAGTGAATCGAATTGAGTTCTTTTGTAATTCAACCCAACAGTAAGCCGAATTTTTTAGTTACAATAAATTTTAGAATTTTGCCACAATTCATGATAAAGTATTGTTCCCTTCCAATTGATTGAATGTTTCCTCCATATTTCTATTAGTGTAATATTTTGATTAGTTTTATATTCAAATCAAATGCTCAAATATTTTTCAGTGGGTTTTAATCGATATTGACCGGAAGATCGAAACAGTTTTTCTGGTCATGTTTAATTAACACTTTTCCATCAAATACTTCGTTTGATTATTCTAGTTCTTTTACTATCATAATAACTTTTGTCTTCCAATTTTCTCACTTAAAGTGCTTACAAACACAATTTTTTTATTTCTGGCTTATTTACTTCATTTTGTTGTTTCACTTGTCACGATGATGTAGTTTTTGGAATTCCTAGCGCTGGCTGGCGGCGTGCACACTTCTTTGTATACTCCGAAGACACATTACCATGATGCATTATTCAGGCTCATTTTCTTTCTTTTTTTGGGATGGTTGAATCAGTTGATGGCACATGCAGGCGCCCCTGTCGAGGCCAAGAAACCTCGTTGATGTCAGAGACTGGCAGAGCTGGGGTAGTGCAAGTCCTCTTTTTTTCTTTCCCGTCATCTTCGTTTGTTCAAAACTGAAAATTTGGACAGTCTCATAAGTTGTGTTCATGAACTGCCAGCTGAATGCATCCTCTCTTTTTCTTTTCGGTGACTCTCAACGTCACCGAGAAGCTACAATGTGTTTCTTTGTATACACTACTATCAGTTCTCAATGTGAGAAAGCTAATTTTTTTTGCGCATTCAGATTTCATTGCATATAAGTATACGCTTTTTTAGACATTTCTATTATCAAATTCTTCACACAAAAATAGAATTAGATCCATTCACGAAGCTAGATTTCATTAATACATTTATGTAAATGTCTGAAAACATTTTTTACGTTCAGGAGTGTCACACTAGATGGAATTCCAACTCAAAACTTAGGCGAGACATCTGAGTGTGCAATGATGGTCATGGCATCTGTGTGATGCTTTAAAATGAAAAGACCAGACATTGCAGCTGTGAAATAACTTTAGTGTTCATGAGCTGCTCCAAACGCAGTCAATTAAATAAAAGAGGGCCAAAGGCTTCCGACATCAAGCTGGCGATGCACCGTGTGGTGCTCTGACAGTAACTTTTTATCTTAAACCCTTGGCACAACTTGAATGCTGCTCCTGTCAGTCGTAATTTAATATTTTCTTTGCATTCAAACACTGGGTGTTCTTGTGCTATGAGCTATTGTTTTGTTCTCAAAACAGAATGACTCAAAAATTGAAGTAACTACTAGCTACAGCTACAACATTGTAAAAAATAACAAAGGAAACTAAGGTCAACTGAAGAGTGATAAAAAGACACAAAAAGGAAGATACAAGTAAGCCTGACTCAGTGAGGAAAGGAATGCCAATGAGGTTGATTTCTTGAAGCTGTGTAACATTTTATGTGAATGGTAGAGGGGTAAGTGATTCACCCACGCAACTTTTCATTAACAAGTAAAAATTTCGCAGTTAGTCGATACGTGAAAATGTATTTTAAAAACACTACATCGTCTGCTCATAAAAAAATAGAGTCGAGGTTGTAAAATTGGCAGTTTTTAAAATTTATCTGTACACTAAATGCTAGGTACAATGTACATTTTCATCGTTTTTGATGTGCAAACACTAAGTTGGATACAATGTACGAGAACGAGCAATGTTTACTATGAAATGTACCTAACATGGTCATTCTAGTCAATACTTCACTTGAAGTTGATCAGGTATACACAGAATTCAACAAGCTTTACAAATGTTTCTCTGATCTAAATCTAAGAGATTACTGAGAATCGTAGATGCTTTTTAGGTTCCTTGTATTCATTGCTACATCGTGCAATGTTAATGGGTTCGTTATTCTATATGCAATAGTTCACCATGCGTATATACAGAGAAAACATGAACCACACTCTAACTCAAGGCTGAAATCAGAGGTGTTATTGGAGGCATCGCGCCCTGCATATGTGAGAGAATAATAAGTTTGGAGAGGAGCATAAATGTATGCAGACTCAGTGCGGGTAAACATATAGAATAGAATAGAATGAGGTTATAGGAACGAACCTTCTGGCCCATTCTTGGGTCGGATAATTACTTCGATAATTATTCGGTTGTTTACCCAAGTCCCATGCCGTATTTCTAGCCGCGTCAACCATGTCGGCAGCGGGATTCGAACCCGGGTCTTTCCACTCGCAAGCAGACTCGCTCACCAGTCGACCAAGCTGGTGATATGGCTACCATTATGTTTCATACTTGAACTAGAGACAAAACTCAATAAGTATCGACAAAATATAACTATGTTTATTGAAATTATTTTTAATTATTCATTTTTTAATTTCGGCGTTCTTTATCGAAAAGCATATATTTTAGCATTACATAAGTTCAAAAAGACTTACTTTTTGCCCCCTAATTGTAACATGTAACCAATTACATCGAGTGTTGAAACAGAGCAATAAGTTAATGTAGGCTAAATGTGTTCTATTGTGTTCATTAGCTATGCCATAAAAACTTAAAAGTCCAGCACAAATTTTCGTACTTCCAGCAGCGAAATTCTGTGACTTATGATGAATTTGAATTGTGTCTGAGAAATAAGGTCTTCCACTTAAACAGGCTCTCTAATGAAGGGCTAACTCAGTATCTTTTCAGACAATTTCTCCATTCATTTAAGATTAATTCTCTCTGAGAATAAGGTTCATTGATAAGCTTCTCTTAATTATGTAAAATGTAATTCGTAAGCTTAAAATAACACTCCATAAATCCCACTCCAATCAAGTCAACGACAATTGAAATTTAAACTCGAATCAGAAATGCATAAAATTTTCAATCAAAATTATTAGATATTGAATAGGAATGTTGAAATGATCTATATTGACAATACCTCATTGATTTCTCATGTGGGACTTGCAATGGTGATCAAAAAGTAGTTAGTAATTAGCTTCAATAAGAAGAAAGGGCAGGTCTCTCAGTAAATTGTGAAAAAGACTTACGATTTAATTTTATTTGAAATATGGAGGGATTATATTACTATACTATAATTTATCATTTTAAACCACTTGCGTGCTATAATGCAGAATGAGACAATATTTACTTCATACAACATGAGTTCTTTCCAAGAGATTATTGCATGACCAGCAAAGTTATTTAGAATTCATGAATGGACTGAATTATGTAACATATTCGTAGTAGTAAATTTGAAGTTATTTTATATAATGGAGTCTTATTGCCGTTGAATTTATCCATAGCATATACCTTCAGAGCTCCTTAGATAAAATTTATCACTGTGTCAAACACAATGGTTCACTTGGGCTCAGAAAAATATTATAAGTCAATGCACTGATTTTTTAAGACAGATTAATGATGTAAGAAATTCCCTTCGAATGAAATTAGTCTGCTCATATACGTTTACTTCTGGTAAGGTTCGTAAATGTTGTATTAAACTCTGGAATTACTTCAGAAAAATGATTGGCTGACTCACCGCTAGAAAATGTATCATTTCAATTTTGCATGTACGAACCGAGGTAATTGCTTTAAGGTAAGGTAGGGTTGTATTTTTTCTATACAATTTGCTATGGCGCTTATTCCACTGGATCTTGGTGTAGACCAGCTATAGATAAGTTAATTCTATTGACAAATTTCAAATGTTTCCGACACAACTCTCTCTACATTTTTTTGCGGTAGCATAAACGGTCCATGTGCAGTCTCTGCGTAAAAATTCTCCTTGATCGATTTGGTCTCACATCCCTACATTTCTAGCTCATTGGATGAATTTTGAATACAATGTCATAAAAATTTAAAAGGGTACATGTTACGCTGTCACAAGATACAGAAAGATTTGACGAATTTTTAGTTACAGACCACGGAATAAATTCAAATGACTCATTGGGTTTGAATTTTTTTCCTCGTGAAGCTCCGAGTTCAGGGAGGTGAAAAAGCGTTGTCAAATTATATCATTGGAAAAGGGCTGTCAAGTTTAAGCTATGCATTCCAAAATCAATTTATAAAGTAAGCATTACTTACGTCATTAGCAGCGGCGCAAACTTATATTTAGTACTATTATCTCAAAACACAATCGTTTCCTTTGCAGAAAATTTCAGAGTAAATCTAACTTTTTCATAAAATAATAAAATTCTAAAAGAAAAGCTACTACCCACTACATATCCTTCTATGATATCATTAACCTGACAGCTATTTTTGCAATGATGTTATCCTGACAGTGGAGTTTTGAACGAAAAACTTGTTAAACGATGTGAAATTGTAGAACTTGTTAAACGATGTGAAATTGTAGAACTTGCGCCTCGTTCAACTTACACGCCGCTTTTAATTAGCTTCTCTGGGATTTTTATTTAATGTTAGGATGGGCAAAAAGTGCAGTTATCAAGCTTAAAAAATATCCAGTATTTATTCCAATTATCACGATATTTCGCGGTAGTTCATCACATGTTTGATTTACCTGTCACGTGGCAAGGGAAGGGAAGGAAGGGGAACGGAAAAATTAACAAGCAGCATAGCAGTTTTTTTCCTTATTTCCGTAAGAAAGCCCAAATGATCACCGAACGAAATTTCACAATGTTATGAAATATGAATTAGCCCTACATAAAAAAAACTTTTTCTTATGTTTTAAGAATATGAAACACTCAGGGCATAGAGTTACTTAAATATTGGGACTAATAACCGTAGACTTTTACCGCTCGCAACGTGTTTATATATGTATATACAATATGATCCCTCTCTATCATATTTTTTGTTCAATTAGCAAAAGATTTTCTGTTTTCATGAAGCATTTCCAACGTGTAAACTATGGGTCATACTAATTGATGAACTTTTTCATGTTTTAGAAGCTATGTCATCGAGAGGAAATACACACAAGTAAACATTTTAAGAGTTAATATGGATTTCAAAAAGAAGAATTAACACAACCTTACCGTAGAATGATTCATCAAATTGGTCGTAAAAACGCTCAGAAAATTTGCCCTAGGAAAGTCACATCAAATTTATTTCCTAACAAAAGAGCTCTAAAAACTGTGTCGTAAATAATTTCTCACAAATCTATAAATAGGTAATTGTTTGTCTGGCTGTTCATAGTTAAATATTTTCAACAATGTATCATAAAACAGCCCTAAATAAATCATGGAAGAATTGCGCCCTATCCATTGCCTAGAAGAGGCGAACACTTTAAATTAAAGCTACTGAAACTTATCTATCACATAAAAATTAAAAAAAAACTCCACTAGGGCAACCTCTTCCAGAACAACTGCAGAAATTCAGTCGTAAAAAAATTTACAAGTCCAATAGGGAAGAAAAATTAATTCAGAGCAAAATCTATACTAGTCATTTTGTGCTCTGATTCTCATCATCAGCCCGTTTTTTTCATATAACGTTTATTTTAGAAAGGTTTTCATGTAGATTTTTGTTTAATGAAAAGTTATTGTTACCAAATATTTCTTAAGAGCTCTTAGGCATGCTGGAGTTGAGCCTGTAAACACACCCATAGCATTTCACACCTGTTTCATCTCAATTCCCTTTAAGTTGTCAACACCACAGACTTCTCCAAGCTCCTGAATTTTTTTTTGTTCATGGGAGTGCTGTCACCGGGCTAGCATCATTTTGATGTTGCTGGCTGTGGTGAACACAGTTATCTTATGTGCGATAACGAGCCCTTCTTGTGCTAAATTAGGCTATCAACAACCATTATCACATTAAGGGCCAATAAAGAGATCCAAAAGTCTTCCTAACGTGCAGGATTGTGCAATGATGACCACCTTCGAAAGCAGCGCGGCGATTCTCTGTGTCAGTAATGCACAGGCCGAGAGACTCGCCACAATTCTTTTATTTTTTTTAGCTCGTGAATGAGTGCGCGCAGGAGTGAAATCTGCGAGAATTGTGTAATTTTAATAAGAAAACATACATAAAAGTTGGCGTTCAATTATATTTAAAGTTAATTAATAGCATCATTATTTCTAGTTCATAAGCGTCAATTGTCAGATTTTGGTGATTGATAAGTTATCCGTTTTTACTAACGTTTTATTAATGATCAGTAGAATTAAATTGAATTAAATCTCCGGTGTTAGCGTAATTAAGTGATCTATTATTTCAATGGAGGTTTGTTGGCAGTGGTAATTACGGGGCTTCATACGCAGCATTTGAACCTTTTAAAATTATTAATCAACTCCTAATGATTTAAATGAATGGAAAAATATTTAAAATCTGCAAATTGCGTTCTGTAAAACATATATCACGAAGTTCGTAGTCAATCACTCAGAGATCATAACTTTTTAATGTTTTCAGAATACGATTTCGAATGATATTTATAGTTAATTTGCTGAAATAAAGTATTTACTAACAATGGAATATGATCTTTAATATTTAAGACAATATGTTCAATTCACTTAGTGTGTTTCGTACGTGAGGAAAAGGAGCATTTTCATTATCAATGGAAATGTATAATTTGCATTTATAATAAATTTAAACTATTGATAAAATAATTTATCCTCCTCGACAACGGTTTTATCATTTTTGAAATAAAAAAGAGCAAAAATTCTAAACATGATTTTTTGCTCTACTAAAGTATATTAATGATAAAACAGTCAATGCTCTCCTAAGGGTGCATGTTTGTGCGAAACTTTTTCCGCTTGTAAATTCCAGCACGGCTTGAACTGAGTTGTTAATAAAAAGCATCAAATCAACGCCGTGACGAACAAGCACTAATATTCACCTGGGTTATTTCAAACAATGGCTGAAGTCTGTATTTTCGCCCCGATAATTGGATCCAACAATAACGTTGCACATTGTCGTGCTTCAAAGTTTACAACCAATGCCCAGAGAGGCTTACAATTGAGTGATCGATTTCCGATTCGAATAACAAGCAAAACGAATTTACATTTAACAATTGGTGAGCCTCTAGCAACATCTCTAGGTAATATCAGAAACGACGATATTCATTTTTTTTTAAATGTCTTCTTCCATCAAAAAATCTTTTGTTTTTGGAAGTAGTCCTGTCATGGGGCACAAATAGTTTTCATAGAACACTAAAAGCCCACTCAGAACACAAACAGCCTACACAGAACACAAACAGGCTATATACAACATAAAAAGCTCCTCGTACAACACGAACTGACGCATTCTAAATACAAACAGCCAATGCAAGACGCAAACAGATCTACGTGCAACAAACTCACATTGAACAGAAATAGACCTTCACTGAGCACAAACAAACGTAGGTTGAATACAAGTAGTCCATGCAGAACACAAACGGACTTACGTACAACACAAACAGACAACACACAACAAAGCAGCATCAGTTTGGCAACTCACGCCCAGTGAATCAGATTCATGACCGCAATATAGACCTACTTTTATGATGCACCGTTCTGTCTTCTAGGCACTGCCTTCTGAGCAGTAATGAATACTGAATATGAGCCCTTGCAGTAGTGCTGGGGTCGGAGACTTCATTCCATACCCTGCAGTAATGCTGGGGTTCGGGTACCTTATTTTGCCCTCCTGCAGTAATGCTGGGATTCGGGTACCTTATTTTGCCCTCCTGCAGTAATGCTGGGGTTGGGGTACCTTATTTTGCCCTCCTGCAGTAATGCTGGGGTTGGGGTACCTTATTTTGCCCTCCTGCAGTAATGCTGGGGTTGGGGTACCTTATTTTGCCCTCCTGCAGTAATGCTGGGGTTGGGGTAACTTATTGTGCCCCCCTGCAATAGTTGGGGAACTTAATTCTTTATGAGTAATGTTATTTTCAACACAATCACTTGGCTGCCTGTTCGTTTCTTCGTGGAATATTTAGGTGCAGTGTCACCTGCCAACACACAGCTGCCTCACTCTCTTGTTGGCGCACTCAACTGCTCTGGAATGCTTCATTAAAAGCACCTAAAGCCAAGAAACTGCTTTGGTCAGCTTTTATGTTTTTGATGAGCAGCCTGAGCTTCGGCAGGAGAGCTAAATTGCACAAGAATAGATTTCAGAGTCTCACTTCGGAGCTGAATATAGAGCTGAATGGAGTCTTGGTTTACGGAAGAGCTGAATCTCTGAGCTAAAGCATAGCGTCAATTTTTCTGTTTCCTGCATAACACTAAACTCAGTCATTCCAGGAGCTCTAAGGCTGGTTAAGTTAATTTTCTCGGTGATACTGGCCGAGTAGGGAACAGAATGCAAAAAATAAATTTAAGATAGACTTTTTCTGCAAAATTATATTTTCTCGCGTATGATATTTCGTAAACCAGTTGCCATCATTTGACAGTCGAACCTTAGTTCGTAGACTAACCTTATTTCGTCTTCTAACATACTGATCTTTCTAGAGGCTTACATTCATTGATGGGCTCAATTTGCAGGACTTCAAGAATCCATGACGAGTCTATCAATCCTACTGGTCATCAGCGAGTGAGCTATCCATCCTGCGTCCTTCTGAACGCCTCAGCCTTGGAAACTTGGGAATACTTCTGCATAGTCTGGTGCTTGAGAGGAGCGTGGGATGCTGGCACGGCTGCGTGGGGAATATGAAAGCAAGAAATGATGTGAGTGGAAAATAGTGAATGATGATGAACACGGGCCGTAGAACGGTGTACATGAAACAAGGACAGAGTTGATCTGGTAGTGTACACTGGTGTACTAAATGTGGTCGATCAGGGTCAGAGATTGTAGTGATGAGATGAACACATGGTGTGCTAGATATGCTCTACACAGACATGGAGAATGATGATGATGCTATGCGGAATGTAGACGGTACAACATAAAGTTGTACGTGAGTGTAGCTTCGTAGGTAGAGATGAAGAAAGTATGTCAACACGAGCACAGTTGAGTGCTTCTAACTCACATTTCGTACTGTATATGTACACACGCAGGTTAGGTTTGAATGCCGATATTCTGACGTCTAGAATTAAAAAAATAATTTGAGCATATATTATATTTATTTAGCAAAAGTACGAAGAAAAATAGTTATGACATTTTATCCGTGTGATGCAAATTATTTATTTAATACCCAGTCCTGTTAAGAAGATCTGATTTCATGTACGTAACATTTTCTTTTCTAAATACCATTATTTATTATAATTATCTCTTCGTTACATTTCTTTCCTAAGAAAGTCATTTCCTGAAACTGCCTCAACCAAACCAAACACGGTAATTTCCTGGTCTCTTTCGTTTGCAGTAGTCCTCTGATTCGAATCTTTGAACTTCATGACTTCGAGTGAGTAGCCAAGCTTCTCAATGGAGTTCAGAACGTAGACGGTGCTCGTCTGTGGAAGTCGAATAAACACATCGATTTTGGTCAGTGCCTCGCTTCCCAGTGACTTCTACTCTTATTCTTATCGCTTTTCATCGCTTTGACTCTAAAAGTCTTTTTGAAGGAGCCAAGAACATTGCACGGACTCGGCAGCTCATTGATGCTCATCCAAATACGGCGCATTCAAGGGACATTGGGTACTTGTGATCTCCTTCGCTTGAAAGGTTACGGCGAGTTCTATTAGACGATCCCGGAAAGTGACATTTTATGTGAAAAGATCTTTTTCTTTTCTTCAATTTTAATTCGGAAAGTTGTTGAAGATCTCTCACAATGAAGAAAAATGCGGTAGCCATCACTGACTATTCGAAGAGTTATAGGCAGACCGTAACAGTAAAGTCACTTTAAAGGTATAATAAAAATGGTATAGGTACTAAAACGGTTTTACAGAGTAACCTATCATGTTAAATTATAGTCATATCGACAGGGCTCATAAAGTCATGTCATGCTTATACATGAAGTTTGATTTCAATTTCTCTCTGTTCAATTTACCAACCCTTAATTTAACAAGAATTCAGTGTTCTAAATTTCCACTCAGAAATTGATCTGAACTCGTCAGAAAAACGTTACGATTTAAATGAAATTGTTCCATGTATTGCATAACGATGCAGACGAATGCGTTAAATCATTTCATAGTGCAGCTTTTATCGGAAAATACTTGTAGAGATTATTTTGAGAGCTTTTGTGGTATTTTTTTAGTGTATTTTCATGTTCCGAAACTTTTCAAAGCTCAATTACAGCTGGTGAGATGAAGAACTCAGTGATTCGTTCAATATTCGTTCAATACGTTCAAATAAATGAACAATATTCCGACTTTATGTTCAAACAAATGAACAGTATTTCAGGTTTATGTTCAAACCAATGAAAAGTAGTTCAGATTTATGTCAAAACAAATGAATAGTATTTCATCTTTATATTTAAACAATTGAACAGTATTTTACTGTCATGTTCAACCAAATGAACAGTTCTCCAGGGATATGTTAAAAAAATGAACAGTACTTCAGCTTTCTTGTTCATTTTTTCTAATTGTTTGCGAGCCAATACTTGTGTTGGTGCATGGTTAGTGTATGAAAATCTTGGGCGTAGATAGAAACACAAGAATAAGGTACTTAGTTTGATCAAATAGCCATAGTCTAATCTCTATTCTAGTGCTCGTCACTCAAGTAAAATGATGCAAAGTTCATTCGCTTATTCTACTAACATCAACTGATAAACGAGCAATAAACTTGTGAGCTCGATCTCCACTGTGTTAGATAATGCAGTTAATAATGAAGGTAACACTGAAATAGAGAAGTTTTCAGAATAGCATTATTAAGAGGATGTAGAGCCTTGTGTAGTAATAACTTTGGAAGTCAGCAGGTGCTTATTTTGCGTGCTCTAGTTAAGTGAACGAGGAAGTGGCAGAGCCTTAATTGTAGGTTAGAAAACGTTATAAATAGGTACTAAACAGGCTTTATTTTACCATCTTGGAGTTTCTCCATATTATTGCAATATACTCGGAATAGAGCCATAAGGTAGTATTATAAGACTGCAGGTCTGTGTAGCATTAAGTTCATAAATACGTTTAGGATTACTGACCAAGAATCGAGATTTTACTCATGAAATTTTACGGAACAATTGTTTAACTCATCAATGTTGCATAGACAGTCTCGAGGTTTTCAAAATATCGTGACATTTGCGTGAACGCTATTTTCTGAAGATCATAGAATGGCTATGAACTACAAACGTTTGTATTTATTATAAATCACTGAATTTTATTTATAGTAGCGTGCAAAAAAACAGCCCAAACTCAAGTGAACTTTCCCTGCAAATTGGATATTTAATGTAGCAGTTGAGTTGTAGAAAAACACTTGAAACTTTGCCCTTCATTTTGCAGTCCAGGTTTCACTTCATTTCACGATTTTTGGAACACGAAATTTCCTAGGAGAAAAAAAGAGACACATAATGTGCTGTGGATTTTTCATGTTAAGGTATCTCTTTTTAGATCTTACGTCCGTCTGTACTCGAGATACGAGTTCTTTTGATGAAAGTCAGTCAGATGGAAAAAGCTCCTCCAGTAGAGCTATAATTCAAGGCTAGTCGACAGCCATTTTTGCAGTGAACCTGCAGCTTTTTTAATAAAGTTCATGGGAAAGAAGGTCCAGACTGTGCACTGTTACACTATTACACTGTCCTTCAGGGCTTCTGTATTGACTATAATAAATATACTTCAGTCTTATGTAAGCATTCCTCCTGCCAGTAAATCAGGAGAGATGTTGATTCAGCCTATATATACCGCTGCCATTTCTGAAGCATAATGCATTATAAATGAATCATATTTGTCGTAAATTCTGACTGTTTTAGTGAAAAGTGGAGTAAAATCCCATAAAAACACCATATTATATTATGAAAAATAATTTATGCAATACTTCAATTAAACAAAAAATAACTTAGTCTCCATAGGGTTCATAAGAGAAGTTCATAGAGAAAAGATTTCCAAGTTTTCTAGTTTGCAAGGTATTTATGTTCTTATCCAAAAATGCAAGACGTGTATACTTCCGTTAAATTAAAATGTCTCTCATTGGTAAACTGTTCAGCCCACTGGAAAGAATTAACTCATGTACTCGTACAAGTATTTCACTCAGTCAGCATACTAAAGTTCTAACTTTGTCCATCATCGTGAAAAACTACTTTATTCAAAGGATTAAATTATTAGAACTATAATCTTTGACCAGCAATTCTAATATCATCTTTCTTCATTAAAATATAATTATGGAACTTGGTTTATGATATAGATACGTAAAAGATGCAGTTACTGTGTTCACAATTTTCTTCCATGTTTTCGAGTTCCGCATACTCTAATCGAACAGTCCCAGTTAAAAGGTATTCGGATTAAATAAATTAACTTTTATTAACAATAGAGTATACAATACATATATATTGGGGTTTAAATTCTTAATGTTAACATCTTATGAATAGTGTTGATGCTTATCGATAAGATCTTCAGAGAATTAGTGATGCTTTAAGCGGGATCCCCGTTCTCTGTGCTGCAACTGGAAGTCGAGGCTCGTAGGGGCGTGCTGATGAGCGTGGTTGAGGTGTGGCTTATGCCAAGTGTCCAACGAAGCAGCTGTTGGATATGTTCTTCTAGCTCTCTATGGTCAGGCACAAATATACCGTGACAGCTGCGGGAAACTATCCCAGGCCTTACCGCACAGCAGGAGGGTACCCTCACCAGTCGGCCATGCTGGGAGTTTTTGAGTTTGAATATTAAGAGCACCGTAAATATAGCAATAATACTTACAATTGGGGTATGGAGAATTGGTACAAAGGAAAGAACAAACTGATGGAGGCAAGGTAAAAAATAAATTGCGATTAATATAATTAAAGTGCAAAATTGAGCGTTTTATTTCAGAGTAGAATGAGTGGTTGTAAGTCTTCCAAACAAGATCTGGAAGTAATGTAAGTACTCTGCAAAAACGTTTTACACGTATAAACGAAACCAGTAAATTCGCTAAGGAACCTCTGATTGACTTAATATGCGAAACGCTTTTCAAAATTAGGTGAATTCATTCATGAGAAATTTTTCTTGCTTGTATAACTTTTAGAGAAGTACGCACGTAATCCTTACACATTTCCTCGGTTAATTTAATTGCGTAACGTTGGGTAAGATATTCCATATTAGGACGATTAACATGAACCACTTCAAAATTTGAGTTACAATTTTAACTGTCATTAAATGCAATAAATGCAGAAAAATAAAACAGGCCATTGCCTGTACTCTTTGTTTCTTGCAAAGCATGTGTTGTGCTTCATCAGAGCCTTAATGTCCATGGTCGACTTTTTTTTCATAAAACAGCCTGACTAAAAACACGTAGTAAACCAGTGAGTAGATTTTCTCATTGTTTTGCACTGGTGTAAATGAATTTATGCTTTTTGTGACGTTCTAATTTTTACCTTATGTTCACAAAATTAAATTTGAGATTTTTTCAATTTAATAAAACTTCCAGATGCTCGAAATTCCTATGAGTTTTCTCCAACGCTACTTCTTGAAAGTCATCAATATCCCTACGTCGGTTTGCTTGCTTTCTACAAAAGTTCCTGATGTATAGTCCTCTAAAATGAAGATAGCAGAGGGCCTTATCAATAGCCAAACAACGGTTTTCAATGTTCGGATGCCTCTATTTGTTTCCAACACAAGGCAAGACATTGAGAAAAATGTGAGTTTAAGGAAGATTTATTGACGATTTAACAAGCTACATTGCTCTCCAGAAGCTTGCCTTAGAAAAATCGTTCAGGAACGTAAAGAAAATAAACTGCATCTAGAAAAATCCTCGCGTTTCATTCACGCAATGTTCACTCACGTCCGTTGCTTGAATATTTTTGAGACATTGGAGCGCTTCGACTGCAAGCTGGCTCGTCTATATTCATCAATATATATTAAAATAGAGGAAATACTTGCAGGCCACATACAAGCCATCGACACTAGTAAACTTGATGAGTGGCATACTCTACTAGTGCGAACGTTGGAATCTTCAAATTCTCAGGCAGCAAATTTTGACGTTTTCTCTTTTCTATAATGTGGTCATGGGTGTGGGAGGAGGGTTGGATGGAGTAACACGGGGCTTCTTCCTCCGACCGAAGTTTTCAATAAATGATTATCTTCGTGCCTCATGTAAAGCAATATGTCAAGGTAACATGTTCCCTTTTTTAGCAGAATGCATGTGTGTCAATATATGCTGTGTGCAAACATGAGAGAGTAGTCTACAGCCACAGTGGCTTATGAATCTGGTAGCAGAGATGAGAGAGAATATTTTCTGCTCTATCATTTTTTGGCACCTCTGCTAAACTAGTTTAGGTAATGGCTTGATGTAATGAGATACAGTTTTATCTAGCCTCCGTCCGAAAAAATTAAGTTCACTCTAATTCAATTAGTTCTTCACTTAACGTCAGCTAATTAGAAGTTATTGAGATACGGACTATTTTTCGCAAAAACGACAAAAAACTCCCCTTGATCAGTTGTTTTGTTCCTGGTAAAACTTGTTTTTGTTACTGTTTTACCTCAAGATTCAGAATTCACAACAAAGCAGGTAAACGCTATTCTCGATATTTGTTCCAGAAAACCAAATGGCAGAAAGTTAAAATGCTCAAATTACAACGGAAAATCTCAGGGGAAAATTAAAAATTGTGTCTATTTCTGCACATCAGGTATCCCGTGATGAAGCAGTCAGGCTTGAGGAGTGGCACTTCATTCACAGGTCGTCCGTGAACTAATTAGAACTCTAATGAGAACCGTAATTCCGCTAGCCTCCCTGCTGTTCGTGCTGTTCTCCACGCGAATATTATAGCCCTAGGAATCATTGCCAACATCCGTACCAGTTGACAATATTGTCTGCCAGTCATGTTCTTATCACGTTGCGGGGTTTTATTACGATATTTTGTTATTGAGTGTTATATGTTGTACAATTTCTGCTTACTTCTGGTGTCACTGACTATGCCTCTTAGTCTCATCACACAACAGCCTTAAATATTCATGTGACCTGAAAACGTCTATTACCAACGGAGAGATTAAAGCTCTTGCTATGAACCTCCTCTTGAAAATGATAGACAAGGACTTCCATTAAAGCTTGTCAACAGTCCACTTAAATGAATATTATAACTCTTGACTTCAATTATTTACAGCATAAAAACTTCTCGTTTTGCAATGTAAAATGCGGCGATGGCTACATTGTTGGGTTCTGAAGGATACTCTAATTTCAGGTGAGAAGAGAGATTTATTTTCAATGGCAGACTTATTTTCATATCATACTTTGATCTCAGTTGAGTGTCCATCACCTTTCTACGAGCTCCTATTAAAATGCAACTCAGCTACAAAAACATGAATAATTCCACGTACAAAACGATGCCAGTTTATTTTGTTTGTTTATTATCATATATAGAAATTGAATAGATTTCCTAAAGCAAATTACGATAAAATAATAAATGAATAATTTGTCAATGAGGAAATATAATTAATTCTCATTATAGAAAAATCGAAACTTAGTGAACACTTATGGGAAAACAGCTGAATTTTTTCGATTAAGAAACAATTGAAAGTTTACTCAGCAGGAGACGCACAGAAACATAATACCGCTCAATTAACAAAATAATTACAATATTCTATCACATATAAAATAAATTATTAGTTTGCAGGATTTCATTGTAGTTTTTTCGGTCACTCTGGCAACTTCTACAACTAGCAGAGACCCTGGAGCTATTATCTAGCAATGAAAAAAAATAAAAATAACTATTTTCATTTCCTAATTTAATATATATCATGTAAATAAAATAATTACATATGCATATAGTAATTCTGTGAAATTATTGATTGGGACTTTGAAATAATTTACTGTAAAATTCAAACTTTTGTGCAAGCGCCATGTAATTCTATCAGATATTTTAATATTTTTGCTTCTCAAAAACTTCATGACTCAAAATGAAGAAAATTAGAATTTTTCTGAAAATACATCGATTACTTTATTGCTGCACCCTACATAGCTCCTAACTTGCGCTCGCTTTGCTTTAAAGTTCCTGGTTCTGAATACAATCTATTTTTGAATGATTATATAGGAAATTTACGGATATTCAGTAGTATTTTCTATTGTTTATATGTTTTTTAGGTATGTTTTTATACATTTTTGTGAGCACTGTCTTTCTAATTTATGCTTCATTTTTTATTATGAGCTTGCACAAAAGAAATAAGCGGTAAAACTTGTAATTCATGGGACGCTCCATACTACAAAGTTAGACTTTTCTAAAAAAAATGATCAACGGGACCTAATCAATCTCGAGCGGAGTTTCTCTCTGACGAAGAGTACGACTAAAAAGACATTCAATGAAAACAGCAAGGGCAAGAACTTAACGAATGTAGTTTAGAAGTTAGTCGGAAACTGTCAATGCTTTGGTTCTCTAAGTCGTGTTCTTGCTGATCAAAGCTTGCAATCATGAAAGTTTGCAAGTGGCGCGCCAGTCGTTTTTGTTCTACAACTTTCTCAAGAAGAAGTTAAGCTCTCCTGCTTACTATCTCCCTCTTCTAGTTGAGGGAGGGAAGAAGGTAGGTAGGGCACTAACTTTGTCGGCTCGCAGAGCACAAAATACAGAGTTAGAATCTTTGTAGGTAACTAGCAGACAGGACGTCTCGCGTTCTTTATAATTATTATCCTTTGATCTCGAGCACAGAAAGCTTTTGCTTGAAATGGGCATAAGCATAGTTTTAATTGTTCTTAAGAACGAAGATATTTCTTAACATCTGTTAGCTTAATACCTTTAAAATGTTAGTGTCCAGATTACTCACGCCATCCTACTTACTGACCTCCCTATCCACAAACCAAAGAACATAATCACACTGACCTATCAACATAAGTCATATTTTCAGTACAGCACATAAATTTAAACAAAATATCCAATCATGTAGCTGTGATAAAAAGTGACCGTTGAAGATCATTACTGCAGAGTGCTTTAAGAATTTTTCTAGGATTCTACGTTAACAACTTTTCAAAACGGTCAGCCACTAATACAGGTATATAAAAAACAATAATTTAGAGCAACTACAAAACAAAGAACAGACTTTCAGAGAGGGCTTTAGTTCTCTAAAGCGCACGTATTTATTGACACTTGCTTTTGCGTTTAAATAGAAGACCGACAGCCTGAATCGCTGTTCGTGTCTGTGTGGATCAATAGCATTAAAAAGTGACACCGATGGACATTTTCTGGAACGTGTTCGCAACAGCTGACGAGCTCTCAATTCGTGTCTAGTAGTACAAAATTCAGTAATCTATGATCCACTTTGAATGCATTGTCTGAGTCCTCAATTCCATGCATTTCCTGTTACGAACGTCCATCACTCTTCAAATTTTCCACACTTCACTTGTTTGCAGAGGCGATGGATTCCTTCTGTCCAGAAGACTTGGATAAATGGATGGGAGCAGCAGAGTGATTCATGCAAGTCCAAACAGCTGGAGGTCTCTGCAGGCAACTTTCTTCGGCGGTGAGACGAACCTAAGGCCCTAGTGAAGATTTGTAGCGAGCAAGAGTCTTTGATGACATCTAGGGCAGTAGTGATGATTTGTAGCAAGAAAGAGTCTTTGATGACATCTAGTGGGAATGAAGATTTGTGGCAAGCAAGGGTCTTTGATGACATCTAGGACAGAAGTGATGATTTATAGCAAGAAAGAGTCTTTGATGACATCTAGTGGGAATGAAGATTTGTGGCAAGCAAGGGTCTTTGATGACACCTAGGGCAGTAGTGATGATTTGTAGCAAGAAAGAGTCTTTGATGACATCTAGGGGGAATGAAGATTTGTAGCAAGCAAGGGTCTTTGATGACATCTAGGACAGTAGTGATGATTTATAGCAAGAAAGAGTCTTTGATGACATCTAGGAGGAATGAAGATTTGGAGCAAGCAAGGGTCTTTGATGACATCCAGGGCGCTAGTGAAGATTTGTGGCAAGGGTCTTTGATAACAACTAGGGCGGAAAATAAAATTAGATTCTAGCAAAAGCCTTAAATCACATCGGGAGAAACATAAACATTTGTTGCAAGCAAGAGTCCTTGAAAGTGTCTAGCTTTCACTTTGTTTTATACAATAAGAATATTTCTGCTGGATTCAAAAGCCCAGAAACTAGAGATACTCCCGGATACAAAGTATTGTGTTTGTAATACTCCATTAACACTTCCTATCTTTTGATGCTCATTCGTCCATTCAACTCGTCACTTCACTTTGTGACTCCTGCAGAGGATTTTTCTTCTCAGATGCCTCAGAGAGAACTAGACTGAGCAGAAAACAAAGAGGCGCAGGAATTGCAGATTGTTGCAACCTGCGTCACGACTGAGGAGCGATGCAGTGCGTCAAAGCCGAGTTGTCGGAGACAACGCGGTGTATGGAACGCGTAGAATTTTTTGTTATATACCGGATGTATGGATTTTGTTCCATAATAACCAGGATTCTTGCTTCTGGATGCATTCACGTTGCTACTAATAATCGATGATGAATAGTTTGACAATCAGAAAGTACACTAAGTTGTATTCTGGAGTCGAACTTATTTTAACTGTCGTGACTGATGCGTTTAATTGCTTTTTTATCCATGCTTTCGTACAGGTGAGCGTATTAAGCTTGAACAAAAATAATTTTTACAAAAATTTAGTCTTTTAAACAGGTGAGAAAAATAGCTGGAACTTCACTACTTTTCTTGGAGTAAGCACTCTGAAAATGTTTGTAATAGGATAGCATAAGTGAAATTATATTCTAACTCATTCATAATTCAATAAAAGAAGTTTGTTGTATGAGTAAATTGCTTGGGTTGTTTACTACCATCTTAGAAAAAAGTTACGCAAAAGCACTCGTGATATTCTAAAAAGTTTAGGCTATCAGAAGTACATTATTCTTGCGTTTGAATATATTTTTGCCGTATTGCACTACGTTATGCAAATAAAAAATCACAAACATGCCCTCAAATTTAGTGAAATGCCTCGAGTATTAAGTGTTGGCAGAACAAATGTATCTTCGAATGCATGAGCTTCTGTTTTGTAGGGCACTCAGCAGAAAAATAACTTTAACACGTTGACTCCGAAGTGGTACGTATGTGTACCACTTAGGTTAGGTTCTGTAATTTTTTCAGATCCTTCTAGTGACTATGCGTATAAAGTGAAGTTTTACACCAATCAGGCAATCGAAGGCAACGTGTTAAGTAATACTACGACAAGACTTGGCCCAACTCGTTGAGACTGAGGTAGAGTTTGTTGAGATTTGTGGTCGGCATAGAATTACTTCATTGAGTCAGTGCAGTGGTAAGGAATCTGCCTTACCCGCCTCAATGTTGAAGCATTTCATATCCTTACGTTGTGGTATTTCTATCTCCTCAATGCTGATAGTTTTTCTTCTATAAATTTAGTTAGCAAAAGTTTGATTGACATACGTGACCTTTTTGATAACATACGAATTATTTATTTGCAGACGAAATGTTATAACGATTGGAAATTTCCTTTCACATTATGCTGAGTTAATAACCATGATGGATGGACGGATTCTTTGATGGATATGTCTGCATGTGACACAAAGCTGTGACAGAATATTTTCTTTCATTTGCATCGTAATTTGCTTATTACTAGTTTGAAGGCCCTCACGCAACATTAGTGCAGTAGACCTGCTGTAAGAACCACTTTCATATCATTTTAATCAATATTTTTATTCCAGACATCTAAGGTTGATATACTTTTGTTGCCTTAGAGATCTTTTCCCAGATACATTGATCACGGTATCTGTAACACAATAAAAAGAATCTCAACTTGAGCGAAGGTTCTGCCCTGCCAAGCTATGGGGAGGATTTTGAGCTACTTGTATGGAGTTGTGTTCTTTTGAGAAGCTCTTAAGCTCATCTACTGAGAAGAAAAGATAAAGAAGACAGGGGCTGAAAGAAACGTTAATCCCCTTTTCAGTGAGTTTGCTTTGCGAATAGAATACAGTAATACCTCGGTTTTGGAACTTAATCTGTTCAAAAGGTTGTTCAAAAACAGAATATCTTTTTTACTTATGCAATGCAGCATATTTGATTAATCCGTCACATTCCCTTGAGAACTGCGTATTATGAAGTATTATATGCAAACAGATTGTTTATTTACACCTGCATGATAATACATTAGAGTGATTCTCGTTTTTTCGTAAATCGAAAAGTTCCAGAAGTTTTCAAAAGTTCGTCTTGAGGTAAAAAACGGTGTCTGAATTGTTAAAGCAAACAGACAGTTATTCGATCTGCAAACAAACAAAATATCGTAAATCCACTCCTGTGTCATCACATATTATCTTTTTCACGTACCTCACACTACACTTATGCTAGCTGCTCCTTGTGGCACATCAGCAACTGACGTGTAAAAAGCATCCAAGTGCCAGGTCTTTTGCCCAGGTCTGGGTGAGTAAAAATCACAGCAAGGTATAATTCACCAGTCTTCTCCGAGACCAGGTCAAATTTTCAGAAGCCCATCCCCCTTCAGTAAAAAAACACACCGCAAGAAATAATTCGCCGACATCACAGATGGACTCTCATCGTCGTATCCATCTGTCAGAAGAGTCTTGCCAGCTGCAGACGGTAAGGTTTTTGTGTCAGGTATTTTTGTGCTCAAGGTGGCAAGTTAATGGGCACACAAATATATCTCTAATGACAGCGACCATTGGAGCAGCGGGAGGTGACTTCTAAATAGAATTTTCTGAACATGTTTTGCGATGATTTTATTTCCGTCGCATAATTTATGTGGAAAATACAACTGATGAAATAAAATTGGCCTTTGGAGCATTTTATATAGGTATGCATAAAAAGATAAATGTGAGTTCCAATATACAAAACGGTAATTCTTCTTCGATACATGACTCATTTCGAAGTATTTTTTTAAAACTATTTAATTCAAACATCTTGAAAGTGTTTTAGAATATTTTGTCTCCCTGATGCGGCCAGCTTACGAAGAAAAAAACATGTTTATTTGGTTCGTAGAACTATAATTTGAAAGTTAGAATTCCTAATCTCATGTCGGTAATATTTTCTTGCAATAATTGTTCAAACATTGTGCAATCTTGTGTTTTAAATCAAATTGAAACTTTTTCTCACAACAATTAAAATGTTGGGATATAATTTAAAAGAATCGTTCAATGAATCCATCAAATACTTTGTGAAAACAAGAGCTTTCAGTATTTATTTATCACTACGATCATCTAATGTGTTTCACGTTCTTTGTTTCCAGTTAGGACGATATTTAGAGGGAAATTTAACGCAAATTTAATACAAGTGGTGCAAGAGTGGAACAAAATCTCATAGACATGACGGACACAGACTGCATCTCAAAGACATGATGGACACAGACTGCATCTCAAAGACATGATGGACACAGACTGCATCTCAAAGACATGATGGACACAAACTGCATCTCAAAGACATGATGGACACAGACTGCATCTCAAAGACATGATGGACACAGACTGCATCTCAAAGACATGATGGACATAGACTGCATCTCAAAGACATGATGGACACAGACCGCTACGGTAAATAACAATGGCGGCAAAAATGTCACTGAGAAACTAAAAAGTTATGGAAAGTAGAAAAAATATTTTCACTCACCCAAATACGAGTACCATTTATTTTCTGTACAGTTTGAAAGTTTCATTTTCTGTACGTCATCTGATATCTCAGCTTCCAGATTATAATCTAAATTCAGTAGTTTTTCAGTAATGCACTTATACGAAAGAACTCATTCTTCCATTTGTTCGGTACTTTTTTAAATAAATCCACCATTATCTACTGCGCTATTAGAACTAACAACCTGAATATAGCTTGTTCATCACAGTATTTCATCGATTTAAGTCACTACACGAGGAGGGCACTCAGAAAATGATCTGGCAAGATCATTTTTCACCTTGATCAATAAAAATTTATCCGACACATTTCTAGGTTTGATAGTAAAACAGAGTAGGAAACAAAAAATGTAATTTAAATCGTATCCAATTTAGAAATCCTATTGAAAACTAAATGAAAAAAATTGTATCATACGTACGTTTTGAAAATAAAAAGAAGTTTTTCGTTTTTTGCTCTATCAGTTTTTTTACTAAAATTTCAAGTGTGTCTGAACATTTTGCCACAACACGTACTTCAAACTTTCCATCTTGAAGAGTGAGTGAGAAGTAAGTAATACGTCAGATTTTTAACGTAATTCATCGGAGAAAAATTCACATCGTAACTCACACATGGAGAAAAATGTGTCAGGTTTTCTTGGTTTCCTCAGTTTAACTCCCGTGAAAAAAACACTAGGAAAGGAAAAATATATAATTTGCCAATCCAGCATTCATCCATGAGTGCCTTTGCACACAACTGTCTTGGTGTAAATCATGACTTGTGATTCATGCAGCTGTGAAACAAAAATTAACATGCTAACTGTAGAATACTGATATCTTTCACAACATATGGGTGTTATTGTATTTTAGAAATTAATTACTGTATTATAAACAAACTTAGCTAAGATCTCCCATTACTATATCCAAGATTTTTACGCACAGCAGTATTTAAGAAAAGTAGCAGACTTTCTTCGGTAACCAAAGGCTTCAATTGGAGATTCCAACGCATCAGTTGTAAAATTTACGTCTGGCAAAGCACAAGGCCGAAATGCTGACGTCCGCACCATAATTGTTGTTGGTTGTGCATTGCAACAGAGGGTGATGAGGAGACCTGAGCTTATCTTTTTCTGAACAAACTTTCCTAAGATTTGCTACCCTGATAATATGGAGGGAAGATGCTAGGGGATACAAAACTCAGACATCGAAAAAAGAAAACAACGTACAGCTACCAAGGAATATGCTTTAACTGATACTGTGAGTTTTGTGGGTATGTGTAAGTATAAGAAGTGACAGAAGAAGTCTCAATATGTCAGGGGTATAAAGTCACAATCTTTTTTTGTGTTCGGTTTTACAGCACGTACAAATTTCATTACACTCGAGCTTAACGACTGGTGTGACTGTATCAACCAGGTTCACAGAATCAACTCTGCAGTCAGGTCAGGTACCAGGTCTACTCTGCAGTCAGAGTAGACTTTTCAAATTTTCATAACTCAAGTTGAGAGGCGATGCTTATTTCGGCGCAATTCTTGTTTAAGTTCTCCAGCATCCAGCATGTCTTGAACAGCATCTCTCTAATCCGTGCACTTGCCCTGAAACTCTTTCTTCAAAGCGCAAGCAATTTCTGGCCAACCTTATTCAGTTACAAACATCTTTTGAGCTTATAACTCCCGAGTTATGGATGAACTTAGTTTCTATCATGCCATTTAAAAACAAACGATGTTATGGACCTCCATCAGGCCTCCTGCGATCAAGTGAAGAGAAACCTCTCATGAATTTGTGTTCACTGTAACTGCATTTCCATGTCATTACTGTTTTAGTACATCGGATGGACCTATTCTTACTCTCGGTTGTATGTCGGTCAAAATAGAACAGAATAATTTGAAGTTTCAGGCGCAGATTTGGCTGGCTACCGAATGCCCTTGTAGGGCGAGTAAATTTTTAAAAGAATTCGTTCATGTGACAGAATTCTTTTTATATAGACGTTGTTCGTGTAAGTAATTAGTAGTTACATCTGATTATTTAACGTTAGTGCCCTATTATGTTGTCTTCATTTACTAGGGAGCATTATTGTGTTACTGACGCCCTTTATAATAGCTACAGATCCCATACATAATTCAACACTAAATAAATACCAATGTGTTTCGTATTTCAAGTGGAGTTGTCATGTATGTTTACTTACATATAAATTAAGTAGTTTTGTGCTAATTGGTCGACTTCCCAACAATCTTACAAAAAAAAACTAACTTAAAAGGAAATATTTATAATATCATACGTTTCGGAATGCAGCTATGCCGTCTTCAGTGATGAAATAGACGAACGTTAAAGTTAAAATATACAGACAATGAAACAAAGCAATGTACATTGGTGTCTTAAAACAGTTTCTATTCTGCAACACGCAGGCACTGATACATCCACGCACCCACACATCCACGCACCCACACATCCACGCACCCACACATCCACGCACCCACGTGCAAATTAAATATAACAAAATGGGTGAAAGTCTGTGTGTATTTTAGTGCGATAGAAAAGGCTTTATCGCCACTGATGATATTTACGTTGACCAGATGACCCTCGCTTTTAGAAGCGTGTAAAAATTCTGAATTTTGTTGAAGCAAAGCTATACATTTTAGTCGCCATCACCTATTCATTTGTATTTATTTAACGAGCTCACTGATGAACTCGTTCCTACCCTCAATTTAGTCTCTAAGAGATAAACGGTGATCCAGATTTTTCTAATAGTGCATTAAACTGAGAGGAGGTACGTCTTTTAAACAGCTTCTAGTTTCCAGTGAGGTCTGCACTTTCAGATAATATTTAGCAAAAGATTTGGGGTCGAGAGATGATGGCTCTTTGGAAGGAGCCCTTTTGAAAATATTTGAGACTTTAGATTGTCTGAATTTTGTGGGAAAGCTTCAGGATTTTGTGAGGATTCCAGACAAACGCATCATGTGTGAGAAATATTAACATTAATTCGAATAGTGGTTCGTGTATATGGAAGATGGTTTCAGTTCTTTTCTTATTACTTTCACTTACACAATTTTAACATATATATTTGAAAAAAAACAATCTTATATTTTCATATAACATGTGCATACAATACGTCAACCTTGAGTTGAGAATAGCAGTTGCAAAGCACCTCTTGCTCTGAGAATCAAGGTTCTACAAAGTAAGTTTCTCCAATTAGATAGTGATTCAGAGTAAGTTCATAGAATACAGAGTAATCCAGAGTAAGTTTAGGGGATACAGAATAATTCAGAGTAAGTTTAGTGGATACAGAGTAATCCAGAGTAAGTTTAGGGGATACAGAGTAATCCAGAGTAAGTTTAAGGGATACAGAGTAATCCAGGGTAAGTTGAGGGGATACAGAGTAATCCAGAGTAAGTTTAGGGGATACAGAGTAATCGAATAAGTTTAGGGGCTACAAAGTAAGTTTCTGGCATGCACTGGAGAAAGACCAGAGTATAGATCCTTTCTTTCACGATTAACCTTGCAATGGAAGCAGGAAGGTCATTTATTGCAATCTGAGGACTGCAGAATATTGGTACAAGGATTCTTCACCTTGCCAAGATGTAAGGAGTGTTAGTTATTTGACTTTTATTCAGAGAAGTGACTTCAATCACAAGCAATGCCCAGATTGAAATGAAGTGGGATTTAATTTTTTGGGATTGAATGAAACAAATATATCATTTATATATCGGGTTAATTAACATAAAGTTGCAATGGTTATTAAATTGTAGGCTTTTGCTCATTGTCACATGAAAATGAAACTAATCTCATGTGAAGTTCGTCGCACTTGTTAAAACGATTTTTGCAGGTGAAGCAACTGCGTTCATATTCGATTTTTATGCAATGGGTTTTCAAAACGTCGAGGATAAAATTCAAAACTGCTTTTTGATACATAAACTGTTTTTTATTTAATCTTTTGAAAAGGACAGCGCGAACATCTAAGCTCGGTGTTCCAGAAGAACTAATCTTGAACTGTCGACGCCTTCATACTTTTTGCTGCAGACGTTGCAGTTATTCGGAAATTTCATCAGTGTCACCCTTTGATATATGAGTAAGACAGAGCCCGTCAAAAAACTCATCAACACAGTTATTTATAAAAGTCCGCTTTCAGTTTCGAGAACCCAATCTATTCAGCGTAAAAGAGTGTACGTGAGCAGAGTAGAATATATAAACTGTGCTGATACAATTATTTCTCACACAAGCCAACTCCTCATTTCAAATATCCTCATAAATTTGTGTTGCTCGCTAAGTGCATTTCAGTGTTCCAATGTCAGAGGTTAAAATCAACAGCTATGGCTCCCAGCAAATGAATTTTAAGATTTACGATCGATTGAAGACTTATGTCGATTATTCGCATTAGCTAAAAACTTTGATAATGTTGAAATGGATGCCCCACACAGATGTCGATTGATTTTTTCGTCATTATCAAGGAAATGAGGAGGAGAAAGAACTCAAAACTCGTCGTTCCCAAGAAGCCTTAGGAAGCTCACTAACTTCCGAGTGCAAGTCCAAAGTTTTGTTGAGAAGCACTTGACGAGCCTGAAGTCGTCTGCACTCATAAGCCTGTCTTCACAAATAGAAGCTTCATAAGTTGGACAATGAAGACAACGCCGTTTACTTTGACAATGTTGTGCTGTTGTACTATAAAGAATGTGGGAGTTGTGAGCAAAATGACCAAATATAAGCATCTTAAACCAAGCCAAAAATAAAGACGAAGTGTCTCATTGCCATTATTGTGCTATGTGGCTCTAAATAATATTTGAACTAATTACAAAATGACAAAGAGAACCAACTTAAATTTCACATAAATAGTGATTTAGTTGTTTGTTTTTACCAATTTTTGCTAAGGAATATGCAAACTAGAGCTAACATGACTAATCGCTCCCTGAAGTTCAAGTGATGCGTTAATGTTAATTGTTTTAGCTTTACAAAATTTAACCAGAGTGACCTTTTCGAACAAAATCATCACAGTTTTCATTAAGCTGATCGTGAAAAAATTTTCAAAGAGATTCCAACATTCAAATATTCAAAAACTATTTTCACCTTGCGTGTGAGTTTAAATTGTAGCACATTTGAAAACGTTGAGTTTTCCATATACAAAGGAATATTTTCTGATTTGGTGTCTATATATATATATATATATAAATCAAAAGTTCCTAGAACTTTGCTTTTATACACAGTTTCTTTTATCATATCAATGGATGCAATAAAATGGTTGTCGCAAACGAAAGCCAAAGAAAATTCTTCCTGATGAATTTCATCTAGAACACTCGTAACCATAAAGGGCTTGGACAAGATCTGCTGTCATTTTGGTGCTGAAGGAGGTCAAGTTCTTGATGTGGAAAGCCATAATCCTGTGGAAGGACGCCATTTTGTGACGTAAAAGACCTTTTTCTTGATGTGTGAAGCTATTTTCCTGCAGCAGTAAGTTATTTATCTTAAGTTTACTGCATGACTAGGACGTAGCTGCTGAAGTCAACCATTAACACACCTCCAGAAGTCAACCATTAACACACCTGGTGAATCATCCACTAAAGCAATTGGTAAACTCATGCTAAAAATATACAAATGGCTTCAATTACGTGCTGCTAATCAGACATGTTAGTCAGCATCGCTTAGCTGATTATCTAACTCATAGGGAGTGTATCCTAGATACTTAAATAATGCTAATCCCACTCTGACTTTCACAAGCCATACAACAGCGGCTGATGCGATGGCTATTTTGCTGAGATGTGCAGGAACAGTTTGTTGATGGCGCCATGGCTATCCAAAAGTGCCTCATTTTTGTTCATTATCAGGCAGAGTGGCCAATTTCAGGATTAGGGAACCGTTGCTAGTTGTAAGAGCTAATGGCTCTCAGCTCTCAAATTTCCTATGATGCACGATTGAAAAGTTAAAAAAAATTCTCAGAAAATTTGCATGTATGGTCTGTCGTAGAGTACGAGTGTGGTCTGTTATGTATAGTCTGTCATGGAGTACTTGGATAAGCAAAAAAATCATTTAAACTTTCCTTGTACCATATTACAGATCTATCTAAATGTTTGCTGCTTGAAGAATATTTAGTCTGTCAGTTCTTGTAGTCTTCCAGTTTGTCAAGTCCGTCAGTCTACTCAGTCTATTGGTCTGCTGTGTCAACCCATCCGTCTCTGCCAGTCCACTCTTGGCCTCTGTCCGTCAATCCAGGAAGCTGTTATGGCTTCCAGATTTGTCTTCCAAAGAAACATGGAAAATAATCAAGCACCGTTGTGACTGAATACAAAAATTAGACAGAACATACAACCAGCAGTGCTAAGAAATTTGTTTTAGTTTCTTAATGCATATTTTTCCTACTAGTGAGTAAAGAATCTGAAGAACACAAAGAAGCTTTTGCATATTTTAAAGTACGTTGAATATATGGTAGCTTTATTATAAAAGACATACATTAAATAGTTTATATAGATGGAAATAATTTACCTAGATAATCAATGCTGAATTTGTTGAACGTCACACAACTCGTCCTCTCCCTATGTCGACAACTAGCTTAGAAATAAGCCTTGGACTTTCGAAAAAAGTTGTTTGATAATTTTCCGAGTTTCCAGTAAAGAAATTACGCATTAAATCAGACTGTTCTGTTCGAACTTTTACTGAATCTTGTCTTGAATAACACTCGAGTGTGGCAACTTTGGTTTATCTTGTCTTGAATAACACTCAAGTGTGGCAACTTTGGTTTATCTTGTCTTGAATAACACTCGAATGTGGCAACTTTGGTTTATCTTGTCTTGAATAACACTCAAGTGTGGCAACTTTGATTTATCTTGTCTTGAATAACACTTGAATGTGGTAAATTTTGTTGAGAGAAGCAACAGTCGCCTGTAATTTGAACGGGTGTTTTCGAATGAAAAACAGAAGTTTTATTTGTAAAAATAGCAGAATTTTGAGTAGAAGATAAAAACATGGGACATTTCAAGCGCGTAACAAACTGTCAAGCTTTTCGTACCGTCTGATTGCAAAAATCTGTGAGCTACTTGTCATTTACTATGCAAAAATTTAGTCCGATTAGTGTAAGGGCACCTTTCATATGTTTTAAACATTGTAAAAAAAAAACAGTAGTGGAGCCTCATTTGAGTTACTTAGAAATGGTAAAATTACGGCTCTATTTTTTTCAGACTTCGAATCCTAATTCTGCAACTATGTAAGAATACCTCTTTGCAAAAATTTTCAACAATTCTTTATTTCTTATTTGAATTTCAATTGAGCAATGCGTACAAGTACCTCGATGATCAGTTGCTGGGACGTAGCTTACTGTACGTGTCAACCTCAACAAATAAATAACTATAAATAAAAAAATTCCTATAAAATTAACTTGTATTCAAAAGCTTATTCTTATACAGTGAGTCAGTCTGTAAAAAAATATTTTGCGAGATGATTAACTGAATGAATCTCTCACCCTGAAAAAAATAAGTTTTCTTTGTCTCATATTTTTTACTTGTTTTGGTGTTGAAGATCGCCAGTTCAGTGCCCCCTGTTGCCATTTGTTGGACGAAAAATAAAGGAAAACACTGCATGATTAAGAAACTTAAACTAAAACGGCTGATTACAAACTAAAATATCTGCTTTTCTCATGATCTAAGTAAAGATCAAAAGTTTGGGATGCTGCAGAAAATATTCTGGTTTGATTAAAATGGACATGAGTTCGTTCACACGAGCTGGAAAAACCTTCGACTAGGAGACGACATTTTTACATGTGGTTTTAAGGGCTTTTTCTCTTACCACTGTCACACAATTTTTTTGCCAAAATTAGTATGATAATAATTAGTTTTTATGATTATAACAGTAATTTGATTGTTGTTAAATTGAGTGGACTGCCTAACTAAGACTGTGGAACACATGGAACTAATAACGTGTACCCTCTGGAACTAGTAATCTGTACCTTCTGGAACTAGTAACCTCTACCTTTTGGAACTAGTACCCAGTACCCTCTGGAACTAGTAATCTGTAACCTCTGGAGCTTGTAACCAGGATCTTAGAGTTTTGCATCTGCCTTAACCACCAGATTTTTTTGAACGACTGGAAGGAGGTTTTTAAATTAACGAGCCTCTCGAGCCATTGGAGTTCGCAAGAGCCTCTGACAAAATTAAAGATTTGCCGATATATTTTTACAGTAACTCTGTAATTTTCTGATTTCTCTAGATGACGCTTAAATGAGTGTCGAGCAAGGATTTTGTTCATTTCTTTATTAGCAATAGAACAGCTCAGCGAAACTAAAATTTTAAAAGCTTTTCTTTTCAATAAATGAATATTTTAAAAATTCTATATTATAGTTTACAATGGTTACAGTAAAATACATATTGGGGAAGAAAGTGGGAATAAAAACTTTTCATGTAACACAGACTAATGGCTGTGGGTCTTAATTTTTTCCAACATTTGGCCTGCCAAAATTCCATAAAAAGAAGTAACTCTGTCACGTTTGATTGAAAACGTGACTAGGTTTTAATTTATCCACTTTTAAATCGAGAGTGGAGCGTAGGTAGGATACAGGCTAAGACTTTGGAGCAAGAGATTGAGATTTTGGATCTGGGGTGATACTTTGTAAAGATATGTAATACATAACGTACGTTATATGTGCATTTGTATAACATGTACAAATATGATATATGGTAGCAGGTGCAAGTGAAGAGTAACAGATCAATTATTCTTGTAGATAGAAAGAAACATATAAATTGGTTTCCAGAACACTCTGAGTATAATTAAAATTCACGCTGAAATTCTATTCTAGCCTTAAATAGTTAATCCCAAGGAATAATGAGAGCGCTGAAGAAGGAAATAAAATGTTAGAAATGTAGTTGAATTCGAACTAATTTAACAAACACATTGATTTCTAATTACGAAGGATTGACTATTGAATGAAAGCTTCAGCTATTGAAACGCCGACTAATGGTACCGTTGGGCATCTAACGATTCTAAAACTGGACAACATGATTTCTATCCTGCAGGGACTGGCAGCATCTGGAGATTTGTTCTCAGAGGTAAGAGGAGCGAGAAGACGATGATGAGTTCAATGGTAGTCTAACTGAAGCATTTATCTTACTCATCGTTTAAGATCGCGACCTTGATGTTACGTCAACTTCTTCGGCAACTTTGATAAAATTTAGCCTTGATAGGAACTCATCGTTGTGACGGGCGGGGACTGTTGTGGCGTCTTATATATAAACTAATGTGTATACTCGTTGAAAATAACGGGTTTGAATATCATGCAATTGAAAGAAGGACTGAAAACAACAGATTCTCAGACTTAATCAGAAAGTCTACGGATTTAGCTCCAAGGGTTAAGAATCAAGGTATCTGAAAGTGTACGGATTTAACAACCAGTTTTTAAGGCAGATTGCCATTGTAATAACATGGTGGAAATTACGCACAAAAAATATAAATTTATTCATTTAAGGAGACACCTAGCATTTTATTATATAGTGTGATGAAACGATATGACGTGAGGTGACCACAGTTCTACAGCCTATTTATTGATTTTGTTGATTTTGCGCATGATTTATCTGAGGCATTAAGTATCTTTTTTCTTTTATATCATTGTTTCTCGTATATATACATGCTTATATATCAAATCTCAACTTCCAAACAAAACATTTATCAAATTTCTCAATGTTACGTTGGTATTTTTAACGGTTTTAACAGATTTCCTTACTTCTGCCCTGTCCAAAATTACCCAGTATAAATTGAGAAATACTTCATCTCCACCCGATTTGGACCAAAGCATCTTGCCAAAAAAACATCCATTAGGGACATTCGGTTCCCTGCAACAGCACACCAGTCACATTTTCTGTCGGAGTGCATCTTTAATTCCAACCAACTCGAAACAAACGCGTCGCCTTAGCCTCAAAACCTTCCCTTTCTGCCCCCTTCATCTCCCCTCTTGGATTCTTGCCAGGCTCTTGTTTACCTGCTGCTCTGCTAGTACTCTTATTCTCCCAATCCCCTCGAAATTTGAGCTTCCCCTCTCTTGACATCCTTTTCAGTTGATGCTGTACTCCGACGCAGCCCAGACTCAGATTCTGACATGAATTTTGTTGCGTTGCTCGACGCAAGGCAGCTTTTGAAATGTCTCTTGCAGCTAAAATGCCT
The DNA here is from genome assembly GCA_006783055.1 of Trinorchestia longiramus. Lineage (NCBI taxonomy): Eukaryota > Metazoa > Arthropoda > Malacostraca > Amphipoda > Talitridae > Trinorchestia > Trinorchestia longiramus. The sequence goes on from VCRD01000060.1 coordinate 170,616, forward strand.
CGCAAAGTTTCAACTGAAAGGCCTATTCATACTGTCCCTTTTTAATCAGACCAAAAATTCATAAATTCAGGGTAAATAGTTCCGTATTTGACCATTACCGGGAGAATAGATTTCAACTTTTCTATTGTATAGACTTATTAAAAAATAATTTAGAATAAGTTTTAGATTTAAATGACATATCTGTAATTTGGAAATTAACCCGTAGTATTTCTGTAAGAGCTTATATAAAAGATTAATACAATGGCATTTCATGTTGAATGAGAATGAAGTTAAAGCTTCAATTTCTGGGACAATTTTTTATTTTATTCTTCCCGAAAAGCCTGAGTTCAAGGATTCTGCATCCTCTGTAAGCTCTACGGATATTTTTGACCAACTTTTATCCTAGTAGATTCAAAAATATTTGTCAGTAGCAACTACAACTTTATTTCTACACTTTTCGTTAAAGAGCTTAAATGTTATCTCATGTCGAATGTTAGTTCATTTCCCAATTGAAATTTGCTAACAACCAAAAGCTTTTGTTTAATTCATATGACAAACAGATGTAAGAAGTTTAATTTCTTTTAAATGTAAGACAAGAAATTCAAAAAACTCAACTTCTATTAAGTACATTTCGGACGCTAAAACTAATGACATCGTGCTTGCCTAATTTTGAATTTTATTTGCCGACTTTATAATTGACTTGCATTCATTTACTGAATCAAATGTCTCATAGTAAAATATTTAAAGTAGAAACAAGAGCAGGTATTTTTCTCTGCAGTACAACTGTTTCCACTCAACGTAGCATTTTTGTAAAATTCGAAGTTAAAGTAATCTCTCTGCAAACGCCTCAATTTAATCACCGTCTTCTGAAGGGGACCCAACTTACTATTGAAAGATAGTAAGTTGAATTATTGAATTTTTGCGAACAAAAATTCTTGTGCCTTGTTCACTTGCCCTAATAAATTGGTGGTCAAAAGTTTACACATTTTTGGGCTCAATGCTTCAAAATTCACTTGGATTCCTACCTGGTGAGCTTCTATAAAAAATTAACATAATTCAGACGTTCGTTTAACGTGTTTATATTTCAAATATGAAAATTACTTTTTATCTGTTATTGATTTCCCATTAAAATTTAGTAGAGGCTATTAGTTTTTCCTTTCAGATTGAAGAGCTAAGACAGTAGATCTCCAGCAAGTTGGAAAGAAAAGAAGTATCAGTAAATGAACAGATTAATTTCGTTCCCATATTAGAAACTAATATTTTCTTCAATAGTGACGTCCCTTTAAATTAGGCTCACAATGACCATCCTGAGCACAATAATCATCGTTTTTATCATGAATAAATAAATTCATTAATGAATTTAGTTAAGAGCAGCAAATTTCATGTAATTTAGTGTGTGATAAGATTAGAGAAGTAACACTCTGAAATCGCATCTTTTTTGTAATTTTATCATTGATTTCTCAACGCTAATATTCATAATTGAAGCATTCGAACCGAATTACATGAGAGACTTGATATTGTCACAATGCAACTTTATTATCTACAAAGTCAGAAAAGAAACAACTGCAACATTTATTTCAACATGAGACCTCATACTAAATATTTATCATGGAAACTCTTCTAAATCATCAATTACATATACCAATTTGTTGGGGAAAATGATGTCAAATACTAATGGGATATTCTTGACTCTTTGCTCATAAAAGAACGTTTTTTCCCTTGTCTTCTTTATTTTTAGTTGCAACGTGCGCTTGTGTGCTACCAGCAGTAAACATGTCCGGGGGTTCGAGACTCTCCAAATGCGCTAAAGCTTCTTTCTGATGTATACCCAGGTGTTGACCGAGTTCACAGGCAAACCTTAAAAGAGTGAGTACTGAGAAGCTCTTTCTTTTGTGCGTAAGATTTTTTTCGCATTTAACGGCCATTCTTTTGCCACAATATGACCAGAAGCAAAAGAGAGCATCAGGACATTTTGGTTTTATCTCCAGCGTAATGATACATTTATTTGAGCGATGCAAGTCATGAAACTTTTGATTATAATTATTGAATTATAATCATAAATAATGATCGTGTTCAGTTATTTGATGCAATAAAGTTATTAATGTTGTGTTTGCGATGAGTTGTGCAAGCCAGGAGATACACTTTAATGGAACAGACTTACTGTACTAACAATCAACCAGGTGGACCCTGTACCTTTCAGTTACATTTTGCTTTCTGCTGATAGTGTTACAATTCTACGCGTTTGTAGTTACGTTTCATAGTCTTTGTAGTGCACGTTGTTTTCATCCCCTTTTCTGGTTCTGTGTTTGAGTAACTGCTTCTGCATGTATAGTTAGTTTGTATCCTTCTTCTTATTTAACAGTCAGTGCACCATTGTCTGCATATCTCTCCTTGTCTACCTGTATCTGTGTACCCATACATGAATTCCTCTAAACCTGTATTTTACATCTCTCCTTCTATACCTGAACTAAAGAGGTGCATCTGTACACCTATCTGCCTTTACTTGTTGACATGAGCCATTAAACTTGTTCTATGTTTGAATTTGAGCCTCATAAGTATGAGTTTAATTGGGTAGAAGGCCCAAATAGACTACCTTTAGATTAATCTTATAAATAGGTGTTCAAGTGCTCATGTAAAAAACAAATTTGCTATTAGTTAAACGTGAATAATTGAACCAGCATTAAAAGAATGTTTTTTTGTCCTAATTGTGCATTGGTTTCCAGAAGTTTCCATGTAAAATCCAACGCAACAAAGGCAACATCTATTGTTATGGAAAAAGTCACAGTCGACTTAGCGCGCCCTAACTCGCAATCTGCTCCATGGAATCTGCAAGCTGACAAGCAAACTAAGTCACGTGGGCAGTTCACAACCCACAACTCACATTCAAGGCAAGCAAATTTTGCTGTCGTCGATCAACAAATTCTGAAGCATTATTCGGGCCTCTCGGAAGCCACAATTTGCGCTCCACGGTCACTTTTTAGGAGGAATTTTGGAGGCGCCGACGTTGCCTTTCATTACTTTAAGCTGATGAAAGAGACGGCGGTGAACGAATTTATAGCCTCAGGCAGTAGCATCGTAACGTATTCTAGATTATAAAGTACTTGACACCTCCTATAACTCCTTATTTTAAGTCTTTTATCTCAGCGCAAGGTAAACATGGAAAAAATGAAAATAAATCACAAGACTCTTGTTGTTTGTTTCATACAAAACGTTGTTGCTGACTTGAGTAGTGTCTGTGCTTCAGGGTAGTAAATAGTGATAAGAAATGCCCTAGTTTGATATAATTTTTCTTTTTTGTTCAAATGCTCTCGGAGGCAGAAAGACTAAAGTAAAATGTAAAAATATTTATTCTCCGTGATAGAAATTATTCGTTGGAAATTGGTAAAATATAAAATAAAAATACAAACATTAGGTACGCATTTATTTGATTTGCAACTTTAAGATTAAAAGAAAAGCATTGCTGTAGTAATTAAAACGAACTTCAAAAATTACTGCAGCAGTTTGAATTAATTTTTTCCATGTAATTAGAAACTAGTGAGTATATTAAAAGTCTTTAATACGCACCAAAATTTCACGAAATGAACGGTATTTCTGGAACAGAAGTTAACCACAATTTCGGCGTCCATCGTTGGTGTCCGATGAGGATCTCAGAACGCAATTAATTGTGATCTTGAGTGAAGCCATGGGGTGTCCACGGGCGAATTAGAAGAATAACGCTGACAGAAGTGTTTCTTTCTGAAGGTCGGCGACCTGGTGGTTCTCTCGAAAGGAAGACGGAATTTCTGTCGCTTGCATTGAATTGGGGAGACGCGATTCCGCGTTATTTTCTTATCAATTCAAGTTCAACGACCACTTATTAACAGTTGGGTGATTTATTAACCAAGTGTTTTAATGCATTCATTCATTTGAAGATATGAGTACATGTGTATATACTACCCTCAGTCGAACCAACATAGTCTATAGTTACTTACCATGAAACTTCTTCGGTTATGAGATTAATTATTGTGTCAACATTGGCAGTAGGTGGCATTGCTTAACAGACAACTGCAACTTTCAATTTCGGTATTTTGTATCTGCATATTATTATGTACCTGAAATTAGTTGATAAGAAGGTACATAGGATTAATTTTTTAGTAAAGGACTTTAGATAAATACCATACTTTAGTTGTTTTTCTAGTTTCATAAAGTGTACTATTCCAACTTTATCCGAGCAAAACAGTACAAGCTTTTTATTTTACTGATTAAACTCATTTGCCTGTTTTTAACTGGATTGTGCATCAATAAATTAGATTATAATGAGAAACTATGGTGCGCAGCACGTTAAGGTGCAGGTATAAAATAATACTATTTTCAATTTTATTTCTTCATCATGATGTTTATTTCTAGCATACACGAGCACAGCAAAAGAAAAGTTGAACTAAAAGGTGAAGTCTTTTAGGAACTCTCAAATGACGTTGTTTTTGTCAACTAATATTTCCGTGAAGTTTCCGGGTGTCGATGGAAGAAGACGGAAAAAAATTAATTTCTGGTGGGATTATTTCATGCCAAGAGGGAAAATGTAACTGCGAAAAACATCGCTGGCATCATTAGAAAAAAATAGCCTGAGTGCTTCAAAGAATATTTTTCCACCGGTCCAAATAAAATTCCCTGACTGTACCGAAAAAAATAACCAGAATAATGCAGGATGATTCTCGTACGACAATGGAAAAAAACAAAACCATCTGAAAGAAATCTCTGCAATGTTTAAGCGTTAAAGAATTTACAGGGGAATCCTGATACACATTTGAGACCAATAATTATCACTGGTAAAACAAAACAAACAAAACAAAAACCCAAATCTAGTTAATTTTTCTGACTACTCTCAGGCAGGTAAAGTTTCATCGACTGTTTGGAAATAAAATCAGAAGAGAAAATCTATAAACTTATATATTTTACTATTGCAAACCTCAGTAGAAGTGACACGAGTGGTCACACAGCTAGAAATCGAACAAAACACGTTCAAATATTGTGTGATGAGTGCAACCTTCCCCAGACTGAGCTATCTTGAAATGAAACATAGATGTGGGGAAAAGATCACACTAATAGCTGTAAAAGAGTTTCATGATAATTATCTCTATGACTTTTCAATTTTACTGCCTAATTTTGGCTTTAAAGTAATAATTTAAAGTGAGCACGGCTATAAATATTCAAATTCTGCTGTCCGAGAGGTTGTACAGATTTTTTAAAATTTAATTTACTGATGTTTACCACATAATACACACTGTACGACACCCCATTCATGTTTAGTTCTACCTACTGTTCATGTAGAGAACATAAACAACCTTAGATCATATCTCTCTTCAGTGCCTGTCTTAGTAACATCATCAATTTCAATTACGAAGGCCAAGTCATTGTCCGTTTTCGTATTTCTTTCAAGTTTCACTCCAACAGACTTCATGGAAGTCGTAGTCCTGCTGCAATTTTACGAATGGTCACCCGACCGTCACGGCAGGGCGAACCATAGTAGGGCCGCATGTGATTTTTATTCGCTTGTTGAAGTCACAGAGAATGTCCAGACGTCTGATATTACGAGCCAGCTGTGGTGCAGGCTCTTGGGTTACTTTACTGAAGGCCTACCAATTTTCCCTGAGTGATTTTAGAAAGGCGAAGTAAAAATCTGAGCCACTGTTGTTATGAAAGATTGTGTCCGATAATGAATGACTTCTATACCTAGTGATTGTAGATCGATTGTACAAATAAATCGTAATATTTTATCTGATGAATAAATTGTTGAATTACTACTGAGAAAGTTTGAGATAAATTCATGTCAAAATTTAGTTTATGAAATGAAATGTCTCAGCTAAAATCAGGGGGCGTGAAGGTAAGCTCGAGAAAAAACATTATTTCAATGGTGTTACACATGCTAAGAAATTCACTAACATTGTTCAATTGACAAGTCCCAAGGAACCTGGCCAAGTTTTAACGGGTCTACATATTTTCTAGTTAAATAAAACATTTGAAGTTCATTCTATTTACTACGAAGGAAGTATTTTAGGGTTTACTTGAGATAACGCAATAGTTGCTGCTAGGGTAGTACGATACCTAGTGTACTAGGCACTAATTATCTTTCGATTTTAAGTAAACATTTTTTACACTAGTAGGACCCTAGAAATTAGGGGTTCCTGGAGTCCTATGCCTTCCACTTAAAATTTACGCTTCACCAAGTCGAGACCTCACAAATTTCTAGTCACTAGACCAATGAAAATGGAAACAAAATTAAGATAAATAAAGAAGACAAGCAAACGGTAAAGCCTAAATTAGATCCTGTTAAAAATATTAAAATGGGTATGATGTCACATAAGTCAAACCTGCACGTTACACCCGTGCAGTCCAATACGGGAGAAGGGCTATACAATATTTGAGGTTCGCTGTGGCTCGCCAATGCCGTACAAATCCTGCAGAGCATTTACATGACCAGGTCCAGATGCAGAAACGTTGTCATCCAGAGCTGTGGTTTGGCTAACAGCAACTGATGAATTGAGGTGGCTGAGTTGCTTTTATGTGACAGCTGTGTTCCAAATTCGAGAATTGTTTAAACACTCTGGAGAAGAGGGTGGCAATCAAAGTATACAAATTCGGGCTTTATTGGGTCAGGTCATACAAAAAGTAAACTAAAATCAAAAATAAAGTTTTTCCTGGTGAGGAGGGATGGAATGCGAGGGACAAAAGTAGAAGCTGAGAACGGTTGATATCAATAAAATAAAATGTAGAATAAATTTGAGTTACAGAAATGTGAGTCTAGTGAACAAAAACTTTTTTCAGAGCAGCTGCTGCGTGATAATATTCTTAGATATTTGATTTTTACATAAAATGTAACAATATTGAGGAATAAATAATCAATAAATCCGTCCACAGATTTCTTCAGAGAAACGCAAGACATTTCAGTTCACATTGCCTCGCCGGGGTGAGAGCATAAATAAAAGGCAATTATGTGGTTTAATCTTCTTTGTGCTCCATCCATGGCACTTAGCTGCCGTAGAGTCACACGCACTAGCAGTTATTCGTAACTAAGCTACACGAATACAACACGTGAACATGCTAATGAAGTTTAGTGATCTGGTTTTGTCAGTGCTTTGAAGTGGAATTTTAATCTGCAAATTCTCTGACTTCATTACAAAGATCTTAGCTCGAGCCCTGATTAAGGTGAAATTGTTCACCAGGTGAGCTGAGCGTTCTAAAATGGTTATGAAGAATACGAAGGAAAACTCAGCACTTGAATCTGCAGACCTATGAGGTTTTGAATGTGAATGTGTGTTTTTTTGTAATACTGGTACTTCATAAGAAATTCATTCAAGGTTTTAAGCCATCAGTGCCGATGGATGTGAAAATAAAGCAGACGCCGTTATCCACTTTTCAGTTCCGTGAGATTATACAGTTTCTTTAGTATAGAACGTTTCCTTGGAACTACAACGTCACATTCTTCTTATTCATCATTTTAAGATTTAAAATATTGAGCTACGCTGGTATTCAATTTCACATGACTTTTGTTCATAATGTCTCACAGAGCTGAACTGTCTTTTAAAAGTCCTTCCAGTTTATTACTTAGACACGAATTCATTCTTCCAATGGCATATTTTTTTAACTAAAACACATGAACTAAATGCATATTCTCGCCTAGATTGTCTTTTGAAACACCACTGT
>VCRD01000060.1:178431-321414 GCA_006783055.1 Trinorchestia longiramus
CTACGCTGGTATTCAATTTCACATGACTTTTGTTCATAATGTCTCACAGAGCTGAACTGTCTTTTAAAAGTCCTTCCAGTTTATTACTTAACTTATATACACCTGAAGTTAGACACGAATGTTGAATTGCTTGCACACTTCTTAATTGCAATTCATTCTTCCAATGGCATATTTTTTTAACTAAAACACATGAACTAAATGCATATTCTCGCCTAGATTGTCTTTTGAAACACCACTGTATCTCACACGTATTTTAAAGATTTAGCTTGCGATATCAAGTCCTCGTATTTTCTGAAGCTGCAATTTGCTCGGTGACGTGTATTATTTTACGCCAAAACAGTTGCTTTCAACAAAATAGTTTTTTATTTCCATCAATTACTCACAAGCACAACTTCATTACTCGTTCAGCGACTTAATTGCCAGTCTCTTTTGAAATTAAACTCTAAAAACCTAGTCAACTGATTTGGAGTCTTTTTTCTTATCGAGGAACTAACTTTTCTACGCTCACAACTAATTGTATTTTTCTTGGTTTAAAAAATTTGATTACCTGCAAACATATAATGATTTTACCATAACACCATCGCTTATATTGAAGAAATGGGTTGCTGGTGAATTGAACAGTCAGGAATAAAAATAATAAAAATGATGGATTGATGAGATCGCTCACACAGCAAACAGAGCACAGCACCTTTCCCTCAGATCAGGAAAATTTATCTGCTGAAGAAAACGACTATCCGCTGAGACAGTTTTTTGATTCATGAACTCCTCGAGGTGAAGTTCACTACCACATGTTGACGTCGGCTTAATTTGTCGAGCGCCTGAATAGAATTGTCTCCGCTTCATGGAGCTCGCAAAAAAGGCTCTCAGGGTCCGGCCTGACAGCAGTTTCTTTCCGCCATCTTTGTCCACGAGTTAAGACTCGACAAGTGGGCTGCAGCCGTGATTTCAATCTACTCTTATTCAAATATTACTTCATTTACTTTGAGTTTATTTTATCGCTTCATTGAGCTCGAGTTTAAAAGCTTTTGCGGCCGGCAAAAGCAACAGCCTCATTATTGTCAGCTGGCTCACTCGATGGAATGGGTCGAGCAACAATGTTGAAGTTTGAGTTACAAGTTGAGAGAAAAGCATGTATGCAACTGAAATGAGTTACTTTTTTAATTTTACACCTCTATCGTATGATAGAAAAACCTCAAACTCAGGTTCAATATAATAACATTTTTTGAACGTTTATTCGGTCAAAATAGGGTATTTATAACCATGACTATTATGATATATTGTTAATATGACTATTTATGAAGTTTTTTATATTTTTCGGGCTTCTATCGCTTCGACATTTTTGCACAGTCTGAAAATTGATTTTAGAGAATTTCCCAAATATTTTGGCAAGTTTTCATTGGTAGTCAAGTCTATGCAATCGAGTGATGAATTCTAAACACTGTAATTACCTCTCATTACTACTAGAGCAATACCACTAGAAAAACTAAGGCATTAAAGAACTAATATGGAGGAAGACAAGCAATTCTAGAACATCAATCATGAGTTTAATTCACCTATTCTCAAGCTACCTTCAGAATAATAGAACACTTTTTCTACGCTGCAGTTCTCATCTACAGTAACATCTAGATAATAGAAGGCTGTCGTGAACTGGTGGACTTCTAGATAACAGAAGGCTGTCGTGAACTGGTGGACTTCTAGATAAGAGAAGGCTGTCGTGAACTGGTGGACTTATAGATAATAGAAGGCTGTCGTAAACTGAGGGGCTTCTAGATAACAGAAGGCTGTCGTGAACTTGGGGGCTTCTAGATAACAGAAGGCTGTCGTAAACTGGAGGGCTTCTAGATAACAGAAGGCTGTCGTGAACTGGTGGACTTCTAGGTAACAGAAGGCTGTTGTAAACTAGGGGGACTTCTAGATAACAGAAGGCTGTCGTGAAGGCGGTAGGAACATCACGGATTTTACGTATTATTCAAAAGCTATTTATGACGCCAGGTTATAGCTGCCCCTTTTAGTGTACGTAGGTCTCAGTTTTACCGCTGCACAGTAGCAAATGTGCCGCCCATTGCAGATGGATAGCCTGTACTGCCATAGCTCTGCAGCTGTGCACTAGCTTTAACAGCCAGCAGCTGAAACCATGACGATCTCTGCAGCCATTACTCCTCAGCTGCGTAGTCACTTCATTAGTTGTCAGACGTGGTCCCAACCACATGACATTCATTACAGGAATTAATGGAACTATAGAACAGGTTGTCTATTAGGAAATACGAGTTTACTGCAGACACACTGATTCCTCAACCTAAAATCACCTATCCTGCTAAATTCATAACCTCAGAAAAGAATTAAACACCAAAAAATGGTATTTTCAAGTAATCACATTAGTACATTAATGCCCAGAGAGAATCGGCATTTTTGTAAAAGAAATGAAATAAAAAGTAAGTAGTATTTAATTTATACGCGACAACTATTGGAATAGTAATGTGCAGTTTTACATTTTTGCAAAAAAATTCTACCCATTTAATTTTTTTTATAAAGAGACAGATTTTCGTTCTGTTTGAATTAACAAAAGTAGACAATGGACAAACATCGGAATGATACAAAAGTTTGCGGCAATTAAATCCAAAAAAAATGATTCAAGTGCGCTCACATTAAGCGTCCAAGACAAATATTTCATATAAACAGCACTTCATAAAAGCCACAAAATTAAAAACTAGTCACACCTATTTCTGATTGTTGTTTTTGCATCCTATCACTTCAGTTGCATTCAGATAAGTACTTTTTTAAAAATATGTAAAGTAGCAATATTAATAATACTCATATCAAGCTCGAATAATTTTGTTCGAAAGTGGCCAATTAAAAATTAAAAAAAGAGTAAAGAAAATTCTCAGCTATGTTTCGATTCAAGAAATTCGAAGTTAAATATTTGATTGAATTTTCATGTGCAGTGTAGTAAAATTTTCACGGAGAGCTGGAGAAATATTCATCTGCAGGACCGAAAATTCATTTCTCTTCAACGGAATTGGATTCCGGTGTCGCACTGTTTTTCCAGCATGATGTATTTCTTATATGCTGACGACAATTCCACTTGAATACTGGAGGCATCCATACCAACAGTCTGTGTATCATGTATTGCAAACTACACAGATCCGAAAATGAATAAATGCAACACGTTTTGAGTGTGTACGTTTGTATATGTATTTAAGTGTTTTATCCCGTCTGCAAGTCTTAAAAAATCGCAAAACTTCTAAGTAATTTTTAATTGTTTTTAGGATATTTGTGTTTGCCACACAGGAGTTATGTACTCATATAAATCAAATATAAATAGAGAGAAGAGATTTGAACGTTGTAGCCAACGCAAAAAGAAAGCGAAACGAAAATCAATCACAAAATGCGTATAATTTCATTGGTGTAGCATACCAGGGTAGTTTCCTTATATATCAAAAGAGTATTTAAATTTATGGATGTCTTTCATGAGAAGAAATCTAATTATTTCTTGTCTCAAACCTTCATATGCACAGAGCTGCAATATCCCTCCAAACAGCAGTGCTTAGCCAATTAGAACGAGGGCTCACACGACGGGATATTCAATGTAACCAGCGTATATCCAGTAATTAAGTGTCCTGTGAGCATTAATAAGGTGCCCTGACAGCTGCTGGTCCATCATGTTGTAACTCTTTCTTTTGAATGCAGTGAACTAGTCATTAAACTGAAAAGTTTTCTTGTGCATTTAAAATTCCATAATAAAGCGCAAAAATTAAAAACTTTGCTAGGAGGACAAGAATAATGACGTACCTGCCCTTGCGAATACAAGAAGACTGATGAGCTGTCAGCTCGCCAGGATATGCGCCTCGAAACAGAAAAATAGAATCAGGAGGTGGGTGAGAAAGTGGCACAAACTTTGAGGATGACGCAAGCTGGACAAGAAAGGGAAGCGTTTTACATTTCCGGTTTTCAAAACAATGTTCACTTAGATTATTTATGAATTGTTACTGGATAATGAAATTTTATGGATACGGAACCCAGACGGGTTAATTTTCGTTACTTATTGGGAGATAGTCACTCTGCACCTTACCATAAAAAACTTCAGCTAAGAATTGATGCAGCTGATGCAGCTCAGTAATATTGAAGAATTATAATTCAGTGAGAACTTGAAGCAGAAATAAGGAGCAGGATTGAACAAGAAGCAAAAAGAACAAATGTCTGAGAAACATATAACGATTAAATAAAATTTATGTAGCTGCAGATCTTGTATAAATGTGCATAATAACGTGACCACTACAAATTTCTGACAGGGAAACACCAGATGAGGAGTACATGTGTCGTGACAGGGAATGAAATTGAGTTACTGGTAACTTTGGAGCTTGTATTTATTTCTGTCAAGACCGAATATTCCGAAGGTAGACTGTACGAGGAAGTGCAAACACAGAACAATATTCAAGCTCCAGGGATTTTTTCAAAAGTATTTTAAAAGTTCCTCTCCTCGTCAGTACGTCTTACTAACTTTGTACTTTGCAGAGGTTGTTTCTTTAACAACCCACGGCCGAATCCGCAGAGAGAGAAGTTTCAGTCAAGGGTTGATGTAATTTAGTAACTGTACTGAAGATGTTTCTCTACAGTGAGTGAAGGATGCTTGGTTTATATGACGTCGTTTCAAAACTTGTCATTGCTCCATTTTCCGTGTGCTTAATATTTGCATGATATTAATGATGAGGGTGATTCACCCGGTGAGCTCATTATTGTAAGATTAACAATGAAGATAGAAAATGAAACAGTACATATTGGAGGAGTAAAGTAAAGAGAAGTGACGCATTCTACACTATTTTTCTGCATCCAATAAGTGGAATTTAATCTTCATAAATTATTAAATAATCATCCTCTGACAGAAAAGTTTATTGAAGCGCAAGCAAGCTGCAGGTTACACCAGTCTTTTTGAACTCTATATTTTTTCACTTATTAAGGCTCCCGGATGAGGCAAAGGAATACGAGAGATTTTTATTTCAGTGGTTCTATGACGTTGGTCTATTCAGCCAAATCAAATAAAGAATGAGATCTATCAGTGGGTGTTTCGATTGATGCTTCGTGAGGGTTTAGTTCACCTCAGAATAGATCAATGACAAGTAGAAGCGTTCAAACATCGACTCAATGGCAGGGTACACATCAAAGAAGGCTGTATTTATACTTTGATTTTACAAAATGCGAGAAAATATTTACTTTTGATGATTCTACTCACTTAGTAAACCGTTGATGAAGTTTTTAAAGTCTGAAGAAAAATGTGTGAGTGATTATAATGTTATTTAAATTTCTTGCAAAAATGATTTCATATCAAAAGTTTAAAAAAGTATGTCAATTCATTCCAATCTTTGGTATTGATGTTCAAACTATGAAGAGATAATTTTTTGAAGCTTATCATTTTTATCTTTTTGGTATATGGAATAACCTCGTCAGCAGTCAAGCATTGCTGTTTATCATTACTAGACACTTATTTTTTTAGACAACTGTGCGAATTGAACTTCAACGTCCAGGCTTTGTTAACGTCCTGATTCATTAAGTACACTTCGAATAAATTCAACAGCTCATCTCAAAATCAATAACTAATTTTGTGCCCTGAGTGCAACTCGTAACTTTCACGGGACAGCAAGGAATAGCTGTGAACTAAGCTCATGGTTTGGTGCGTTGTCCCCTGTAGCACCATGTATCTCATCTATTTTGATATTTGTGGCGTGTATTGCTCAACATGCGTCCCAACGCCTGTTTTACTTCGTTTGCATTGCGCTGTATGTATTTTACAAAAAAATATGCAGTGTGGCGTATATTGTATAATGTACAGGGTACTGATCAATGAGCAAAATGAGGAACACGTAATGAATATGTATGTAGTGTGTAACGACTTGTGTGCAATATCTAATGTCCAGTAACGTGCGGTTTGCAGGTTGGAACGCACTATGTAGCAAGCTGTCAGAGAGATGAACCCAAAGTAAGTCCAGCTGCGAACCACAAACTACTGATGCGAAAAATTTCGAGCCTCAAAATCTAAACTTTCTTTGGCTGCACTCCTGCGTTGTGCAGCTCATTGTCATTCCAGCTTGTCTTCACACGCAACGCCTCTGCTATTTGTCAAATTCTGTCCCCGTCCGCCTTCAGTTATCCGCCAAGCTGTCCGACAACATCCTGTCGTGCATGAATGACTTGTTGTGCACCGAAAGATGATGTAGCACCAGAGGGTGTTCGTATGATAGCATCAAGAACTCCAAGTGTTCGTCGGCGCTTCGCGAATTGTTGTTTCTTCTCTGAAGACTGTTTATAGTTTGCTGTGGAGGCATTTTATGTGGAATGCATTTTAAAGGGGATTTGCAAATGAAAGTGTATTTAAACTCAGAATTGGTATATCATATGTCGTCAGTACATTGCATGAAATAAATATACAATTTTAAATATTTCGACTGGATAACGTCAGAGCATTCATATCATCGAATCAAACTTCTTAATTATAACTCAGTCGTGTCATAAAAGCTCTGATTTCCTGTAAATCTCATTCACACCACATTCACTGTGCACATAGAATCAAAATTGTTGCACTCTACCGATTTCAATAAAGTTTGTTCGATGAATTCTCACTAATCCCAATAAAGTCTGTTCGATAAGCGCCAGCTCATGCAGCATCTCGCTAAGATCTCTAACAAGTCATCTCATTCCCGAGTCTCCGCATCATCGCACTAAGCCTTCTGGGAAATCACTGGATTGCTCAAATTATCCTCAGCTCGGCCTCATTTGCCTAATTCTTCATTAGACGCGTGTTCAGGTAATTTGCTGAGCAACTTTCTCATGACATCAAACTGAGAACCACACAAAAGCCTAAAAGATGCATGACAAATGTTATTGCTTTTCAACTTTTTTAAAATATTTGAACAATATTCACTCGCATCACGTAGTTTGAGAGTAAATTTTCAAGAACGCATGTTTCATAAAAATCCTATTTGCAAACGACACTGAGAGATGAACACCTCGCTCAGTGAAAGAATACAGTGAGAACGAAATAAAACGACAAAAATACATACAAATGAGTCTGTTTTATGAATGATGAGCAAGCTATGAATTTTATCCATGAATAAAAGTTTTATACCTCAAACGGAGTAAAAAAGGTTTTAAGGCTTATAAAGCTAAACAATTTGAACTAAAATTGAAAATGAATCTAAATGTGAATGAGTTGTTCAGGTAGGACTAGAAATTAAAAAGCTAAAGTATCAATTACGAATGGGATTGTGTAGAATAGAGGATTGTTTATGCCATCAGACATGTTCCACCAGTTTGCCTTGTATTAACAATGGAGACTGGAAAAATGACGACGTGCGGAGGTACATATGTTATGTGTATTGAAAAGTCCAGATTATTAACTGACTTGTTTCATTTCATTGTGATATTTCTAAAGCAATTATTTGTTTCTAATCTTTATGATTGCTCAATTCATTTAAACTTGATGATCTTTTTCAATACCAAGTCCGTGCGTTAGATATTCATGCTTCCATTGGAAAGCAATTCTTCTAATTTGTTAATTCAATATTTGTTTTATTCATTAATATTAAATAATTTTATTTATTCAGATTTGCAAATCCGCTCCTGTTCAAGCCATAAATATTTGAAATAAAATTTTTACTTAAAAAGAAAATGCAAGTTTTATTGCAAGAGATTCAAATGTATTATATTTTCACTCCTTCCCTGCGTGTTTGAATGAAATCTAAATTAAAACGCAAGTTGATTTGTACGTGAAAATCAATATTAACTTGCAGCCAGAATTTACTTGATGAATATGTTTTTACGTCGCAGTATCCTTTAAAAAAATATTGCCGCATTCTCATCAGACAAGCTATTAGTTCATGACACAATATTTCCTTTAGCCGCGCAGCATTGGTTCGTCAATAAAACTCCGACAATTCTATTGTACGAAACAAACGTGATTTATAACTAAAAACAATTGAAAACAAGGAATAGCAATCAACTTTCGCTTTCAAACCACAGGAAGTTATTTGTTTGTTCATGACGCTCTTGGAGTCCCTGAATGCTTCTATGTAAAGCAAGCAATATTGGAAAATATACTCCTAGCGAAGCACTGCGTTTCCTCCTTTCCATTCTTTCCTATTGTGACGCTCTTCAATTTAAACCTAGTGTCAATGTGTTTGAGTTCGAGAAGACTACCTCAAACGACAGGTGCATTCCCTTCAAAGGTTAAACAAATACAGACTATTCAAGGAAGGTCACTTCGAACAATGCGTTGGAGGGCGGTCAAAAATAGGCAAGTTGACAGAGCACTCGCAGCGAGGTAGATTGCATCCATTGTCAAGCTCCGTCTCTGCAGTCCGAGGCTTCAGGGGCAACACTGTCCGCAACGTTCAATTTGTTCGCTGTTTAGATGGTAAACAAGAATTGGCAGCAGCGAAGTGAATTATTTAAGGCGAGTTAGGCTGGTTATGTGCTACTTTTAAAGTAATGTCTATTAACGAAGTTTGAATTCAATTATCAATCGTCGTTCTTTCTTAAGGAATAGAAGCGAGAGTTTTGAGCAGTTCATGATGATATTAAGTAAGTTATTTTAATTATTATGCAAAAAATAGGGATGCCACTGATAATTGTTTATCGTGCTATGATATTTATCGTCAGGTAAAGTACATAAACTTTATATTTTTTTGGCTTAAGACCATGTCGTATGCACCAAAATTAATAAACAACGCAGAAAAACGTCAGAAGGATATTTCCTTTCAGTTTATAGATAAAAAATTTCCACTACTGAGGGAAATCGCTGTCGTGATCATGGATTTTGTTTGAAGCATTTTAAAGGAGAAATTTTTGTTCAAGTCTGGCCCACAGAAATAATTCTCCGAGGACATGTTCCGTTTGAAGAAATGTTGTAATCTGGGCTAGGAGATCGCCTTAAATCTGTGGGCTCCTGGTTAAACGAGGGCTTATTTTGATGATAGAAGTAGTTGAACGTAAAAGGGAAGAGACCTGCTAGGTATGAAAATGCTGTAATCTACAAATGTAATGTTTATGTGATGGCTGAATTAGATACTTTGAAATAAAGTTCAACTTTCAAAAATTTAATTTGAATCTATTAGTACAAGTTTTGTTTTTTAATAAAACTAGCTTTAAACAAACTTCTTATTATTAGCTCTAAATTTTTATCAGGAGATAGTAATGCATTTTGAAATGCAGTAATATCAAATGCAGTGAGCATGTGATTTCATTTAGAAAAAACTTTGAACATTTTTTCGTATGATTTTTGCTTTTGATACATGCGTTCGGAGCTCAGTTTTGATGTTTTCATGAATGAGATCAAATAAGTTTGAGGCTAACGTGGGGATATAATTATTTTTTATTAAGTAATGCGAAAATATCCCCGCCTACAGCGCATTGAAAGTTTTCTGTGATATTCTTTAAACTTAATTTGCAGACTTAGTTTCAAAATTCAACTCTAAGGATAAATTGTGAATAAATCATTTTCAATTTCATAGAATTGTCTCATACGAGTGCAACAAAAAGGACCCTTATTCCCATTTTAATTAAAACCTTTCTAAAATTTTCCTAACTTAATAATAACGAAAACTGAACAAACATATGAACGCATCGGAAAATTTTCACCATTTTTGCTAATTTTTACTAGCAGTACATTACGGTATATGAAGTCAAAATATTTGCTTTCATTTTAATCAGGAGTAAAGATTTTTAACAGTAAATTGCAGACGAACTAAAGTTCAAGTCACATATTGAACTCATGGCCGTGGGATGATTGAGGCCAACCAAATTAATTAAAAATAATCGATCTAATATTTGATTCAGCATGTAAACACTGTATGATGTTCTGCTATATACATGTTCAAAAATTGAAGCATGATATCTGCATCATTTGTTCGCTGAAAAAAGTCGGAAAATCCGAATTACCACTTACGCTAAGTTGATAATAATCGCAATATGTGTGTCAGTATTTTGATTCTTCTAGAACAAAACAGCAAAAGCTCAAAGAAAATCTTGTCCTTCATTTGTCAAAAAACGTCAACGCCTTCAACATCATCGTATCTCAATTAGAACTTTTAAGAATTGCTGAATATTAGCGCTACAAGCCTTCAAATCAAGGACACCCAATGAAAAGCACGTCTTTTAATGAAGTTTTACTTGACATCAAACGGAAGGGCAGTCTTGTTTCTTCAACATAACTAGTATCTCAATAGCTCATTTTTCACGTTCTTTAATTACCTGCGTATTACTCACAATCGTGATCTTATGGTTGCCAGTGGAGCTGGAGATCAAAGGCCAAAATGAAAATTTTCCTTCGACAACGATTCTGGATTCAAGTTTGTCAAGACTTGCCATTTGCATGGCAGCTAATCGAGGGTATTCTTTAGCATAAAGTTAACGAAAATAAACAAGCACTGCTCAGTCTTGTCAGCCACTCAATTAGTGATATTTTTCCAGATTGAAGGTAAATCCTCCAAGGCCACTTACAACGGATTAATGCGTGGAGAATTATCATAATTCACCTCATATTTAGTCATTGAACTGAACATAAGAGAGGCTTCGGAGCTAATGAGGTCGCTCTTAAAAAACTACGCGATGGTCTTCGGCTATGAGATATCTGCTAGTGTGGTATTACTAACTCAATAGCTATTGATCAAAATAAGTTGATCGATGATTTAATCGTATTGAGAATTGTAGATTTGGAAGATGATGAATAAGTGGGATACGAGTATATAGATTGCATCAATCATATATGCATACTCTCATCCAGCAACAATAGTTTTAACATTTCTAATAAATCTTTCGCTCCTGATCGGACGCTTTTGATCCATTACCTAAGATAAGAATTTTATTTGCTTGCTTTATAAGTATTCCATAAGGAAAGATCACTAGTCACTGATTATTGGTAACTAATTATATAGTGTATTTTATTAGTATCATCAGCCAGAGGAATTATATTTTATGATAAATATGATCTGTAGGCACATTTATGTCTATGCTTTGAGTTTGAAATAAAATATCAAATTTATCATAATTTCATTCCCATTATTTCCCGTGTACGGGAAATATTGTTGGGACGTATTTGTACCATGCTTGAAAATCATATGTAACAACTTTGATAAACTGTGATATTGACTCAGGCCTGTTTATGGATGCCATAAGAAAAAAGAAACATGAACCAATATGTTGAATGTTACTTGAGTCAACGTCGGAGTGAAGGGTTTCAGTATTTTTGTGCCAACAAAAATTTTGTAGCTGCTGTAGGAGTATGAATAAAGAAAAGAAGGACTTGTAAGTTAGAGCAGGTAATGAATAATATATGCAATTGCAATTAGCGATTGGAAACAAGGAAAAAACTACGCCAATGCTGCAAATTCCATTTGGTATATTATCCATAAGTCCATAGGAGTCTGTGTGGGATGATGCATCTCATTTTTTGTTGATGATTATTCGTTAACTTGCACTATTCGTTTGCGTTTTTCGTTTCATTCTTACTCAATACATGCTATGCTGGTAAACTATGACCTGTATATATTGATTTTAGATTTTATAATTTTTTAAAAAAATGCAGTGGGTGTTCCCTTACGATTTTTTTACCATTTCTGGCCAATGTTTCATAATTCTATGAAAATTTGTATCACACTCAATTATTCATTGGAAACAAAAAAAATGACTCAAATGCTGCAAATTTCATCTGGTAAATTATCCACAGGTCTTAGGAGCCTTTAAAAGATGCTGCATCTCATTTTTTCTTAATTATGTAGTAATTTGCACTATTTGTATGCGTTTATCGTTTTATTCCTGCTCAATACACGCTATGCTGCTGAACTATGACCTGCAATTATAAGTTTCAGATTTCTGCATTTCTGGACAAAATGCTAAAGGTATCTCTTTGCGAAATTTTTTACCATTTTTGGTCAATGTCTCAAAATTCCATGAAATTTTGTATAATACTCAGTTTGCATTATTTGTTTGCGTTTTTGGTTTTATTCCTAGTCAATACAAGCTATGCTGCTGAACTACGACTTGTAATTATTTATTTCAGATTTCTGAATTTCTGGAAAAAATGCCAAGGGTGTCCTCTTGTGAAATTTTTTACGTTTGTTGGTCAATGTCTCAGAATTCTATGAAACTTTGTATAAGACTGAATTAGCTATTGGAAACGAGAAAAAATGACTCCAATGCTGCAACATTCATTTCGTATATAATTCATAGGTCATTAGAGCCTGTGTAGCAGAAAGTTTTCTCATGCATATCACACACGCAAGAAATGCATTTTGTGTTAACTAATTTAGTTCACCAATTAAAATACGAGGTAATGTGAAGCGATGTAATTGCTTGATGGCAAAAATGATCTTAATTTTTGACATTGAAAGTGAAACAAAAACCTTCATCACGAAATAGAAGATGAACGCAAAAGACTATTATCATCTGCAGAAAATATCGTGATATTTTTTGTCATCGTTTTTTGGATCAACAGAATGAAAATGTCATTTTTATGCTGACATGATGGAGTAATAAAATGCAATTATTCACGAAATTATTCCATAAGTATCATGACCATGTTGGAGACTGTAAAGTGAAACAGTGATGTCATCAATTACGGTGGAATTTTTCACAGCTGGATCATACAAAAACCGATTTTAAATACATAAATTATAGTTGAAATTAAAACTAGTACAAAACGATTGTCAAATTTTAATGTGTATCTGTTTCTAATGTAGTATCCTCTGGTAATAACTGTAATTTGCAAATAATAAAAATGATACGATTTATATACATGCACGAGCACATGAGCTAACATGCACTCTAATTTATATCTGACTAATATCATAATAGTACGGTTAAGAAACTTAGCTGGAAATTAAAGTAACATTTTATTCAGGTATTATTCGTAAATGCCACTGTTCACTCAAATAATTTTGGTTTATATCTCAAGTGTGGTTAAGTGAGCTAAGACGAATTCACCAGTAAATTTACATTAGAGATCAGTATAATATACCTTACCAGTACATTTACAGGATATACCAGGATATTTACAGAGTTTACTGGTAAATTTACAGAATTTACCAGTATCATATGGTTTACCAGTAAATTCACAGGATTTACCAATGCATTAACAGGATTTTCCGGTATCAAATGGTTTACCAGTAAATTCAACGAAAAACTACTGTCAGCAAACGTCTAAAGTGCAGTACATATATCTCAAATATTTTTACAGATATTTGGCAGTTAGGTCTGCCAAAAATAAGTGTTGTGCTAGACTAGACCAAGGGAAAGTAAGACTTTGAATTCAAATCAACTCAGTTTTAGAAATTATTTTTTTAGAACATCCATGTTAAATCTCACAAAACAATTATAAACAAGAACGTAACTTAGTCAGTATTCATTTCATTAATTATTCTTCTTTCACTGCTTCATGTTAGTAGACTATTTTTCATTCATTTCCTAGATTACGACCACCATTTTTACTTTCATGACGAATACTGTCATCATTGCGCATTACTTGCCAGGAAGTAACTGAAATGATGTCATCTAAGGTTATGGACTCCTTTTTCTTCGAGGCTTTGGGTCTGTCTGCTGCGAGGCACGTATGGTATAGAGTTGCCAAAATGCAGGCTGAAAGTCATCTCCCTTCTTTCAGGCGTCAGCAATCTCTTCATGTGCACCCAGAACAACCACTGAAAACCCTTCGTTGCCCGTTGTCTTTGGAGAGCCCCGTTCTTGGAAGATGCTATTGACAAGCGATCTATTTTTGGGTCGAGTCTTTGTGTCAGAGACGTTTTCTGGAAATCGATCAGGAAATAATGGTGAGCGTTGTGACCACCTCACAGACGGTGGAAAACTTTCCCGAATAGAGGTGACGTTCGCTAAGTAGCTACACCTCCTTGCCTGGCTATTTAGAAAATGCTTAAAACAATGTAATTTACTTCTATGAATGTCTTATTTCCAGTTAACGACAAATATTAATTATGAAGCTTAGCTAGATAGTGCAGAGAGAGTTTAATATTCTAGAAAATTAGGTACTTAAGGTAAGAGTTCGTTTTATGTACGCTGAGTGAACACAGGAAATAGTAAATTGTTTCGTTTTGTCTTACCGTGCTTAGTTGTACCTTTACTATTTCCTTCGCACTTGTACAGTGAAGCTTCGTTACTAAGGTATCCGGTCTAACTTCAGTGTAATTATAACATAAACATATGAAAACAAGTAAATTTCCTTCAATTTTCGAGGCTCATACCATTCTTTAAAAAATTCTATGTGATTTCAACAATCAACTTACAAGGATTAGTGTCAGAAATCAGCGCCCTAATCATGAGTGTTTCGAAAAGGAAAGATAAGAAGAACTTAAAATTCCAAGATTGTTATAAAAGATTCTGTGGGCACAAAAACACCCGGACAAGCTCTTTGTTTCTGTCCTATTTTCTGCTCGATTTTTTCCTCCGAAACGTAAACTTCATCCATGAGTGACCTCAAAAAGTTCAGTGTGTTTCTTCTCGTCACAAAGGTAAACGTAGGCTGTTGGGAAAACTGCCCTTCAAACATTCGAGTTCGAGTTTTTTATTACGTGCAGATAAAGTCAAAGATCTTGTCCAGATCCTAGTTCAGAGAGAAGTTTACTTCAAATATTTTGAGTCCCTCAAAAAAACTTGCGAAAGAGATTCGATGCTTTTAGACACTGTTTGGTGTTTAAAGTGAGTTAGTAAGTTTTATATTCTATGAAACCAATAAATGAAATAATTAGCATGAATTATATTGCAAGTTTTTGTTATTATTTTGTTTCCAATGAACGTAATAAAATTGTTCTGTATTCAACTTTCACATCTGACTAGGACTGAGCTGGTAGCTTTGTATCTGCATTTATGAGGTTTCTATTTCTATTGGTAGGATAACTGTTTTTACTGTGTTATGGTAGGGCATTGAGATGTACTTCAATTTCAGTAGCTATCTATTCTTTCACTATCATTGTAATTGAAGTTAGATTTATCTATTGTAGTATCTCTTCAGAGTGTATCACTCCTACATTATATCAATGATAATATCGGTTATAATTAGCTATATTTTGATTAAAATTTGAGACAGTTAAACATCTAGACGTCATAAATATGACAAACTATTTATGACCAATGTTGTCAATAAATTTCGAATGGAATTTTATGGCTTCTATAGTAATGTGGTTTTCAAAGTACATCCTATGTTTTACGTTAGTGTTACCACAACGGATTAATTTTATCAAAAGCATAAGGCAAAAAATTCTCTAATGACAGCTGCACTTTATACAAGTGTGCTGTACGATTTAGTAACACAATGAAAAATATTAAGGAATTTTTTATAGAAATCCCTTCCTTAAAATGTAAATGCTCTTCAAACTTGACCTTGACCACTGAACTGGCTGGTCTTACTTAGAAAATCATTACTACTTTTATGACCTTTTGGGCGAAGTAAACATTATTTACAACTAAAGGTAATACATTTATTCACATGTTTCAAACTCATGAATTAGTTTTAGCTTCTTCAGATCGCTGAATATTCAATGTTTATATCAAATCGGGGCCCGTTGTCTCATGGTGGGTGATACTGTGCTATGCACGGTGCTTAGGTGAAATTTATAAAAAATATTCCAATTAATAAGGTACTTGTGCAACCAAACAGAAAAAACTGGAAACTGAATTATTCTCACGTCTATTCTCAATTTCAAATGTACGTGACAGACATCATGTGTTCACCATAACGACTTGCTGTTGACTTTTAACTAAGGGCACCTCGTTGACGAGGGTTAACGTGAGCATTCTTCTCCTTGTGCCTAGTGAAGCTCACTTTGCACTGAACGAGGCTTCAGTTATTCGTGTATGCACAGTTCTCGAATTGCAGACCGAGAGAAAAAGACCACATCTCACGGACGATAATATTTGAATGTTTCTTCAGTCGTCTGCTCGCTCAATAAATATTGATCTTGCTGCGGGTTGTTTTCTCAAATCCCACAGACGGTAAAGTCTTTTGCTGCACTGCCCACTCTACCACAGTTCTGAGCTTCATGAGCAGGTTTTTGTGGTGGAGTTTGAACATACTAGGCTTTAATTATTTAAACGAATTCGTAGTTTTGAAATTCGTTTTTCCAGTAGAGGGATGCATTTTTCATTTGAAGATATTTTGTCGAGAGAAGAAATTCTATTTGGGAGCATCAGTTTCTTAGTCGACATGTTCCTGATACTTTTTGTACTAGCGTAGTGCTATTCAGAACTGACAATTTTTTCACTGGGCACTAGAAAAGAACAGGTTTAAAATAGAGTGGGAGATCAAAAAAGAAAACAATTTTTATACTTTGGAAGACTTCCAGACTTCTTTACAAATGTTTGCTCTTAACTTCAAGATTTATGAACCTCTTTATGAATAAGAAATAGAAAAGGCGTAATAAAATGGATACGTGTATTACTTAAATTGGATTTCTTTATGGAGTTGTTTTATGGTTGTTAAGTGAATGAGCTGGCATCGAGAGAATTGCAGGACGTCCAGCGAAATATTTTTAAGTAAAATTTGTTGAACGTTTACGAGTTATTCAGTGGTTAATGGTTGGCTAATTTGTAATACTATTAACAGGTGCGTAGAAAAATTAGAAGTTTAAGAACCAGCTAATTAGGTGAATAAACTATACTCTGCTTTTTGAAAGTAAGAAACACGCCAATTCAAGCCTGGTACACTGTATGTTACGTAGAAAACATTGAAAACTCTGGATGAGCGAGAAAAGTTAATGATTTTTCTATGGAGTTTCTTGTAAAAAGACTCGCATACGATGCAGACATCACTAATTATACTATTTCGATGTGAGAACTAAGTTTTTCGTGCTTCCCGGGTTCTAAAATTTATTCTGAGCACAGAATACGTAAGTCGTAGCAGCAATAACAAATTTTTAATAATGAATTCAATAAGTTAACATTGGTATACTTGAATTTTATTACTCCCGGTCTTGAATTCGAACAAATTTTGTTTCTATATAACAAACTAATATCCAGTGACATGAGAGTCAAATGAGGGTTGCACAACTGAAATCCTTGGTCAAAAATGTGTTACAAAATCAATAAGTTTTTCACTTCATGTTTTTCTGCAACACTTGAATGAAATACACAAAGAAGGCCAAGACTTGCAGATGTCTGTCAGGTCAAACATATTATTTACAAAGCTTCCCTTGTGATGAAACTGGAGTTCCTTTCCGTTAGGGCCTCACCTGAACGCTCCTCAAGTCATGTTTTTTGCTGAGTTCGCAGAAGAAAATGCCGTCTTAGGCTTTGAAGGTAATTCTGAGTTATCAGAAGCTCTTTCTGAAGAAAATAATATTTTCTGGATGAGAGTTCACACCCGTGCCAATTTTGATGCTTTGAATTCGTTTGACTTACTGATAGTTGCAGGTCATGCAGGGATGGTCAAGGAGCTTAATTGATGGAAAAATACTGAAGGTGGTTCTCCTAAATAAATTTATCAGCCACCTCACTGTTTGTTGGACACATTTATGTGCTTTGTTTCCACTTCGTCTACCAATTCTCTACTGAAATTTTTGTAGATTAATACGCCAAATGAGATGCATAAAAGTTCAATAATAGTAACGTAATAATTAAATTTTGATGTAAACTTTTGTATTTTGTTCATTCAATTTATCCATGTGTTATGCAAGTTCAAGAAAAACATGTGCGGTAAAAAAGCAGTAGCAACAATTTACCGCCCATCTGCGTTGCTGTTTTTTTGTTAAGCTTTTCTTTCCTCACTATTTGTGTATTGGAACCTGACTCAATATCATTAAAATTTTGAAAGGCCTTGTAGTTTAACAGCGTCTTTAATTGATTGCAAATAATTCTGTCTCTAATTATAAACTTTTTCTTCCCCTCTGTGACGTTGAAATTGAGAAAAGGTTGCAACGCACTATACTGCTTAATCGACTTCTAAAACCACACAAATAATTACATTCGCCAGATCTATGTAATACACTGTTAATTTTGTGTGATGAGCACAAAGCTTCAGTGAATGAAATCATGTATAATAAATTCCCCGGTGAAGCAAACATGATACAGAAGTTAGGAACTTCGACGGCTGTCCACACAGCCAAGTTTCTGAGGCAGTGCGATGCTATCATTTGATTTCAACCTCCAAATGTTAGTTCTACATTCCCTGTGCAACCCACCAAATGTTCCTCTCACTCTACATAGGGAAATGTTCCATGGCAGGATAGTGACAATTTCCATGCATCATAATAGGCGTGTGACAATGGCCTGAAGGTTCTAGGCTTACATGAGCGACTTCGGTGGAGTTGAACTAGACTTTAAGGTGAACAATTTTAAGGATTCATGGCATGAATTGAGGCAAAGCTGGAGACCCCAAGGCTTTTTAATCGGTGTATAATTCAGACATAATGACGGAAAATTGAAGGCTTCTGCGAAAATAATCTCTATATAGATTATAACGAGTGTGCCTGGGTGTATTTTCTGTCAAGATCAGCGGAGTAGCTAAATCTAGGAAAGCACATTCAGAGGGAGTAGCTCTCAGCTTACTCGCATCTGCTTTTTCTACATCATATGTCACAACATACGAACAACAACTCTGTGGGCGTCAGCATTTTTTTTCTTGACGTTTGCGGGAATTGAACTTAAAAATAAGTGTTCAAAGGTGAACACAGCATGCTAGCTAATATCGGAGTACAATGAACATTCATAGATTTTACACTAGAAGTTAAAGGCACTAAGTGGCATTTTTAATTTGTTATGAGTATGATAGATTATTACTGAACAGGAACCAGGAATAAAATAACTTTAATTACGCTGTTAAAAATTAATCGACAGACTTTCAGTAAATTTATTGCTATATATGAATATATTATATATGTATATAATATATATATGGTTATATGGTTATAAATGGTAGCAAGACTATGAAGCAAAGATGCATAATATCATGGGTAGAACAATTTCGAAGTGTTGCTCTGGGTTAATGGGCCAAACGGCTCGTTCCTATTGCCTTATTCTATTCTATTCTTATAATTATTCACAATTATTCACAAGATTAATCTTCGTCTGGAGCACTAATCAACTGAGCAGCATATACTCGTACAATACGGAGTCAGTGTTACTCGCTTTGATGTTACGTCTTTAATCACTTCTGCTGCTTTTGAACCACTTTTGTAGTAAACATATTGCTGAAATTCTTAAAGTGATATTGCGCTAGATAAAGAATAGTTTCATTCAATAGCATTAGACAAGCCATGATTTTACAATTACCAATGAATTAGGCAAACTGTGCCTTCATTTCCCTAGCATTAAGCAAGTTATGCTTCCATATCGTTTCGGTGTGTTTCCATATCGGTGAGTGTGTGTTCATGTGCTCGAAGTTTTCTTTCCTAATCTTTTTCGAATTAGGAAAGCTATGTTCTTATTTCCCTAGCATAAGGCAAACGATCATTTTATTTCCCTAGCATCAAATAAACAATTCTTTCATTTCCTTAGCAACAGATAAGCTGTACTGCCCTTTCTTCAGTATCAGGCGAATTATGCTTTCATTTCCCTAGTGATAGATGAGGCATGCTTTTCCTTAAATATCATTAGGCAAACAAACATTTTATTAAGCTGGAATAAGTAATCCACGTTTTTGCTCGTGTTATGCCGAGATTGCATTTTGTGTCTTTATTTCTTTTTCATCGTGTAGCTTACAGAGATTACACTTTATGTGTATGTTTTTCCCTTCATTTTTGGTTAAATGGAGAGCACATGTTTTCGCTGTTCTAATGAGGTCTTTTATCATCCCAGCTACTAACCAGCGAAATTGCTATAGATAATGGTAAGCTCTAACCACTATGATTCTAATATGATTTTTCTTTTATGATGCTGTTACCTCACGAAATGGATGCGTTATTTACTGATTTTTTTCAAGTATCATAGGTGCCTAACAGATTTAATTTTCCATTGACGTAGAAATTAGTCTAAATAAAAATCACACTATTATCATATATAGAAACAACTATTTAGCAAAAGGACAACAAAAATTGGTATACTAATATTGTTAATAGACACTTAAAATATCTGAATGGTATGATTCATAATATTATTGTTGAATAATGACCTTGTTCGTCCAATAAAATTATTAATTTGATGAATAATTTATTTTTAATATCATTTATTTTGGAAGTTTTCCAATTTATTTTTATAATCTTTTCACATATATTCATCGTTTTTGTATGAATGTGCAATAATTACCAGGAGCAATACATCCATTTCATTTAATACATTTTACGCAAAAAATACATGCACCCAAAAAGAGGTAAAGTTGATGCAATGAATACGAAAAATTCAATAAATATTTCATAAGAAGCTCATAACTCGCTAAACATCTTACATTGTTTTCAGATTCACATAATAATGGTTATGAACCATTGTGCTTGACACATTTTTGTGGTGAAATACAATTAATAAAAATAGTATTCAAGTTTTTTACCATCATTTGTATTTTGTGAGAAAATTTATTTTAAAGAATTAGTGAAGTATATGAACGAAAAAATTGATTAAACTGAAATCTGAGGATTATTATTGTGCGTATCATTTCCTCACAATTTCGTACAATTTGCCTCTAGAGACTTCAACATACTTATCTTGTCAGAAAAGCCATATTACCTATTTGAGTATCACCGCCTCTGTGGGGAATTCTTAGCCCATCGCTCGGAAGTTCCTGCCCAGAACATCCTGTTGAGGAACGAACTGAGTCATCTTCTGATTTTGGTAACAAGTCTCATAGTTCTGACATCTTTTTCTGCCTTCCTAGGAAGTTGCAGCAGCTCAAATGGCTCCTAATGCGGCCTCATTTACCTAATTCTTCATTAGACGCGCGTCTGGTAAATCTGTTCCGCATCCCACCAGCTCTTACGGGCCGTCTGCTATCCCAGTCCACAATTTTGAATCCGTGGTCTTTATAACATTCCTCATTTTTTTGCATGGGCTGTTCTTTTTTCTGTTTGCAACTTTACAGACAGAAAAATGAATTAAAGTCACGAATTAATTAGTTATTTTTGACAAGGATTAATATCGCATTACAGTGAGTGGAATGTAGAGTGGTAGCTGTAGTTAAATTTCTTGAACTGAACTGACTAGTCTCAAAGAACTGAATTTTTCAGGTAAATTAATTAATGTAACTGAATGAAATTGCATTTAAGCTTGACTTAGCATGGAGTTTTACGCATGATTACATAAATCCCTATACATCACACGTTAATTCAATTAAGTCTCATGCAATTCATTTAAAAATTCCGACTGGTCAACTCCTGATGTAAGATCGCTGAGAAAGTGAATTTACTCATATTTAGATGGTCAATGTTTAGTCAAGAGCAATGAAAAATTTCTTGTTTTTCTTTTAGATTATGTATGAAGAATATAAGCATGTAGCAAATTACTTTGCATAATCTACTATGGAAGGGGCAAAAAACTTTTCTTAAATCTTAAAAATCGCGAAACATTGAAATGTTTTTAAGTACCTCACACATGAATACTTTTTTGAAAAAGAATTGATCAATGAATGGCTTCTTCATTGCCCATTTCTGATGAATATGCTACAACTGTTTTTACTGATCTGTAAACATATTCTAACATCTCCCTTAATTTCATTTTTGATTTACATTTAACAGCAACAAAAATAATTAGAATTTAACTATTTTGCACGCTGTTTCTCTCCCAACAGCATCACTTCATGATTTTTTCGTGGAAATAGAAATCTGTGTTTTTCACTCGTTGTCAGAGCAAATACAAAAAACACCAGAAACATTTACTATAAGAGGCGTCTTTCTTCACACTTTACTGAAGCGGGAATTTACTTTTTACTGCGTTTTCATTTAAAATAACCAACTAAGTAAGTAACATTCTGTTAAGTTAAGCATTTGTATTAAAAGAAAACTCTGACGTAAAACATTATTTGACTCATAAGTTTTTGAATAACTTAGGTCCCAAAAATTTTCAGCCATAAATCCTTGCAGCCAAATAATTAAGGCGCTGAAATTAATGTGGGAATGCAAAAAATCATTTAGATTTTTTGTAAAATGGATCTTTTTACATTCGTTGCAAAAAAGTAAATTAAACCTAATGAGCAATTACAAACACAGAGGGATTATGCACTTGCATATCGTAAAGTTGATTTTAACTGATTTCAGAGTGCGTTTCTTTGACCTCATAAAAACAGTTTTCTATTTCACCAACTTTGGAAAGAGACTGAAGCTCACGAAGGCATTCATCTTTACTCATACTGATGGGCACTGGATCTTTTAATAGTGTTCAGCCCTCTATCATTTATGTGTTATCATTTTGGAAGAAAATTTTCTACTGCGAAATGACGCTGACTAATTCTGACTGTATATTGAAAGGAAGTGAAAGTTAATTTCTTGATTGCGTTCAATTTTAGAAACATATCCATTTTCTCATTTTACAATAAGTGACATGAGTCTTCAGTTACACTGAACGGGAATGCAGAAATAGGTTTTATATTTTAGGACTTTAGCAAGTGAAAGTTAGTGCTTATAATGCTACCTAGTAAGGTACATGTAGCATTCTGTGTTTTTTTTACTGTAAAGTTGAGATGAATGCTTTGATGAGCTTGTTTCTGAGCACGAATCGATTTTGCATTAAATATAAGGGAAAATTATCATCCATTGTTTTTTTTTCACATAACTCTCCAGTTACATTACACATGATTCACGGGGCTCCAGAACTGTTGAATTATGCAAAATTTACACTCAAGGTAGAAGCTGCTCTCATGTCTATGTAACAGTCTGTTTTGTTGTCAAATTAGCGTTTTTTCTGGGTCTTAAAATCTATTTTCAGGGCTGCTAGGTGAATTTTGTTGAAATGTTTTTTTTTTGCAAAGCCTGGCGGAATATTTGAACCTTTGCGCTGGTGTCTGCGAAAAAACGAAAGGTTCATTTGGGTGGCACGACTGAGGTCAATATATGAACTGAAGACAAGCTCCTGATTGAGACAAACATGACACGTTCCTGTCGTGCCTTAACTTTTCCTGTCGAATTCATATTGTTCCTGAAAATGAGTGTTATGTGTGCAGTTCCGTACGAAAAATGGGCTAAATATCAACAGGCATGCAGGAAGTGTTTCCTTACAACTTTACTATTTCCTACGTACAAGAAACAGTTAAGTTTTAACTGGTCAGTGTCTATTGACTACATAGTTTCATAGTTTTTAGGAAGCAAAATTAACTATAAAAGAGTTTTTCTAAAGTTATTGACCCCATTCAAAGTTCAACCGGGAAACCCATTTGATCTAGCAAACAAACAAAGCAATGCTTCCCTTCTTTATACTCGGGAAATGGACAGGTGTCTCATTTTCATGCAGTCTGAAGAGCAAGGTCCCTGCCATCATCATACACGACAAAGACGCCCATTTCTGTGAAAGAATGGTGAGCGGCACACGTTTGCCGGCTGCCAAAAGCTGTGACTCAATGCAATTGTAGCTGAAAAAAAGAGTCTCTAATTTGGTTTCCGTTCGTGAGTGTCAATTTAACACAGAAAAACAGCGCCAACACTCGCTCCCAGTTGTTGCTTTGCTAGACAAATTTTTTATTTGGACTATTGTTCAGGCCTTAGAGTAGGGTTTTGGCACGACGATGTGAAAACACGCAAATTCATTGATTGAATAAAAAAGGTACCGTAAATCCTCGACACGTTATTGCATTAAAAATATTCGAAACAGATTTAGTCATAAAATGAAATAAATGAGTTTCTAGCCCTTTGATCAAATAAAATACTGAATTCTTTATTCAAAAAGAATTTTGATTCGTTGGTAAGTTTTTTCTTTGTTATTGTGCTATAGTGCGAACTTTTAAAGCTTGTTCAGAACATGACTTCATTTCAGTACAGGTAATTTGGTGGGAGTCACCCTACTTGCTCTTAATTTGATCAAAGGTGGATATCAAATTCTGCAAAAGCTTTGATTGCCCGATAATTAAATGCCTGTCACCAGAGCTCACAACTTTGCCATTGAGTTGACGTGTCTGTCCGTCCTGTAGGGACATTAACAAAAGTAGAGCTAGACAGATGCCATATAAAGAAGACGAAGAAAAAGATAGAGAAGGAAAGATACTTTATTTCAGTTAGGTATGCATGAAACTTACAATGGTTTTTGACCTAACTTATTTAGACTCGTGATCATGCTTCTAGCGACTGTACCCGTCCTTCTAACAACGTGAGGTAGAGACTAGTAGGGACACATGCGATGGTCTGGAAGTTTGAAGAAATAGTTAAGGTCTGTGAGCACATCATTTAAGATCATCACTTTACCCACATGATTCAGTTATATAATGCAATCAAATTGTGTTTCCATAATTCAAAATTAAATTTGATTGGTCACAATTATTCATCTTTATTTTTTTTATTTTTAGTTCTGCTTGACGCAAAACATTGGTACAATTTTTATAGATAGTTAATGAAGTTTTTAAAAGATTAGCTGACCTGTGATCCACACAAAGCTCTTTTCTTAAACCTTAAGTGCAGTCGATGAGAAAACATCCTCAAAGACATCAAAGACAATAGCATTTTTTTCTCAACGTTTAATAGCACAAGATTTTTATATATGCTTGTGAGGATATAGAGCTGCAAATGAAACACGTTTTCTTTATTCCATTCACTTGTTCAATTCTCATGGAACACAGACTGTTCAGTTGATTTTCTCATTGTTAATTTTGTACTCAGTTAATACTTTTTCTTGAGCATACTTCATATCATACTTAATAACTCCTTCCTTTGAATTGTATAATATTTCCTTTTTTGATCAATGATTAAAAAGACAAACTTCGACACATCTCTCTTATGCTCTTCAACTTTGAATTTGCATTCTAAAACAATGTATATTTTTCTGTTTATCATGCACAACCCACATTGAGCAGAAGACTTGATACTTTTTGCTCAGTTCCTTAGAAATGCTTGTTGTGCTCTTCATTTGCAGCAGGCGTAGACGAATGGAAGCACATCGAGACTCGATGACTCGCTTTCAAAAATAGAAGCTCGTTTTGAAGAGAGTTTTTACAAAAGCAAGACATCGATTTATGTTCAATGTGGTCAATTTTTCAATGATAGAGCAGCTTGAGACCTAAAGACCTGTTATGATATGGAGTTTATGTTCTACTTGAGAATATATACGATCAAGGTCCAAAAAAATTACTTGGTATTGTTTTCTTGAGTTGTAATTCCACAGTCACTGCACACGTTGCTGTGCACGGTTGTACTTTCTGCAAGCAATTTTGTCACTTGTGAATACAATTGAGACATCAAAAAGCAAGAAAAATGCACATCAAAACGCAAGAAGTATAAGATGTTAAAATATATTTAGTCTTCAATATGTTACATGACCTACAGTACATGCGCTATTACCGATCACAGGAGTAAAAAATGAAACCTGACCTGCCCCTATCAAGGCCTGCTCTGATAGAAACTCATTACTCGGGGGAAACAAGACGAAGGCATGGAGCAGCTTTGTCGATAAACATAGGATCACGGAAACCGATATCATATTTGAAACCTACGAGGTCAGCTCCACCATATTTTCTGAGCAGCTCAACATCTCCAGTTCCCTCCCCCAGGTGCCCTTCTATTATTGCGAGGCTTTTTTTATTGCAATAACCTCATGTGGAGCCGATACTCGTGTCTCTCTTGTACTGTTAGCGTCTTTCCGTTGGTTTCATCCTCAAGTAAAGAAGTTAAAATGCCTGTAACATTAATTTAAAAAGCTTCAATCATTTTTGAGTAGCCAAACAGATTTACGCTTTTGTTCACGCTTTATTTCACTTTTGGGAATGACAGATAATTTTTAAATTACCAAACAACTATTGTTATTCTTGTCGTTTCTAAAAAATAGCGGCATCAAAATTTCCTCTTTTACTCTGTAGGAATAAAAAAACTGGTATTCATTCAGCTCTAGTTTGCATAATCACCAATTGTAGAATTTGTTCGGACTTATTATTTGTACAACATGTCATATCAATCTTAATTTCTGTGAGTCAATAGAAAATTTCATACTCAAAGGGAAAATATAAACGGTACTTCACATCACTGATATTACTACCCTACTTGCTGAAAATTGAAGTTAAACATCAGGCTCTCAAGTCAATTTGTTGTTCAGAAAACTGAAATTAATTATTTTAGTTATATATCTATGATTTCAATTGAGTTTTTGCGTTAACGATAAGCTTTGGTGTATTTTAAAATGGAAAAAGCCTGCTTGGTTCAAAAAAATAGTTGTGGAGCACTCAAAATAAAACTATTATTCATACCATAAAGGTTTTGTTGTTTTTAACTATGAATTTTAGTTGATCAAGATTAAAACGCCCTATACAATTTTATATATACAGTATAAAATTATATATGTATATATATAAAATATATAATTTTACAAATGGGCATACTAATGGACAATTTTATATGGGCAAACTAATTTAGTTCTCCAGTATTCTGACGCCTGTTTTAGTACTTTCAAAAAGAGCACAAATTTCTGATCAAGAGCAGTGATGTGTAGTATCACAAGTTTCCATCATAGTTATATATTGGCTTCTATTATAATACATTATTTTCTTTCAATGTCGAGTTAGTTAAATACTGGTAGTAAAATCCGCAGACTTTATTATGTTCGAGTAATCGAAACATTTGCAATAAACTTCGTGTAGTGATATTGTTTACTCCGGGTAATTGAATGATTGATGGCAGCGTCTGTAGATTTATTTATCATCCTAATAAATCATAAAATTGTCAAAACATATAGCCTTTCCTACAAATGGTTTGATGACTCGGACATACGATAGTCAGCAGAAAGAGGCAAAACAAGAAACCCAAAAAAAATCGCCTTCAATACTAATTAAAGACAATGGAACAAATAAATTTCATATTTCTATCGTAAAGGATTCATTTACAATTAGTGCAATGAACAATGTCAAAATTTAAAAAGCGATGTATTTCTTATTTTATGTACGTACATACTTTAGCATCACTTTTCTTTACTTATATAATATCCCCGTTTCATGCCTATGATGTAAACTTCAAGTCGGTTTTACATTTTCAGCGTGAAAACAGCTCATGGATCAGTTTAATAATGAAATATTTCATTTAGTTTATTCACAGTAGAATTCGATGTTCACTTTTTCTGAGTGGTTGCATATTTTGTATCTTGAAACTATGACATATGAACACACGGAATAAATTTTGGTTGCATATTAGTGAAGAGCATAGTGCTTTCCAATTACTCACTGCGCATTTCATATTATTACCTAAACTAATGAATGGGAAATTAATTAAAGCTATTTTAAAAACCTGTTTTACGTTTTCATTGTTCTTTAACGACTTCTCATCACAGCTCCGCGCAATGTTATGGCATGAGCATGCATCTCTAAGCAGTTTACTTCATTAAAAAGTGCAGTAAAATATCGCCAATGTGTAGCGAGCTTAACGAGAAACCAGCCTTGATGTTCAGGACACACTTTCACCATAAAGTCCGATCCTTTGATGACAGGGCGCTCCGTAAGAAGCTTCTGCGCTCAAATCAGTTTCGTGACTGTGCTCCGTTCAAGGGAAATATTTACGAGGTCGCTGGATATGCAGCCCAAATATTTCTTTTCCGTGTTATGAAATTGGTTCGAGAGAACCAGGGTTTAGGGGTCGATCAACGATAAATTAATATGAAGCTTTTAAATTATATCGTAGCGTTTGAGTGCCTGTCATATTCAGAGTTTGCATGAATTTCAGTTTATCGTTGTTATGGATACAATTTGCGTTTATTACTGATTAATTAGCGACAGTTAATAAAACTGAACTTACTTACTCTGTTGCTATATCTTTTATAAAATTGTAAGGGCCCACAAAGTAATATTTATGCATGAACCTCATATATTGAGTTAAAACAATGAATTTAACTCAAACTTAATCGGTGTAGGGTATTGGTAAGTTTTATAGCATAAATTTGATACATTCAAATTTAGAATGCGATACTTGAGTATATAATTCGCATATTTACTGACGAGTTTACATGGATCCTAGTTTTACCCACAGGTTTAAAATAGCTTTTTTCGTATCTAGAGACACTAAAAATCTGGATTTTTATTTTAGCTTCAAATTCTATTAGAATACTCTACGAGAAAAAATTATTCTCGAGAGGCCACACAATTTCATTCCAAAGTTTTGCTTAAATTGAATCATTTGCTGGCACTGTAGCACTGAGGACGTACTTCTTCAATGACGTTTTTAGACGTGTGAGAATAACTCGGCAACATCCGTATTTTATTGCAATGATTTCCCTACAGGAAGCTGGCAAATGAGGTCTTTCTCTCGCACGCTCCGTGGGAATAGATATTGCTGCGGGATTTGAAAAAAGGATTGCAATGCACAAACTGAGTCCCTGCCAACAGTTTAGTTATCCTGCGCTCGTATTATGACTGTGAATATCGGCTAAAAAAACCTGCGTTCACTAATGGAGATTTGTATTAGTTTCATCGTATTTGCTGATGTTTGGGATGAAAAAATGGATGATTACGTCGATATTTCTGAAGATTCTAACGAGGGAATACGCAACAACGTACACTCTGGAACAGATTGAGATTAACGAAAGTGTTGGTTAAGCTCAAAATCAATTGTACACGTAAAATTGATTTCACCTTCGTAAAGACGCAGAGCGAAAACTAAAAAAATTAGATTCCTACTGCTTCAGCATGTTTTAGAATACATTATTTTTTGCAAGAGGTAATGGAAGTTTTTATTCAAGTATACTTCCTTATTGTTGAGACATATATGGAGAAAAACAGTAATGTACACGAGATTGCTGGTTTGCTTTGATTCATGACTCGTGTGTATGACATTTTGATGAAAATAATTGTTCATTACACATCCCAGAAGAAAAACCGAGCGTCAGTGCCTCATGACTTGCCTTAAATGCCTTTCTTGGTGAGATTATATTCATGCAGAGGGAAGGGACAGGGGAGAGGAGAAGAGGCAGTTCACGATGCAAGAAACCTTGACAAAATATTGTTCTATTTCTTGAAGGGAAGTTTTGGCAAAGAATAGAAGCGGCCTGAGGGACTGGATCCAAGCTTGTGATCTTGGCTTATGAGAATTTGGAGGGCCCTCCAAGAGAGGCAGGACTGTAACAGAAGGGCAGTCAATGGAGCCTGCTCGGCCCCTCCTCTGTATGCTTACGAGGTGGTGTGGTACGTAGGAGCTATACAGGCTGTGTGCAGTGGCAGTGAGTTGAGTGAGAACTTGACGTGCTGTACACATAAGGGGAGAGCTACACGGAAACTCCACTAGCTCTGAATACAAGCACGGGACTTTCCATCATATAAACTAACTGTGCACAAAACGGGAGGGTTGCGATAAAACTACACAAGCTGTACGCATTAATGGAAGCTACGCTTTAACGTCAACATGATTAACAACTTTGACTTTGAAGGTTAAAATAATTAGGTAAAAATTAAGAATGTGTTTACATTCTATGCCATTATGCGTTTATTACATTTAGCGTTTATTTTTCTACTGAAGGAGTTATCAAATCGGCGGCTAAATTGTATTATCTATCTTTTGACGACGTTCTTCTTACCTAAATTTATTACTTCGGTTTATGGGTATAAGTTTGATGGGTGTACAGTGTTACTGCGATCAAATGTTTTTCAAAGTTTTTAATTTCAGAAAACTTGATGAGTTATGACTTTGGCGAACAAGTTAACACCAAGCAAGCAAATGCTTGACTACCGAGCAAGCATCCTTCAAAAATTTAATGCCAACAGTTAATTAACTTGCTTCGTCAGAAATATTCAGTTTTATTTTAAAGAGTAATAATTAAAAAGTTCTGTAGACTAAAATTCTACATCAAAGGCAAGATTTTATTATGAATGTTTTCTGAACTGCGGGCTGGCAGCAATATTTCAACTCTGACTCTCGAGACCTCCGCATAATGGACGCAAAGTTACAGCCACTAACCGTTTGTCAGCAAAGTTAGTCTCCAACTCACCAAGTCTCGTTGCTGGAACTTCCTTCCTTGGTGACACCCAGGCAAACGTTTATACAGGTTTGTTAGAGTGTCTTTTCTCTGTGGTAGTTATTTCTACTTCTTTAACTGCTTGGATCTTATATTATCAAGCGTTTGTTGGGTACAGGGAGCAGCTGATTCCGTGCTCTAACAGTGATAGTTTTTTCTGTCTCCAATTTTTCTTCAAAACTATTCACGTTTGAACTTTTATCTTCATTTGCTGTGATGATTTCAGAGAATGTCTCGAAAATACCCAGAATTTTATTTTCATGCCATGTTCAGTATAATGGTAAAATATAAACATAATAGAATATGGCAAAAGAAATGAGCTGCGGCGGCTATCTTCAGGATGCTATCTAAACGTCAAACATCACTCACGCGCAGGCGCTGAAAAAAGGGTAACATTAAGGTTAGGTTCGTAATAAGATTTTAGTAATAAGATTTATAAACTTATATAACAGTTCAAAATTTTAAAATTATGCATAAACTCATACCTTTTAAATCTTATGTCATACAAATTGATTTTGTTCTGAAAAGATAAGTACGGGACATCAGTCGGAAAAGTTAGTTAAAATGTTGCTAACATTTGTGCATATTCGTTTATTTTTAAAAAAATTGTTACTGAGATAGAACCATTTTGGTGAGTTAGATAAAACATTAGCATTTTCCCCGGGGGAAAAGTAATAAAAAGAATTAGACCTAGTCTGAATCGCTTCCTGTAGTTCAAGCACTTAGAGAATCATGAGAACAGTTTCGACTCAACAGATAACAATTTATTTGTTTTGTTTACATGAAAGAGAAGAAAATGTTCAAGATTCAAAATATAATTTTTTTTGCTTTCGGAAGAAAGGATATAAATCAAACGAGAGTTATGAAGCTGCTCTCTAGCAAAAAAACTAAAAAAAAACAAAAGTTTCACTACCTGTAAAAAAAATTCAGGTAAGCAAACAAGGTTAACAACGTAACAAAGATGTAAACAATGATGGACATGTACAATTTTAAATTTGTATTCCTCTATAGAATCATTATCTTACTGCAGCTACAAATTTTGCAAACTTCTGTCATTCTGTTCACAGCTAGTCTTTAAGTGTCATTTAATTTAAAAAAACCCACGAAACGTTCGCGCTCAGTGTTCCTATAGAGTCATCAGCTGCGATGGGTTCTGGCACGAACGACTCACTTCCTGTCCTTCAGCACCAGACGAACACGGCTGCATGATATTTTTTACATTGCTTTTAGTTTTATTAAAACCTAAGCATTATGTTTTCCTAAAAAATTACAGCATTTTGATACTTCGCGCTCTCAAATTAGTGTCCACCATTAACAATGCAAAACACGCAACTATCATGGAAAGAATATTAAAATTTTTTAAGCAGATACAAATCGTGTCAAGCTGATGGGCAATTACCTGAATATTACCAACTCTTGACCACCTCTCAAGTACAGACATTTCTTGTGATGGTTTCTTTTTCTTTCCATCTATAAATGAGTCAGTTTTTGTGAGAGCTCAAAAATTATTACAACGAAGATCTTTCCGTAATAGTGATGCGTTGAAAGTAAGATTTTCGGGTGAGGTTTGAGGCTAAAATCAACTGCACTAAATTAGAATAAAACGTTCAAACTAAGACACTGTCCTCCTCAAATTCCAGTTTAAAAAAACATCTGAAAATTTGAATTTGTTACACATGAATCTGGGGTGCTTAGTGTAGTTTGCAATTGTAATATTTTAGTTTTGTTCACCGAATTATTGCAACATACTATACCATGAATTTCGTAGCTAAACAGTATATTAAAAACAACAATGACTGAAGTATTTATCTTTCATCCTGCTCTAATTTCTTATTTCTTAATAAAGATCTACCATTTTTTTCAATGCACACAATATTATAGATATTTTAATTGAGTTTTTAACTTTAATGAAAAAGAATGCATTTACTATGTTACAAACCTTTTTGAACAAACTTTTGAAGCAGATGAGCGAGAGCGTGTAAGGATTACTACAAAGTGAAACCAAATATATGATCCAATCTCTTTAACCAATTTCCATAATCCAAATGATTTGAAATTCTTTGTGATCGAAGTTAAAATGAATCTGTTTTTATATTGATGTATCCGCTACAAAACCGTGCTGCTTAACAAATAAATTGAAATATGAGAACAGATGAAATGGGATTTGTTGTCCATGGGTCTGAAACTCTGACAAGACACTGAAAAATGAATCTGTGAGAATAGGGAATTTCTTGGTCTTTTTTTGTAAAGTAAGTTGCTTTCAACGAAATGCTTAGGAATTCACACGTTCTTTAATTCATTGAATGATTTACGTATTTAACTTCTATGGATGCAGTAGAAAGAAATGCTCAAAGCTTATCAACTATGGAATTTTAAAAGACTTAATGGTTTGAAAGAAATTTGAAGTCAATTTATTTCTATAATATTGTTGAGATTTGACAAAGAAAGAGGAAGTCGTTTTTCGGCACTTTTTCCCTCTCGTGGCGACGATTTTCTCCGAAGAAAAAATGTCTCATCCAAAAAAACACAAGTAGGTGAAACAAAAAAGCAAAGTTTCCATTTTATCAGAGACTAAGGTTTTCAGAATGAGCGAGGCGACAAAATTTTTTGAGCGAACTCATTACCAACACAATTTTTGAAGCGTAGATTTTTACTTGTATTCGGAGGGGAAAAAAGACTTTGTTGCAACAATAATATCCTTGTAGTACTTTCATACGAGTTATTGAGAAGCATTTTACAAGCGTCCACATGAAACAGGTGCGCTTTACGTCACTTGTCGAGTAAGCGTTTGCTGTAACAGAGTCACTAAAGCCGACGACTTTTTGAGCAGTTGCGGAGCTCGAGGGAAATCAGGCAAAGAAGACGGTACTGCATTTCGTTGCTGGGTTGCAGTTTGTGCCAAACTTTGTTTTTTTATGTGCACTCAAACTATAAAGGACTTTTGACTTTTTCTTAACGACGTGTGATTTCATCTCATAAAAGGCTTTTTTGACCTTGACTTTTTCATTAACACAGTAATGTTTGATGTTCAGGTAGGAAAATGATGATATTTGTCGAGTAGTGATCTGCATTTTACGTCAAACAAATTTTACGTAGAACCGAAAACCAAGTTTATCATTAAATTGATTTCAATATAAAGAAAAGTAACCAGTGTATTCAAATGATGGTTAAAAAACATAATTGCGCTGAACAACGGCGTTAGATAATGTACGCTATTCACCATTAAGCTCAGGAATAAAACTAAGTTTTAATGACTAAAATGTATGCAAGAAAACC
Source organism: Trinorchestia longiramus (assembly GCA_006783055.1). Lineage (NCBI taxonomy): Eukaryota > Metazoa > Arthropoda > Malacostraca > Amphipoda > Talitridae > Trinorchestia > Trinorchestia longiramus. The sequence continues at coordinate 211,741 of VCRD01000060.1, forward strand.
ATGCACGTCTCAAAACCACTTTGTTGTATTTTTCTGATGATGAAATGAACTGATTTCCAGTTTATTATTTAGTATTCTTGTTTTTAATAGTGTCATTTCAGGTGTTCAGGTAAAACCAAAGGAAAAACAGTTTTAATTCTAAGGGTTACTAGGGTAAAACACTCAGCAACAATCATACAAGAAAGACCTGCACCTCAAGCAGATGTTGCAGCAACTTACTGCAATGTGTTGGCACTTAATCGTTTGATTTATTCTTTACAATGTCTATGATATATATTGAGGGCATGAAGCGTTAGTAAATTTCTGTGTTTAGTTCATTTCTTCTAAGCTATAGTCGTAAATTGTTATCGTCAATGTTAATTTTCAGAATGAAACTGTTATAGTTGCACCCTGCGAATTTCGTTTGAATAATTTCAGGTCCACGTAAAGATTAGGTGTGTTTGTTGCGTCCATATATGTATGCTAACTTTATGATAATAATGAACCAAAGTGTACTGAAAAGTTGTTGCCACAAATGATCTGTAAAAATGGTTTTTGCGTAACAATTAAAATTTATTACCGAAAATTCTCTCACATGTTAAGTATTTTTTTGCCGAAATGAAATAAAACAGCCCGTCATAATCAATCCTTATATGAACCAAATAATATATTTTTTGTGCACAGTTACTATAAAAACAATGAATAGGAATTATGGCCGTTACATTTCTTCTCAAGTACGAAACAGTTACCGGGTTTACTGTTCCACATTGACTAGTTTTTCAGGTCATTTCTTATACGTCGAAGCAATCGGAAGAGATTTTTGTGAAGGAGAAATTGACGTTTCGGGACTCGAGCAGCTGCCACTCACAGAAGCAAGGCTATTGGCAGGGACTTGCGCGTATCATGGCTACACTACGGTGTGGTTCAAGCCTCGTTTCTCACTCATACGAAAAAAAAACAGATGCTGGTTGCTCGCTTTACTTAAAAATTGTGTCAGTGCAAGAGTTACAAGTGCAGTCACAAGACGTAATTTTTTGCCCACTATTTATCACTGTATTTGTCTCTCTCTGTATGAAAAGTGACGTCGCTATTTTCCAACCGAAAACTGCCTTACATACCATGAAAAATGAGATATATTTCTGTAGAATTTTTCATTCATTTATAAAAAGATTTTTTTCGAACAATTTAAAGTTTGGTTTTCAAAACGCACTCTAGTACCATATTTTCAGAATAGTAATAAAGTGTCTTTCTCCAGATAAGATTATGCCTAGTAAGATTACAATTAGCAGTTTATTATACGTTTAGCCTGCATAACTCCAGTCGTTGCTCTACGAGATTAAAAGCGACAGCAGCAGCAGCAATATCTCTGTCATGCAGATGTAACCATTATGTCCACCCTCGGCAATACATCTGTCGAGCAACTGTAGCCATTAGGAAAGGCCTCTGCAATATATGCCATCTGTGCTCCGAATCTGTAGGTTTTTTTTAATCAACACTATATAATACAACGCCAGATTTCTCCTTAAATAAATAAATGTATGTATACATTTTTTGAGTAATTTTTCCTATGTTAATACAATGGAAATTATCTTTAAATACTGGTAGTTAAATCCGTAGACTTTTTCACGAGGTCTGAAAATCTGTTGCTTTAAGTTCTTTCTTCAAATTCATGATGTTAAAACCCATTATTTTTAAAGGGCATACACACTAGTATGAGTATAATGCGCTCTAAAATACCATTGAACATAAAAAGGCACACTAATGTCTCATATTGTATCTGTTGTTACATTTTGCTGTATGTTTTTTTCTTACCATATATACGCCTTAATAGCTGGGCTATGCAGTGTCAAACATTCTAAGACAGAGGTTCCCGACCTGTAGATTGTGATACTTTGAGGTATAACGAAGCTTTAACAGGAGTTTACTTGGACTTACAAGAATTGGTTCGGGGTAACATTCATATTAACTCATCAATTAGATTTCTTGCTCCAATAAATTGTTCCCTAGAAAATGAATGTGAATCAAGCAGCTTATAGTAGGAGATTGGGTGGAATTTCAGGTTTTTGGTAAGGGATCGCGAGTATGAAGACATTGGGAACAACTGTGATGACGCATTTTTAGCTTAAAACGATTTTCAGAATATCGAACACATCGCAAATTAAATCTATTGTATTTAAACGGCACAGTTGCATAAAATATCCCTCTTGAAGCAATTTGTCTGTGGAATATTCAAGCATAACAATGCGATGTTGGTTTGAATTTCAACACCACTGCCAAATCAAATCTTCAGGAATCTGTGCTTCTGATGAAGGGCTTAACAATGCCACTAGAGTATTCTCAAGAAATGGAGAGCATATTCAGACCATCGATTATTTGGAATTTTCTACGCACATCATGATAAAAACACGAAGGCAAAGGCTGTTTTTGATACCTAAATTCTTTGTCTTGACAATCTATTGAAAAATGATGATCAAAAAGCTTTCAACCATATATGAATTTTTTACTGTTCTTCGTCAATGGCATCATGGTTTAAAAAACGCCATGGAAATGGAAATGTACACACGGAAAGAAAATCTTCATGAGAATGCAGCATGTTGCTGCAGTAAACATATCAGACATTCAGATGAGGGACTGGTTATGAGACCAGTTTCAGGCATCCAGTGCCCATGCCACGTTGGGCAGAGAATACGTCGGTAGATGTACATTAATTGAAAAACAAATCAGCATTAGTGAGAAATGTATTGTCACAATTCTGTAAAAAAGAACACATTTGAGCGTCTCAAATTATTTCTTCTTTCTCTCTGAGATTCACCAATACATCAATTAATGAAAAGAAACCGTGAGCTTCTAAGCCTCCGTATGGATTTATACTCGTGATCAATGATGTCGACACGTCAGTGCTGCCCTGACAGCTATTTTTCCCCCAATGAAAGGCCCAAATAAACTTAAACTTTTTGTCTTCAATTTTTTCTTTATGTCTCGTGTATTAATTTCGAAGAATTGCAACTGGAGGCTATTTTCTCGTATAACAATAGATTTTTCTGACATAAATAATAAGGTATGAATTTTGTTTTCATCTATGTGTGGATTTACCGCAAACCCAAAAGCTTTAAAGTTTATTTTTAATGAAGCCCGAAAAGTTGCCACGAGCCAAGTTTACTGGTGATGGTAGATTTATGCTTGAACTGAAGAATTGTAGTCCATTCCAGATTGCATTTTTTCCACGAAATCTGTTTTGCAAAGGTTCTTCTGTTGAAACAATGCTCACTGGGAATAAACTAAGAAATAGAAAAGAATTCTGCCGAACTGAATTCTTGTCTTGCTGAGCCTGTCAATCAAAAGGTTTGTTAGTGGAATACTTGGAGTGTATTTTTAGTTTATGGATTCAAATAAAGAAATTTAAAACGAGAAAGAAATACGTGAGTGTATTCTCTAACTCTTGGATCATCATTTTTATATTTGTGCGGTTTTGATCCATTCGTTCCTTAACTAAATTTGGAAAACTCGAATATTGCATATTTTTATGCCATGAAATATTATTACTTCAATTCCTTTATGCCCATAAAAACGTACCAGCGTTAAATTAAAGTCTAATACCAAACATAATCATAATTTTTTAACCGAAGAGCATTACATCATTCATTTGCATAATGAGAGGCGGTTCTTAAACCATTAACCGATTGACGTATTAAACGTAAATGTTTTCCATGTATTCCCTATAGCTCTGTCATTCATAGACATGAGCTATTTACTAGGGGGGAACTTACACTTTTGGTATCACATTTACGGCGCTGGGACCCACTAGCTTCTATAATTGCACCATGAAATGTTATAGGAGCTACAGAAAGATGATCGTCACGCTTTGTTGCAGTCCGACACTCTACAGTGGGACTTTTTTGGTAAAGGAAGCTCTTTTTTAATTCTCCCTGTCAGTGGCATCTTGAATCTTCTTTAGGAAACTTTATCACTTGCGATGAATAACTGTACATCAAAATAATTCAGCAATTTGAAGAAGGTAGCTACTGCAGTCCAGTGTCGGAGTCTAGTTATGTTTTCGCTTCTCTTTGATGTTTCCCTCTGCTGCACGGGCGACACAAAGTTTAGTGTCTCGTAAATCCTGATGATAAACGCTTCCATGCGTGCCACTAAGATTGACTCATCAGATAGTGTTTTAGCTTGGCCATAAATACTGGCGATATTTGTCAAATATTAAAATATGGATCAAGAAGTATGGCAAGAGCATCGGTCGTTCTGGTGAAACTAGGTCACTTGATGCTTACTTGATAATACATGTTTATTTATAGGTTCTGATATACGAACAAGAATGACACTCAATATTTGTGGATAACTTTGTGTTTTAAAGTAAATAATTAATTACTGGATAATTGTCACACATATATTCACAAATGTTGGAATACATTGTCTTCATGGGGCTATGGTTAAAAAATTATTCAAACTTAATTGCAACCATTTTGCATATCATTACCTTTGGTCGCAAAGGAATGAAGAAAGTTAATAAACTCCATTATTAACGTCTCATGCTCATGAAAGTTCTATTAAGTTAGTAGACCTGCACACAAAATCAGTTGTTTTGAAGTAAGTTATCAAGTCAAATAAATTAAATCTATTGAGTGGATTTTTATTATTTTGTCCTTAAATATCCCTCGAAATAAAAAAGTCACTTCTCAGAACCTTTCTGTCTTTGGAGCAAGACTTGTTTTGAGTTATTTCACAAGCATAAAGAAATACAACTTTGAATTTATCAGGTGATGCAATCCGAAAACTTGGCAGTTGTTCAATGCAATGTTTTCTAGGGTACAGGTTACTTGCGTGACTGTGCAGTATCTACTATCCTCTTATGAGGCTACAAAAACAACTCCACGTCTCCAATACTGTTAAAAAGTTGTTATCTTCTGAGCTACAAACTTTCGTCAAGTTCCAAAAAACTAGCGTGCGACAGAAATTATTTTTGGAATACGAACTTTTATTAGGGACAGAGAAACTACTGTGCAGCGGAAATCATGTCTTCAAATTAGGTAGAAAACTGGCCAGGTCTCGGGATAAACATTAGCTTTTCGTCGTCTGAAAAAATGCTTCATGTCTCAATGCTCCAAGTATTTTAATGTTATCGATGCTCGTCCGTAGCATCGCCATCAGTAGCGTCTGCAATTTAGCGATTGCAATCTGCTAGAGAGTACGCGGACGGTGAAAAGGAAAAACATAGTATCACTATGCAATCTCCAACTCTGAGGCGAAATTTAAATTCATTTATTTATGAAAATCAATATTCAAATCGATTATGAAGATGTATATCACTTTAAATGTACCTAGCGTTTAACTGAGAAGCCCAAATTATTCTTTTCTGTTTTGCCTGTAAGATAGAGCTAAAGTTCTGATATTATTGGCTTTTCTCTTAGTTGTGGATTGTCGAAAGCTACATCCAGGACTTGCATGGCCCACTGATAATATATTCCGGCCCAGAGCATAGTATGCATTTCTACTCTAGCATGTCCCGTAAATATACTTTATAAAACTGGGTTGTCCTTTGTTAATCAAGACAATGAACAAAATGCAAACACACATGTATGAACATTCGTTCAAATTCGTTGTTCTGTTTTGGTAACAAGTTCAACATTTTTGATTATGTATGGCAGTGATTGAAGTTATGAATAATCGACAATGTATTGTAAACTTTATGTGGCATTTAGAAAAGAAATATAAATCATGCTGTATTTTTGCTTTAGCAATAATCATTGACAACTAACTTAGAGACTTTGGTTTGCTCACCAATTTTAATTTCAGCTCAGAAAATGGTGCAATTTCCTTTAGCAGCCTATTCGCTGCTCTGTTGTTCTCTTCTCAGTCTCCTCATAACGAGCCAAAGGGAAACTAGAGCTTCCATCAGGACAAAAGTTGCGCAATATGACGAGCCTGAGGAGGTTTTATGTCTTGTTTAGAGCTGGCAGTACCACGGGACATCTCTCCTTGCTAAGAAGTTGCAGCGCTCTATGGTTGCCACTTTGTCGAAGTTCTTATTAGAACAATGATGTGTACATAAGGTAAATACTAACACAGTAATAGCAAGTTCAAACATGTAAATTTAAAAATAAAATTAACATCACTTTTGCAGTTAGAATTTTGTTGCTAGCTCAAAATTCGCTAAGTGGTAACATTACTGCCGCAGAGAGTTTACTCCACTTCAAACTTCAAATTTTTCAGTTTTATGTCTTCTCATTTTCAACAACTGTTCGACTGGGACAGTCTTAAAAGAAGCATGGGGTGAAATGACCACATCAATGCAAGACTACAAGGGCATCAAAAAAACATATTCGAAATATAAAAGCCTTATAGTACCTCACTCTATTGCCATTACATTCACTAAGTACTGCTGTATGGCTAACGGAAATTAAACTGTTAAAATGTACGATAGTAAAATGACTTCACTGCATGTTTTTTGTAAGAAATGAATCCCTTTTCACTATTTCATGTTCTTTGAAATGAGATGAGACTGGAATTAGGACGCTGGAATCCTACTCCCTCATGTTTAGTGTTGGTGTTGTGAATTTCTTCAAGGATAAAAGTAAGCAAACATAAAATAAAATTCAAGTCTCGATACTTTCAATGTATGTTTTGTCTTTTACTTTAGTTGTTTGTCGAATTAAATGCTGTTATATTATTTCATTTTTTTAGGTTACACTCATACATCAGACAAAAATTTCAGAGGATATTTTGGTATCCAACATGCATTCCAAGACAATGCTTCAATTCCAATTGATATATGTTGATGCAAACTATTTGTCTCTATCACCCGTCCATTGTGAGACATAAGACAACGAACATTTATAAATGCTGAACGTTTTCTAAACAGTTCGCAGACTGAAGATACACCCAAACACATATTAGTACGTAGTGTTCTGATGAACATGGCTTCAGCTAAGGAAATAGTGTGTGTCACATGACACATGTCCCATATAGTAACATCTACTAGAAGGTATAATGCCACGTAATAAAATCTACGATATGCAAGGTCATGAGAAATATTTTTTTACGGATCCATCCAAACCTGACGTGAAAAACCTCAGCGATTTTCAGGTTTCAAATCAACATGAAAAACTGCCCTGGAGAAATAAACATCATGACAAACATCTACATCTTATTTTTCAGTGTTATTTAACGTCGAAACTACTGTAACCATTAAGGCGAGATCCTGTACGAGTGGTGAAGCTTGAGGGAGTTTCCAGTTCCAGTTCCTAATGTAGGAACGGCAAAATTTTGCTCGACGGCCGGGTAGCCTCTTCTACTCTTTGCTTCATGAATATTTACGCGTCCTATATTAAATTTTACTGCACTAGGATAGAGCTCGTAACTCCATGGTGTCATTTTTGCTTTGGTTTTTTTAGCACATTATGAGTTTTTGCAGCAGTAAATTATGATCCTACGTCCCTATAGGGATTTTTTCTTTTTTTGATCGACAAAATGTTGTGTAAATTCTTTATGAAATGCATGTATTTTATCAGCGCATTTGCACTCGGAGAATGAAAAGAACTATTGTTTTATTGCATCATTTTAATTATATATTAATTCTGTTGGGGGCTAGGACACCTAACAGGGGCAACAACAGAACAGCTTCTAAACAGTTCTTCCCGTCAAAATCTTTTTCAATAAATCGCAGGCAAACTATATTACTCACTTCTCAGCTCGAACATCAAATGATGGTTATGAGGCAGGTCTCAGTAGAAACTTTCTACGATGAATTAGTGTGCTTTGTGATTCTACATCATAGATTGTCATAATGATTTTTCTTTTTCGGGAGTAAAAAAAATAATGAATAGTCTACTCTTTTTTCGGGTGGAAATTAAAATTAAAACAACAAATTTGTTTGTTGTGTTCAACCTACAACTTCGACACAAATTTGGGCTTCAGCTCGCAACATTTCCGTTTAATTAAATCTAGCTCCAATACCTGCTGGTGGAAGCCATGTTTCTATTTTAAATTTATAGTCATGCACTGGAATTGCTTCAGACATTTCTGTCGAGTTCCAATGCAAATATTTTCAAGGTACGATGGGAATGAGTTGCATGCGTTAATAACCTCTGAAAACCCAAGATTATATCAGCTATTGGTATCGATTTTATGTTTATTATGTAGCCATGTTTCTAAGATTAAATGGAAAAACTAATACAAAGCTTAAAAAAAGAGTTATCGCGTTATGAATTGTAGAAATTTATCCTATCATATGAATATTTTAAAACATCGGTTTAACGAAGAAATTTTGAGTTCTTTCGAGTAAGCTTACGAAAATTATAGAAGATAAGTATTATGAATACGTTGCCTTTAATTATAACTCTTGATGTTTTATATTTCACTGAACAAGTTGAACACTTTTAAAAAAAATTGCGCATAATTATTTTCATCGATTAAAAAGATCCTGAAGGCAATAACTAGTGACTACAAAGCCTGTAAACAACACTTGACATAGCAGAGTTGTACAGTGAGAGAGAAGTGAGATCCATGATCAAGTGTACTGGGTTTTCATTCAGATTCAATTCTGTGATCATTAGATGAAAGATTTTGACTTGGGTGCTTGCAACATTAAAATTAGCTATCATGAAATAAATATCGTAGAAAAGTTCGTGACACTAATTCGTATTTTTAGACGCTTCTTGTAATTTATTACGGTACCCTGATAAATAAAAAAGCGTTTAATTGCTTGTAAATTAAACCGACTATATGATGATAGCTTTATTTGACCATCCCCCTGAATTTGATCTTCATTGATACAAGTTTTTGCATCTGGTGTTCTTTGGAAATTGAATTCGGTTTACAAATAGGCAGAGATATTGAGTAACTCTAATTTTCTTTTTACTAGAAATTATCGTAATTCATTTCACCAGTTCATCAGTCTGGTCATGATAACGCAACTCAGGGCTCATCAATTTATTCCATCGTTTAATATGTAAGCAATGACAGAGTAGGTAATATTAGCAAACTATGACAGTATACATATGTAATATATGAAATGGCTAATATAAGGAGACTTTGTCTAAATGATCAAGAAAATTGCATGTCTGTTTTCTTGAGCTGCTTAGCAACTATATTATGACAAGCAAATGTCAATATGTGCCGTATATTATCTGCTTTAAAAAGTAAGATATGCAGGCAAACAATTGGAAGCAGGAATTCTCAACTTATTTTGTATTTCTTTGAATATTTTTTTGACTCTGTGTTCACTGAATGCAGAACAGTTGTCCCCTGATCTTCACATCGAGCAAAAGCAAAATTTCATTTGCTGTCGGGTTGTAATTTAAGTGATTTGAAGATAAAACCGACTTTAAAACCATATTGCACGGGAATAAAACCAAAAATTAAGTGCAGGCATTAATATTTTAGGACTTTTTAGATTGTCGGCGTCAAAAATTAGTTCGCTTGTAGGTGCTTAATAAGATACTGAACTTAGAGTCTTTTCAGGAATCTTATTTCTTTAGTGAAGAGTAGACCACACTCTTCTCTCAATTTTCACGGTGCATTTAGTAATCCTGATTCTATTTTTCTGAGCATAATTCAAAGGCCGAGGCCTCTGACAGACATAAGGATGTTCCATGTTCTTTAAGTCGGAATTAATTAAGCAAAACCAGCGAGATATTCCTCCAAATTCAATGCGAGGCCTTTTGAACTATAACATTTTTTCCTTCAGTGCTTGCTCGTGAGCTTGCCTTGATTTTCAAGACTTAAATAAGAGCTAAGTGCACTTCGGTTTCAGACTTGAACTTTACTCGAAAAGTTGCTCCATGAAAACTTACTTTACTTGAAAAGTTGTTTCATGAATTTGAGTGAATCTTGTATTTATCTACATAAAAGGTACCAATAAGCATTAATAGTAAACTTTAATTCAACTTTATTTCCAAAACAGAACTCACAAATATAATTTCTGGGGTTTTCATACCCGAAAATATATTTTGCGTCTGCTCCTATAGAAAACGAGCGAATTCGAGCTTCCTGATTTCACCATAAATGTAAATGGTTGCCTTGCTTGGCTTGCAGCAAGCCGAAACTTCGAGAAATTTACAGTAATAATACATCTTTCATTTGCGCATCAAATTTGAAGCAAATATTTCTCTCTATTTCAAGGGCTCTATATCCAAAAAGTTGGTATGAAGTGAAAAGGGAATGAAATAGCATCAAAGTCACAATATTATAGAAGAACATGAAAAGTAGAAATGCAGTGATGTTATAGCTCATCATTTCGTACAGGGAAACTAGTTAAAAAAATACGCGAACAACGGTTGAAAATGAAATATGAAGCTAGAGGTCACATTTGCGTTTCGATTAACAAAACCAAGTTTCAGGAACTGAATACATTTACACATTCAAGTGATTCACTGGATTTATTTTTTTAAATTTTGAAGGGAGACATTGTAAGACTGGTATAACGATTTGTATTCTCTAAGAGTATCAACATTAAAGATTTGTTCAATCGATATTTAAAACAAGTTTGTTGTCAGATGAAGGGGACCAGCGCATGTTACCAGTCAGTTAAGAGAACTCAAAGAGACATCACTGAGAGACTCATTCAGCCGTCCTGCTGGCGATGACTTGCATGACCAGGTGGAGCATGGATGAGGTTGTCATGCGGAATACGGGCTGCTGTTTGTTGTTTCAGAAAATAAGTGCGAGAAAATTCTTATACTTATGAAGTAAAATAGCCTCATATTTTATAAACCCTAACAACTATATTTTACACACCTTGCTTACAGTTAGCATCTTAAAGCTTAATGATGAACATGGGTGTTAAAACGCAATTTGCAAAACTTGCCTAGGTTGCAGATACAAGTCAGGCATGTCTTGGTCGAAAGAAATATTGGCTGAAAATCATCTCTCAGTACTTTAAACCCTGATCTTGTTCCTAAAAGACTGGCAAATGTTTTTCTTTTTCATAAGACCAGGAGAAAACGTAATACACTCAAACCTCGTTATTTTGAACATCATTATTTTCATTATTCACAACTTGTACTGCAGTTTAGAATATTTCATTACTATGTTCAGTATTTTCTACTTATTTTCATGATTTCCATGAACATTTTTCTTAATACATAAACTGTTACAATCTTAAGTTATGACTTTAATTGCGACAAATAACGAAGCTTGAGACTCCTTTCGAATGAATATTTTGGCATTTACGTTAATTAGCAAACTAAAAAATCTACCAGCGGCAAAAACAGGTAAAAATAAGTTTACGTTCTAATCTTGCAAACTGGCCATTCAACATCGAGGAAATTTTTGCCTATCGAATTAATAAGTGAAATGCAAGTAATTAATCATTAAACCCTATAAATTAGCAAGTCCAATAACATTAATTTATATGAAATTTTAAAGGTGATAACACGGTTGTATGCAAATCAATAAGTCAACTGTTTTAATAAATTTCAGCTTTTGATGTCAATTCATCATAAAAAAAGCGAAGGACATCAAAATTTAACTTCATTCCTTCAAAGTTATTCATTGCTCAAAACTTTAAAAAGTTCTACTCTAGAGGGACTCACCATTACAACAAAGTTTGGTTAGTACGAAAAACTAGTTTTTGCTTTGCACTAGACTGGCGAACACATTACGCTGTGTCATATTTGTACAGTGTTTTCTTTATACTTTCGAAAAGACCTTTTCAAAAGTCGTAAGATGTCCTTCAAAGTACTTAAACTTCTTTCCAATTGAAGCTGCCTCACAAAGTTACTGAGCAAAGTAAGCATCGATATCAGAATTAAGGTTTGCTGAAACGAAGTTTCTCCAAAATTAATTTTAGCGATGCTCTCTAGTACTCGTACAACTTGCAATGAAGTTCTTGGAATCGAAATTTTATTGTCCTTTTATTCAGCACCACATGTTCCGTGACTTGAGATTGCTGTTTTAAACTTCCGATATTATTTGGCGGAAATTAAACTTTTTCTTGTTAAAGTAGTTAAAAGGCTTTTCGTGTGTATTTGTTTTAAGATATTTTAGAGACTGTGCTTTTTACCCAAAATTATTCATTTTTATGCAGTTTTATTGTTTGTTTCAACTGTTCACATGAGTTAAAATAGTTCTCTCTCATATTATAGAGAACGAATATTTCTTATGATCCTTCCATGTTTAGAAGGCCCTTAACAAATCTTTATCTGATTGCATACATGTGTTATTAATCTGTATTAGGGTATAAGCAAAGAATAATTTAACAGGAGTGATTTCATTAATAAAGTCTGTTGGAAAGTGAATAAACGAATATCGTCAATCTGATATACTATGAACGAGCAATAGACTCTATATACTATAAGTTGCAGGCAGTATAAGTGAGTAGATGTTATCTTTTTACCCACAAAAAAAAATATTTCGTAAGCAAATAAACGTACAAGTCATTCTTTCCATAATACAAACTCCAATTTTGACGCGTCCACACTTTTGATCGCGTAGAAGAATGGTCAAAAATCTCAATAAAATATGATAAGTCATTGTGTGGTTGCTTCAATTCTTTAAATTGCTTCAATTCTTTGAATAGTAAATTCCAATCATTTTCGTAGCACATCAGAACGACCGAAGTTTCTTTGTATTTTCTGTCGTTGTTTATTATTTTGAATAATTTTATTTCATATTCAATTCTCAAAATTTTCAATTTTATGTAATTCTTTATTTTTTGAATATAAATATTTATTTTCCCCCTCCCAAAATATTTTGTTCGTTCAGGTTTATCTTAAGGTATCAAAATGACTAAGAAACAATATAAAAATAATATAGAATAAGCAATTAACTTTCACTTTACTTTTGGATACATGGATCCAATTTCCGTAGCTAGGCTCATTTTTAAAATACACAGGATTTTTTTTTGTTGAGGTGCTGAGGAATGACAATTTTATGACAAGGAAGAAGCGCTTCCTCACTGTTACTTACGAATCATTTTAAGGGAAATTATTAAACTAATCATTACAGATTAGAGCCCTTTGAAAATAAAATTATCTCACGTGCTCATTCCAATTCTAGATATCAATAAGAAAATAAACTCAAGCTGCTAAAAAACTTTTGTACCCAAGATTGAGCAGACTTATTTCAGTCCAAGATTTATGAAAATGATAAAATGGTCAGAAGCATTAAGTCTTATTGGACGTGTTTCGGCAAGGACTACAAAGTGAGTAAAGAGAAATGGCGCCTTTGTTACCAGACAGTGTATACGATCCATTAATTCGTTGAGAATATTTCCATTGTACTTCAGAACGTGCCTTCAGTAATCATCACTTAACTAGATCTCTTAAAGGTTCTTTCCTTTGCACAGTAACTCAAAAAACTCAAGAGCATTCATTGTTCTAAATTTGCCATAACATTCTCGTTTGGGTGGGCTCTAAACTCAACACTAAAGCTACTTTACTGCTCACGTGCCTTTGTTTAGATCCTTGGGCTGTTGTGTGCCCAAGTCTGCTGCACCGGAGTTCGAACAAGACAAGAAGACTTCCTTATCTCAAGGCGTAATTTCTCATCCAAAGTTCTTTTCTGCTCAAGAGTTCTCTTCTTGAAGAAATATTTCCAAGGGAGAACGTTATAAAAACACGCCTTCTCTGTTTTCTTTTTTTTCCTGCTGCCGATAACTCGAGCCAACACATGGTCAGGTAGTATGATGCTATCCATTATAACATTCATAAACAGAAATGAATAAATACAATACATTCATGCAAATAGTGCCAGTTAAATCATGGTGAAATATTGCCTTAGTAATAATTTTTTGATGTCTACATTACACAAAGTACGGTAATTTGATTTTAAGCGGACAATTACGAGTGTACTTTATTATTGTATCTCGCTTTAATTTTCTTGGCTATTCAGAAAACAAAACCGCGACTTTGCCGGCAGCATCTTTGAGACTCGTTCCGATTCTCGATTTACAGAATGAAAAGCACCAGTAAACTCAATATCTAGGAGTAATCTTCTATAAATAAGTAGTACGTTATGAACACGCATATCGTGCTTGCCAACTATTTTTGACCTCATGGAATTAGGGTTCAGTTTCTTAAATCTTATTATTTCTAAGCCGACAAAAATCAACGAGACTCATTTTCGTGCCTCAAATAGTAAAATTCATTTTGCTAAGTCGTTTATGCGTTTTTTTCGTACTTTGGTATGTCAGTGACAAGAATTATGGAGTTTCTCAGCAAGAAGCAAACGAAAATTTATTGTTTCAGTATCAATTCTTCGTAAAATACAGGCACAAAAAGTACACTCTTTTACACGGAAATGCTAAACTTTAGCAAGATGCTCTAAGTTGATTCTTCTTGTGCCCCCTGGGTGTGACTTCAGACTTCTGCACAGTAAAAGTTAGACAATCTCTGGGCTTCAAGTGAGCAGCTGAATTATTTTCTACAGACCTTCCTCATTACAGAAGTTCCAAGCTTTTCTCTTTTACCTTCCTTAAAATTGTTTTAGTTTGTATGAAGCTCTCTTCTGCCGTGTGAAAAATACATCAAGTACTTGCATTTAATGCAAGTAAACTTTGAGAACAAACTGGAAGACAAGCTCTGTCTCTCTAGAAGTGAATCTTACCCAAGGATAGTCTCTTCACGCCGTACGCTTCTATGATTTAGTGAGATTTTGGTCTTCGGCTACCACAAGATTTAACAGAACAGATAGACGTTATTAAAGACCAAAATGCTTTTGCCTTTTCCATAGAGCTTATGTAAGTTTATAAAAAGTCTGTCACAAAAATGTTGAATGACTTGCCAAGGTAATGATGTTAGTTCAGCTTGACTAACTTCCTAGGTGTTGGGAAATTAAATCAGATGTTTGAATAAAATCTACAAAATTGGGCTGAAGCGACCAATAACACCAAAACGGGCTTTACATTTTTAGGTGTGCAGTGTATAGCTGTGAGTGCGATTTTATTTTTGAGTCATGCAACTTGTACTACTAAATTCATTGGAACCCAGGAAACCCTTACTCTGGATGGGCAAAGCAATGATTTCGAAGACAAATTTAAAAAATTCATATACATTTTTCAGTCATTTGGTAGAGAACTGCTAACAATTCTGCTGGTCCAACTGTCTGTTAGGTTTTAGAAACGCATTACCACTATGGAAGTTTTTCTGTTCTTAAGGAAGTTAATGAATTCTTTTAAGAAAGGCCTGTCTTGGTTGGAATTCATTATTTAGAGCAAACTTAGCCGCAACCATTCTGCTTCTTTGCAGACAAAGCAGTCAAAAAATTTAATTTTCAAGGGTCGTCCGTCACGATAAGACAACGTAATAGGACCTCAAAGAAGCTAGCTTGTTTGGTTTTTTCTTTGAAATTCAAAAATTTTGTTTTGGTAGAAAAATACATCGCGAATCCCAGTCAGATACCCGAATATTAAATTACTCCACATAATGTTTTAAATTTTGAGGGAGGAAAGACATTGTTCCTTTACTATATTGACCTACGGGCCGAGAAACAATAGCGGAAAATTTTTAAACGACTTCCTCTGAATTTAATCAGAAAACTTAAGACTTTGAGGTATTCCACAGGGCATGTGTGATCCTGTGCCATGAAAACAGGTCGATAAGCAATATCTGAAAATTTTAGCTTATAATGCAATAAAGCTCGAAGGAAGTCTCTTTAAATGTTTTGTCATGAGGTATATTGCATTTTATGAAGCTATAGAATATTGAAGAAAACGTTCATGAAATTGATCATACGTATGAGTAAAAAGAAGCTGTTCAAGCATTGGAAGAATATTGTTTGCAGCTTTTATTGTTAATATAATGTATGACCACTAAACACAAGAAATGTTGAGTTGTTTCGAGTTTTCGGTTGAAACTTCACAGTTTCTTTTTCACGAAATAAAACAAACAAACATTCATTCATTTCTCCAGGCCACATGCTAATCCGGATTCCGGATTACATTGCCTTTCAAATCAATGTTCATATTCAAAAAGATTATTCCAGCCGGTGACATTTTGGTTTTATGCTCTAGAATAATATTCAAGATTGAGAGTCAGTAAAATTTATATCTGATATTTTGGATACCATCTCTTTTCCGTTTCGTAGTGATTTTTCCAGCGCCATTAGTCTGTTTGATCTTTCACTCCAGCCACTAAGCTTATATTTTAAAAACAAGAAGACTGGAACGTTTTGTGTCAACAGATTATTATTATGGTAATTTTATATTTTTCAATGTATTGAACTTTACATTCCATTGTTGCTTGAATCTAGTTAGTGAAGACGTGAGGGTGTCTCATATTCTTCATCCTAAATCTCACTACTGTTTTAAACATTGTAAGATTCTCAATTACACCTCAATTATTCCAGCATTTATTCAGAATCACTTTCGTGTATCACTAAATTAGATTAATAAACAATTTTTTACGTCTTTAACCATTGTGACTAGCTTTTAAGTTCAGTCTACAATTTAAGCATAGACTTGTCTGAGAATTCATCCCACAAAACTTCTACGCCTCCAAATTTGAACTTTTACTGCCATTCAGCCAGTGTCAGGTGGTGATGCCATATGATTTTACAGTATTTTTAATCAGTTGTCTATACAGATATTTTTAGAACCGAAATTTCTGGAACTAAAGTGATGTAATTGAACTTTTGAATTCAAGAGATTTCTTAGGTTTATTTTGTTCCAGGTATTTGAGGGAAAATAAAAGGCTATTTTAGTGCTAGGAAGATCCACCTTGTTGCCACTCACCCACACTTCAGACATCGCTAAGTAGCTTGAGAAGATGAAGCTGCGATATGTGAATTGAAACTGGAGATCAGTTCGCTAATTCGCTAATTAGTATCAGTCGACTTGATGGCCCATTCCAGCGGCCTCCCCAATTTGCAGGTCTTACTTGTGCAGTGTTGGAAAAGCTGGGATGAGAGCAGTACTTCTATTCGACTTATTTTAAAGACGAAGATAAAACGTCGCATGCGAAAGAAGTTTCCTCTGGGAAAGAAGTTTCGCTAAGCCTGTGAAATGAAATGAGTCTTTGAGGTTTGCTGGTTTTCTGAGTGAGAGTTATTATGCGAGGGAACTCAAGATAAAGACCTGCTGAAAGAACAATAATATAACAATAATAAAGTATTTCAAATTCATATTTGCCTTTCAAGAGCACTTTCATGGCCTCATACTTTATAAACATATCTACATACGAACATTTCGTCTACAGAATTCAATAAGCCAATTTAGTAGTACTTCATTACGCCAAAAAACTCATTTCATACTTCATTTCTTTTAAAGATAACGTCTTTGCATAACTTTGATACCCTTATGACGCGTTGTACGCTTTTCCACAGATAAGAAGCTTATGAATTAGACACTTCAGACTGTACGCGCAGCCACCGTAGTCGAGTGGTATGCGGCCCGTGTTCTGTATCGGGTCTCTGCTTGTGCAGAAAGACTGCGTGCGGGTTCGAAACCCGGCAATGAATACGAGCTGTTTCTCGTTTCACGCCGTGAGCTCGCACTTATCGGTAAGACCTCAACTCATCGCCCATGGACACATCCCAGGATCGTCGCATGGAGCTCACCATCATCCTTACTCCAAGAATGTTAACCTTAAGAATTTAAAAACCAATGTACTAAATGTCTATGTACTGTGTACTTGATTGGAAAAAAAGATTGTTTGTTTGTTTTTTTGTTTATCTCTGCCGGAGCTGCACACACACTGTCACACAAGAGCGATACATAACCTACCCTCAACGTTAAAAGGGTCATTGACCAGCCTTTATTGACCTCCACAGGTGCAAGGGAACATCAAATCAAGACAGTTATTTGCAAACGACCGCTGGACTAACGGTTGCCCTCTGAAAAAAGAGGGAGAAAACGAGGGAACAAGAATAATCTGTGAGAGTATCTACCGATGCTGCTCACAAAGTAATTAATAGAGGACTGTTTAATGTAGGGTGGAATATTCTATGAAGAGGAAATGGGAGAAAAAAGCTACTGATTCTTGTTGAAGCAGCTTATTTCAAATTAAATGCGTTTCTGTGAGAGAAAATCGAATTATGTGACTCATGATACAAAATTAAATCAGTTGAAAAAATAAGAATTTGGGTCAAATAGTATATGCGAAGTAAGCTTCCAATTAGCAGGAAAATGATACATGTATAATATTGGTTCCTGATTTATTTGTTGTTTTTTAAAACAATTTTATGAAAATCTAAAATGTCTACATTTTTCTAAGAATATGTCAAAAAGCTGTCTTACTTCATAAGTTTTTATCTTTTATCGTCCCTCTGCTACCTTCTGAGATCCCTCTCCTTAAAACTGGCACGCGTTATTGTTTTATTCTTCTCATCATTTCCCAGACAAAAGTTCCTCAGCGTCTTTTACTCTCTAATTTCCACTCAAGAACTCCTGAATGGTTTCCATCTCTCCTCCGTTTTCTTCCCCTTGAGATTTCCCTTAGCTACTGCACTTGCTGAGATCGTCAAAGACTCCCATAATACCTTCCCCTGAGCAGCACGCTTGCTCAAATTATTCCTACCAACATCTCATTTTCCTAATTTCTAATTAAATGAGTGTGCCCTTAATACGTCGCTCCATTTCTCAGCAGCTGTCCGGAGAGTCGGAACGGTATCCGTGAGACCAAGAGACCTCTTCGTGCCTAATTATTCTCCTCTTAATTTAAAGCAACAAGGAATGGCTGGCTGCATCTGGACTTCAACCCACAATTCCAGCGACTTTCCGTTCTTACCAGTTCATACCAGCAGAAAGTTCAGCGTGATCCAGATGTACACAACGCTAATCACATGAAGGATAATCTTAGATCATGTTGTATATTAGTTCTCAAAGCCTTCTCAAATCGAATTGAGCCCTGATTCTGAGAAAAGTCGTTGAAAAACTGTTACAGTCTACATAAGTTTTTAAGTCCTCAGTTTTCTTAGTTATCCTTTTCGCTATTTTTGGCGCACTAGAAGTTTGGGATTCTAAATGAAACTTTAGGTAAAACTGATTGCAGGTAGCACAATTTGAATGCTAAATAAGATCTAAGCGCGAAAGCCTGTGAAACTAAAAACTGAATTTTTAAAAAATATTATGAAATCAGGAAAAATTGTCCAATATCCCAGCAGTTTCTAGGTACTACAGCTTTGCATGTTTGTCTAAATTAATCAATATAATCCCACTATATAAAAAATACAGAGTTGGTTATTTGGTTGGTTGGTTAGTTGGTTCGTTTCTCTGTCACGCTCTTGAGACTTTAAATAGGAGAAAATTCGTTTAATGAATAACAAGATGGGATGCCATGAAATTTCATCCCTGAATTACAATGGCAAATGTAGTTTTCGGAATATACGATTGAAAGTAGAAATACTGCATGCTAATATCAATTGTTCATGTTATGCTAGGTATTGTTTTCTCAATGGAACCGAAATACATGTATTGTGAGCATTGTATTGTGGATACCAAAGCACATCCTTCAATGTGGAAACTCCTTCGCAAAGCCCGCGTCCACTGACAAATCAAACGAAAAATTTAGTAAAAAACACGTGAATTTTTCATGTGTGGGTCTACTAGTATCAAATTAATAAAGACAAGTTACTTGAACAACGAATGCTTAGCACTGATATCAATAAAGGATTCAGAGCTTTGACTTTTGTAAGGTTAGTGCAAATTTCGATTGTCTACTTGCTGTCAAACTGGAATAAAACTACAAGCAATGACATTAAAAAAAAATTAAAAATTAGAGTGCGGGTTAAAGTGTTTACCTCAATAAGCCTGTATCCAAGATGCTGAAAATAGTGTTAATTTTGCTTCAAATGTTGTCGATAATGCAGATAATTGGTGTTTTTTCTGGCGAAATTTTACGGCTCTACCATGCTTTCGTCCTTTCGACGGTAGTGCATTCACGTGAGTCATGAACTACATGACAGTAGCTAAAGGATTGTTCAAGTCTCACAAAACAGAATGCTGATTTTTAAAATGTTGTTTGTATTTGCAGAAGGCTGTTGTGTCAAAGTTGCATGTCATGCGATTCTGAATAATCCCAAATTATTGATTACTTTACATTCAAATCTTAACGCTCTGAGAGCAATTATTCGACGAAAGTTTTATTCCAGGTTTAACTATTGATAGTAATAAAGAATTTTGTTTCAGTTCAGTAGATAATGACACCGAAGTGAGTTCACGAAAATTGGTTAATTTCATGCCTGACAGAAATAGACGTTCATGTATGAATTGTATTTTAAGACACGAAATACTAGTACTTAACCTATGTAAAAGGTGGAATATAGTTTACATATATTGAACATATATTATATAGTTTTAGCGTTTGAATCTCAGGTATGACAATATACTTCTCCAAGCTAATATTTTAGGGCTATTTAAAATCAAAGAAGAAAATCCATCCGTTAGAAATGGGAACAACAAACAACTAAGTACAATACTTTATGTATAGTGTTAATAATGGACTTCATGAATTATTAAGCAATGTAACTTGACTTTAAAAGCTCAAACCAATTGCTGAATCTTTGGCAGAAATGAATTTCCTAAGCAGACAATGAGGCTTCTCCCCTTCTCCAATCTTAAGGAATTCCAAGGGAACCCAGAATTTCTGTCGTAAAAGCGTCAGTAACTCGACGCAGGCCTTGGCACATTTTAATGCTCCCAAGACTCATTAATGAAGAGCAAAGGAGCGTCGCTGGCTTTCGGGAACTGTGTGAGGGCCTTTCGGGATTTCTCAAATAAAACTCTTTGCTTTCTAGTGAGACATACAGAACCATCGAGTCCCCAGTGATTGAGGTCGAGCTTTACTCGTTAAAATGTGCAGTAACTTTGAAAAATCGCTTAGGAACTTTAGTGTCTTCAGGTTTTTAGATATTTCAAGCTCAAAGGTTTATTAAATAAAACCAGATCAAAGAGACATATAAATTGTTGAGAGCGAAGAATTACAATTCTCACGTCTTTGTTACTCCTTTGTACCTTTGTATGCCTCATGCTGCATAACATGCAAAATAGAGGGTTTTTAGCTTTGTCTTGTTCTGAATATTTAATGTTGAACTACAAATAAACTGTAAGACATCCATGTGGTATTATATGGGGCTCTTGGATATTTTTTTCAGCTTCCAGGAGTAGGGAATTGTACGTATGTATTTGTATATATCTATTCATGTATACCTAAAACACCTAATGTGGGCAAGAGCGATAAATTTGGGTAATTTTTACTTCAAATTCCTAATTAAGTTTCTGAACAGTTTCTGTCTATCATCTTTCTAAGAACCAATTTCATCCCTCAATTTACTTCAACTAAACCCTGTATAAAATACATGAATGACCAATAAATGTTTATTTGCTATGGGGATCCTGAACGATATTTTCAACATTCCAATTATATTAAGCACATATTACAACTTTAATTTTTTTTTCACCATGCAGTTGTTCATGAAAAGTCAGCTCTGCTTCTTGAACTTAAAACCAGGCGTCAAATTACGCTTCCATTAATGATTTAATGATGAATAATGATTACCAGATCATAGAGGATTGCCAGGCTTGCTTGCCAATCATCCATGATCTGCCAACAGATGATTGGCATGTTTACCTACCAATTATCCATGATCTGCCAACAGATGATTGGCATGTTTATTTACCAATCATCTATGATCTGCTATTAAACTCTGCAGTAATCTGGTGTTCAAAGAGCAGGAATCAATTCCTGAGAGTGAATGCGTGATGCTATTAAGAGGGAGTTTGCATGGACGATGTCGCATTAGAAGTGACAAACTAGAGCTTTTTTGGCCGCGGCAGTTTCCATCTTTGCGACAGACTGCATCAGTCTGTCAGGGGACTGACAGCACCAGCGTGTTAGAAGACTGACAGCACCAGTCTGTCAGGGGACTGACAGCACCAGCGTGTTAGAAGACTGATAGCACCAGTCCGTTAGGGGACTGACAGCACCAGCCCACCAGGATACTGACCGCACCAGCTTGTCAGGAGACTGACAGCACCAGCCCACCAGGATACTGACAGTACCAGCCTGTCAGGAAACTGACAGCACCAGCCCACTAGGATACTGACAGCACTAGCCTGTCAGGGGACTGACAGCACCAGTGTCAGGAGACTGACCTGACAGCACCAGTGTCAGGGGACTGACAGCACCAGTGTCAGGGGACTGACAGCACCAGTGTCAGATGACTGACAGCACCAGTGTCAGGGGACTGACAGCACCAGTGTCAGAGGACTGACAGTACCAGTGTCAGGAGACTGACCAGACAGCACCGGTGTCAGAGGACTGACAGCACCAGTGTCAGGGGACTGACAGCACCAGTCCACCAGTTGGTTGCTGGCTTCCGGCTACATTCTGAAATCAAAGACGAGATTTTATTCTCTTCCTTGTGTTCTTGTGGATACTTGCTGCTTGGGTTATACATATCATGCAGTTCTCAGAAAATATTTTAATTTCTGCAAAAACTGACTTACGTGAAACTGTTTCAGTTCGTCAGAGGCATTTGCACGTACAGATGACTTAAGTGAGTCCCCTCATCGAAATTGACTGATAATATGCACACAAGTACTTCTTAACTTTGTTGTACGAGTACAGCACATTGAATTTTTTCCATCGACTTTAAAATTATATCGGCTTATATGTACGTATGTAAGTGATATTGCAACGTTTCTATATCTGATAACGAACTCGGAGTAAGGCATGTTTCGCGGTATGGCAAGACAAAACAAAAACTTTTATTCCCTACTCCCGTCTGCATTCTTTAACGTATCCACGAATAAATATCTCAAAATGTCCATGCATTTTTTATTTCCAGTTCTGCCAAGATGCTGGCAATTTCGTTCTGGATCGCCACCTCGTCTAGTTTGCCTCCCACGAGAATTAAGGGGAAATTCCGCCAGGCATTCCAACAGCCACGAATTCAAGGGCATGAAAGAATTCAAATTTTTGCTGCTCTGTTCATTGAATGATGAATTTTTCATCTGTCCTAGTATGCTGGGAACGCTGGGCTTAACGCACTTCCCCGCTTTTATGATTTGATGCTACACGAAAGCCTGTGCCAATTTCAGCATCGTAATTAGACGGCCGCGGAGAGTAGACCTTTGGCTCGAGTTCTTTTTTGATCTTCAGAAAGGCTGTGGAACTCGTCTTTGCAGACGGTCTTTCATGGTAGAAAATGGTTCATGAAAAGAGATGGTTGAAGCCATGCATGAAATCTTAGATGCAGGCAAGGATGATGGAGATAGCTGAAACACATGTGTCAAGGGTAATAAATGTCAATCGTTGATAGAAAAACAATTATGAGTAATGAAAGCACCAAGATCAGAATAAAATGATCAAAAATATTCTGGTGAAAATCAATCTACTTTTAAAACTGTTAATTTTCCTTTTATCCATGTTTACTTCTAACGCCTGTGTGTGATTGACGTGGGTGTGAGAGACTGAAGTACCTGTGCGTGAATAAAGTGCCTGTGCACGATTGATGCTTTCACTGTAGACGACTTTACACTTGGCTAGCAAGCCACGAATGAATCAATCGGTTCTTCACTGTTTCTATTATATTCTCTCATATTTTAAAGCAAGATTCAGTTAAGCTATTGCAACTGAGTACAACTAACCTTCAGTTTGATACTGAGTCAACAGATTTTTATTGGTCAAGTAACTTCACAACTTGTATTTGGTCATACGCATGCGACAGTTTTGGTGATGCACACTAACTCCAGAGTTTGGAACAGGGAAGCCAAAGTATCACTGACGTCAGTAAACAATTTTCTAGATTCATAAAATATCCCTAAATTTTTAGCAACATTCTTACATACCCTCAAATAACGAAAAATAAAAATCAATATATATCAGAAACTTTGTACGAGGCTTTAAACATTTCAATTGTTTTTAGAATGATTCAGATATTTGTTATGTTATGATTAAATTTCTCAGGGTGGTTATTTTAGTTTATTTTCATTTGCCATTGTTATTCGTCCGTTGAATGAAATGAGGTTCGTTGTATGGTTCACAAGATTGAAATTTCCAATTTCGTGACGTTTAAAAGGCTACATTAAGTTGTTAATCAAAATATTCTAAGTAATCTTACGACTAAATGTCTTTCGACGTTTTTTTATGCATCAGTATATATATTTGGTATTTTACAAAAAGTAAAATAAACTTTGTTTAATTTCGGTATATTCCGAGCATAAAAGACGTAAACTTTTCTCTTTACGTGATAATTCTCTTTTGAATTTTTTTATTAGAGCTAACACATTATTTAAGCTTCTCACTTTGTACGACAGTCGTTTTTCCATCTCTGTGAACCTAAAGGTATTCTACAGGTAAGTTAAATTCCTCACGTTGCGCTACTACCATTTTCATTCTTCAATGGATCCCATTACCCTTAATATCATCTCTCCATATTTTAATTCAAATAATAGTGGGTACATGCCACAGTTTATTGAAACTCATCGCATCATTGTGAGTGTTGATGGTGACATATATAAAGTTTTTATTTCAGCAGGACATACATCGTCCCACTAAAATGTAAAATGTAATCCGTTGTCTATTTACAGTTACTTTTGGTACTACTACAAACTGTTATGTTTAGAGCAAACAAAGTTACCTTTGTGCGCTGTAACGCAACGGTAGCGAGAGATGCCTTTAACAGACAAAGAGTTGACCTCTTCATTGCATGGGACAGGCCTCACACCGACCATTGAAAGCCAGCCTAAATTGGTAGTTCATTATTTGATGGCTGATAGAGGATACGAGCTGGCCCTATAGATTTGTTGTATTAAGAGTGTCTGTCGTGGACCATTAAACTCTATTTGACAGCAAAGTTTGTCTACAAAAGTTAGATAATTATTGCTCACTAACACTGACCTAGAAATTTGAAACTCTGGTCCAGACGCTACTTATCACTTTCTCGTTGACGGTTTTTGACTAACGTTACAAAGTCAGGTATTGATTTATGATTCTAGTTACTTCATAAACATTTCAAGAAGATTGAAAACCTGTGAAGCTACTTTTTTTTCTCTATTTTCTTTCAATTTCGTCTGGAGAGTTGGAGTATGTAAATGCTGGCATGGTGGAACTAAACCTTGTCGGACTATGATAGATCAATAAATTTTAAATTGAAATGATATTGCCTTTGTGCCATAAAACCATCATATTTCATGTCAATCATGACAAGAAACGTTAAACTGTGAACAGTATTCTTTTGTACCATAACGATTCTAGCTTCATTTCACTTTCCACTTTATTCTCGTCATCAAAATGTTCTGAAGGAAATAGAACGAAAGCAAAAGTCGAATGCCGGCATAACATATTACGAATTTTTCGCAGAAAGTTTAGCATAAATAATTTTACGCGTGAACTATCGCCGCTCTCTGCTCGTTGATGGAATTTCTTTGACTCGAAGCTTCAAATGGAGGACTGGGTGAAATTGTGTGGGCGAGAAGCGACTCCAATACCGCGTAGTAAGACCTGCCCTCAAGAAATAAAAGCAGCGGGAGAAATTTTATTCATTCGAGTAGGTGAGGTGTAAGGTGATGCATAAAATAAGAGAAAGGTGGGAGATTTTATTTATTCCAGTAGGTGATATGTGAGGTGGTGCAAAATATAAAAGCACGTGGTGATTTTTATCACTCGAGTAGGTGAGGTGTGAGGTAATGCATACAATGCCGTAATAAAAATGTCATTCATATTAAAATACGGGCAAGAAATAAAGAAAATGTTTATTCCGTTTTATTTCAAGTGGTGGCAAACCTGAATGTATTTTGAGTGCGTGTACGTCCCATATCAAAGTAACTGTTCTCGTATGAAGTTTTCGAGTGGGCAGTGATAGAAGCCTTTGGACATGTGTATGTATGTTCCTATAGTGACTAACTTATTTCAAGTTCTTAATATTTAATGTAACTCATAATGTAACAACTAGATGGTAATGTGGAGGGTGGAGCGTTGAAACTTGCATACGCAATAACAAGCTGGTAGATTGATTAATTTTCTGATTGCAGCCTGTTTAGGTTGTGCAGATTCACAGTCAAAAAATGAAAGCCATAATTTTCCAGGATAGCAGAACTATATTCCTGCATGTATAATATTGAAACACCGACTATTTGCTTCATATGCATTTCTGTTTAAGATTTCATAAAAATAACTGCTGCAAGTGATAGAAAATGCCAGTAATTATTTCAATCGATGTATAAGGCCCAATTTAAGCACAAAACGGTGTTATTTTTTATTTTTTACCTTGCTACTTTTTACAATAATAAATTTTTTGCAAACCAATTCATTGTCTGGAAAAATTAAAATGAATGAATCATTCACTAACTGACTGACTCATCAATAAATACCAGTTGTTGCAAAGAATGAAATATTTTCAAAACAATCAATTTTTCTGCGATAAAAAGAAATAAACTCGTGTGAATGAATTTCCTTTTTTGATCTGCTTCTGTTTCAAATTATCAATTCATTGCAAATAAATGAATGTGCTGCTGGTGTTATTAAAGTGAGACCAAAATTTAAATACATCGTCTTAGGTCGAAAATACAAATGCTTTTTCCTTTTTTTTATCCAGTTCTCGCTGCATTCAACTAGAAAAATGAAACATTTAACACATATTTATATCTTTGTTTTTGTTTCTGTAATTAACCTTCAGCTCCCAATAAAATGAAGGATATTAATAACGCTCTTATTCTTGCACAGCCTAGGGCAAAATTCAGCTTTATATTTAGCATTATTTCTATGTCCTGACTCCGGACGTTATTGAACAATGCTATGGAAATTAGAATAGAATTCCGATATTTCATACACATAAAAATTATAAGGATCATCACAGACGGCTCAAGTGTGTCATTCCGCTCATTTCAATCCGCGTTTAAGCTAAAAATGCGGAAAATTCTCAGCATAACTCATATGAAAGGAAAATGAGCCTAAAGAATGTAAAGCTTTTTCCATAGAAATGCCTGAAGCTCCTTCATATCATTCGTCTGTGAGGCTTTGCAATTTAATTAGGGACCAAACCAGTAGGAAGGGCAGCGCACGTAGCAGCGTCATCGAGTCGTCAGATTGCTTTTAATGAAATGTCTCGTAATTTGAAGAAATAAATCGCTTTTCCCAGAACTGTGGGCCAATTGAACGACGAGACAATATATGAACGTTTCAACCGTAAATTGCATTTGTTGCTGCAATGAACGAGTAGTTTATTGCTGACGCATGACTTTCTGACCGTACCCCTGCCGATGCAGATTCTTATTTATGTATGTGTGGTTTAGAGCTGTCCACTATGCAGCTGCGTGAAAGATGATGGTGGCTAGTGCATACTAGTGACTTTTGAAATTAGTACATTCTTGAAAACATGTCCAGCTTATGAGCGTAATACTTTCTTTATTGAAATAGCAAATATACTTTTTAAGCTGGGATTTGAAAAATATAAACTTCTGCTTGCACATTCCGATGCTATGATGAAAGTAATGCCACTCAATTGAAATCACATACTTCATGATACTCAATTCGTATTTAGTAGGCATAAAACCTTGCGATGTTAAGGGATAAGAATTAAAGCTTTCAATAATGAGAAGGACAATCATCTTGAGCAACGATTCACAGGTCTCAAAATGGCAACGTTTTTAAAGTTTGTACTCGCAATAATTTTTTTGCGTGCTGAAGAAATAAAATTAATGACTAATTTTCATAGCGAGTTAGTCAAACGGAGTGACCAAAGTCAATTATGGGAAGTAGACATTACGAGTAAAAGGCATTTAGCAATTCAATTCGTGGATAACTAGCCCCTTCTTGTATTTAATTCATGTTATCATGCTTAAAGCCTGTGTGATTTGAGTTAGACATTGATGTCAGTTCTCCAATATATTGGATATTAATTTAAATTTCTGAAACATACCGCATCATTTCTTCAAAATAGCATGCTCTCCATACTAGAAAAAACCTACACCTGTCGATTTGTATTTATTTGTCATACTTATAGATGAAACTTCATCGTCGAGTGTTCAGTATTAACATGAAATAATTCTGTGCATTGCAATAACAAAGTTATGGTTCAATTTGATATGATTAGAGAATTCATAGAGATCCTAATCTAAGTTCAATGTTTAGTAATAAGATTAAAATGCTGGAAATAATGTGAGCTGATTTTCCAACGCTTTCTTATACACATTGTAGAATTCGCTACAATTCGGCAAACTTAAAATTCAATATATTTAATTTCAAACACCTATATACTGTTAATTTTATGCTCTAATGATATGTGTCATAAATACTTAGAGGTACAAGTTGCGAAGCAGACATCAGCCAACCACAACTTGGACTCCAAGAATTCAAGAAAATTTTGCAGCGCTCCCTGACCGACGCATCGCTTTTCAATACAGTAATCATCGAAGATATAAGACTTCAAAGAAATTCTTTCCAATGTCAATCAACGTGATGGAATTTTAAGAGTAACTTTGTTTCAATAAAATGGTCCTGGAGTCTCATCTGTTCAATAACTCGATCAAATAACTTTTCTGAAGACAGAAAAGCGAGAATATTTCTATGGTACACCGAATTGTGGAAGTGGGTAGGAGGGCAAGACTTTGATTCTTTGTAGGTGATTTTTGATCAGTACGCTTATTAATACTATAATTAAGATGGATAATACATTGTTTTTATAGGGTTAGACATTATTTGTGTTGAGATTTTTTCGTTGAATTTTGCGAACTGTAAAATTCGATGTTCAATAGTACCTATTACTGGTCTAATATTCATGATAAGTAGGATTAAAAATTTCAGTATGTTTTTCTAACCCATGTATAGGAAAGGAGTTATAACTGACTTCAACGAGGGGGTGGTTGCTCACTAAAATGTAGTAGTTATTTTTTTCTGTTCAGGTACTGTTTAAGATAATGTTAGTTTTTGCCATCATAAATGGTGGTAAAGAAATCAGACACATTGCCTTAAAAGTAACAAAAACATATTAGATTTTATTAAGAATGGCATGATGTAAAATTGTTTAAAAATTTTAAAGGTATTATTCCTTTAAGTGCCTTAAAAACAATGTCCACTACGTTTTTCGAACAAGTAGCACTCATTTGTATGAAGAATAATAGTAAAATAAATAATACAGGTGTTTTAGGAGGCTTAAGCCATGTATTGAATAATCGAACATGGTTGTTACACATGACTCCAAGAAAATTTATTTCTAGAAATTGAAATTATAATTTTTGGGGCTATCGCTTGATAAGAGAATTTTGCTGTGAAAGTTGAATTAACATTATTTATGTGTGTGGATATTATTTATTGCCATGCTTGAATTGAATATAAAATGTGTGAGTCAAAGAGTCTCATACAAATTACTGTCTAATTAGTTCCTTCTGTGTAATTGTCCCTTGGAGCTGAGTGTTAAATGGGAAATTAAAAGAAAATTGGCCATTTGACTTAAATGCTCGGAGTCTTCTTTAACACAAGCCTTAGGAGTAAAATTAGCTATTCATCATTTCATTCATGAGGATACGCACTTTGATTTTGATCATTTCTTCTTTCAGGTGGAAACTCATTCTGATTTGTTTTATTTTTTCTTCAATGAGGACACACGCTCTGATAATTTATCATTACTTCCTTCATAAGGATACACGTTCTAATTTTTCGTAGTTCTCATACTAATAATGGAAAGCAAAAAGTGATAAAATCATAAGTCAAAATATACAAATGAAATGTACTAACCTCTATTATGCATAAGTACATTTTTCCACATATAATGAAGAACATGTCTCTCCATCTCGTATTATATCTACATATACTGAATAATTAAGCTACGACAATGTCTACAAAAATTTTAAAGTTTACTAAAAATCAAATTTAACATTTAGGAATACAATATGTAATTTTTGTCATAAAAAGTAAAATATTTAGTGTGAAAGTTCAGTTTTGAGCGTAATCCAAGCAAACAATCCGAACTAAAGAGGTCTTTGCCTATTTAATTTAATGCTACATTCTAAAGACTCTCTGTTTTGTTAAGATTTTTTCCAGTATTTTGTTTCACATTTGAGCCTGAAGTGAAGCTCTCGAGATTCCATGGCAAGCATTTCCTGAGCAAAGCACGTTTGCTTACTCGTAATTTGGTGCAAAGTTCGCTTCGGTTTTCAGCAGAGCCTTTCCAATTCCCTAAAAAAACACAATATCAAGAACTTGGTCGTATTCTTGGCTTAGTTAGGTGTCGGCACGCGAATAGCATCCAATCTTCGATTGAGGAATTCCGTGCCGTGAACGGATGCTCTATAATGTTCGGCTCTTTGAATAGCACCTCTCGTTGCAATCAGTTCAATATTCAAAGAACTTGGAGCGACATACATACTTCACTGAATGTTCGTTTTTTGTAAATGTAAAGAAACTCGAAATTTGGATGGGCCAAAACAGAAGAGATAAAAACTCTTTTCTTTTTTGCTGATAAAACAGTGATGAGTTAAAATGGTTTTGTCTGTGACTGAGTTGAATAATATTTTTTTTCTAGATTCTCCGGTATTATTTTTGTGTTGAAGTTTTTCTGTTACATCTGTAAAACTATGAATGTAAGTTAATTTTGGAGCAAACTTCTTGCACTGACAACAGTTACTGTTTTATTTATTTTATATTCATGCGAGATATGCATGAAGCTACCTTAAATAATATTACAATATTATGAAACACATGCCTATGGAACGCCAGTCTAAAAATACAGTGAAATGTTCGAAGAAAAAATGGCTTATTCACACAATGCGATAATAGTGACTAAAACTGAAACAAAATAAAAATCAGAGACAAATATTTAAAAAATATGTTATCTGGTGAGAAGAAACTGCTAGGGTATTTATATTTCCATATTAACTTATAGTCTTAGCATTTCCAGTTTCAGGGAGAGAAAGCCACTAGTTTTTATTTGTATCTAATGTGCAATATCCTGAAAAATAGTTTTGCTTCTTAATGGCTCAAAAGGAGCTACTACAAAACGTATTCAGTAAAATGGGCAACAAATTTTAATTGACTTCAAACTTTGAAAATTTACTGTTTTTTCCAGTGACCTGTGTAGAAGTGTTCTATCAAATTTAAAACTAACTTTTCAATATTACCATCACTGTCGTGCAACGTTTAAAATTAGAGCTTCTAGAACTTTCATATCCAAATACTCTAAACTTGCACGTTTAGATGCTCAGAACCTTCAGGACTTCCATGCTCAGAGACTCTGAACTTCCAGAACTAGAGATTCAGGATTTTCTGAATACCCAAAATATTTAGTCCCAGGTCGACATCATACTTGACATGTTGGTATCTTTTTATCTCAGTATGCTAGGGGTGGTTTCCGAGAGCTCGGGCTAGCGTGGATGTGGGCCAGCATATCTATCCCAGCCTGCATCCTTCTGGTGAACGACACTTTTAGGGACAATATAAAGACTCTGAATGTTCAGAGCCTTAATTCTGCGATCCATTGTGAGGAAAATCCGACAGGAGACCAGGGAAACATGAGGTGCTTAACGCAAGGGGGCTTATCATTATATTTCTTTACCTCTGTCATGATTATTAGTTTATGAGAAGCTTGGATTCCTCTACAGGGCTGTTCACAAGCATCGTTATGACAGTACGGAAGATCCTTCTTATGTATAAAAGGAGGAACTCTTGCATTGTCATAAAGATGCTAAAGTTACCCAATTATACGGGGGAAAAAACTATTCCAGAGCATCCATTCATATGATATTGAATTTCTTCTGTACGGGGATATGATGCAGTTTTTTAATTACTATATCGTGTATTATATTTTCATTTCAAGCAGTTAAACGTACAGAGGAAGGATTTGTTCAAGAATAGTTTAAATAATTACCCATAAACAATGCATTCAAGTTGGACGAAGCAGAAATTAAGTATCAATAAGAATTTACGACCATAAGTTACTGTAGAAGAAATAGCTATGTATTTCAGGTTCACTAATTGTCTGAAAGACTTGAAGCTGATTTATTTTCGAAGCATTTCAGCCAAATTTACTAAGTGACTTTGTGCGAAAACAGTCAATTAACCGAGTCTCAGTGGCAGACCACGACCATAATTATGATAACTTTGAATTTCCAAAAAAACCTGAGAGCAGAATGAGGAATGCAGATGAAGTACTCGACGGGGTCTCTGGTTCTCAATATTAACGTTTTGATCCATAATGAGAAGTCAG
Source organism: Trinorchestia longiramus (assembly GCA_006783055.1). Taxonomy (NCBI): domain Eukaryota; kingdom Metazoa; phylum Arthropoda; class Malacostraca; order Amphipoda; family Talitridae; genus Trinorchestia; species Trinorchestia longiramus. The sequence goes on from VCRD01000060.1 coordinate 243,805, forward strand.
ACACGAGGCGGTCGCTAATGGCTGGAGTCAATGTGTTTGCCGTCAGGGCTCGATGTCAAAGGAGTTAATTTAATTAAATAGTTCTATGGAAGTTACGTGCGTCGTATGGTATCTAAGCAGCGGCAGCAGTGCCCACATCACTCGACTTCTTCTGGAAACATTAATGGAATGCAGTACTAGGCTCGTAAATGCAAGCAGCCTTGCACGGTGAGAGCTCTTTTGAATTTTAATGGGAACATTGAAATTTGCCGAGAAGTTTTTAAGCCTCCCTAACACGCTCAGCATGGTCTTCTCCAAAGTTGTTCGCAGGTTTGAGTTCAGAATCTTGTTCTGAGATGAGAAAACTACCATATTGCTTTCTTTACATCAGTTGGGTGTCTTGTTTTGAACTAAAATATCGTAACGGGCTACTTCCTTATCATATTTTTAAAACTAGTCACTTAGTTTCGTTTGTTTCTGTTCCACTAGCGAAATTTGCCAGCTGAGTGGGGTTCATTGAGAGGAACAGTTCAAGCATTTGTTCTTTTGTGAGGCTACATGAAGCTAAATCACAATTTTTTCTGGTTCGTTGACCACAGCACATTAGCTGCTTGAAGTAAGAAACTTTACGTCATTCTTCTATTTATAATAGCTTACAACGCGAGCACTATGTAGTCTCTGATGCAAGTGTTTGACTCTTATGAACTAATTCATTGGTTGAATAATGAATAGGACACTTGAACTTTGGCTCATGAACTTTGGATATGCTTTAGACCTTTCGAGAAGGATTGGTCGCGTATTTTTCTATATTTTTTACCAGCCGACTGGCTTTCTTTTCAGAAATAGTGCATTCGGTGCCTGAAATGATGCCTGGAGAATTTCATCAGAATAAAGACATCTGTATTTCTTATTTACGATGTGCGGGACATAACTTCATCATTATATCAATTACATTACATATATCATCACTATATCATTCACATTATTCCTTCATTATATCATTCATACTATTTCATCATTATGTCATATTAATTATATCACCATTATATAATTTTCCAACAGTTGCAACGTTTAGTCCCTCTTGGTCATAAAATACAGATGTCTCTAAATGTATGTGTATTCAACATTCTAGTATTGTATAAGTACTTTTCTTTGTACATGTCTTATTATCTCTTAATACGTCACAGAATAGTAAACTTTATCTGCTAATTTGTGTAACCTTGCGTGTTGCCAGACTTATCTTTACCAGAATACAGGGCAAATTCTCCACTCTACTGGCTGACAGTAATAATGACTGAAAATACGAACTCCACTTAGTATATTTTATTTAACACCACATGCATGTCTCTCCAGTGAATCTAAGTCTCTTCATCAAAGTTTCACAACTTGGTAATTCTCTAGCTTTCTAATCAGTACCCTGCAGTTCAGGACGATAGCTGTCATTGCGGACGATAACAAACAATGTTGTATTCGCTATTACGATGAACTGGGCATGGATATACTACGGCTTTGGTGGTACGACTCCATTAACGTTATAATTCACAACAAAGCACTTGTCTTAACAAGAACGGCTACCTCAGCCACTCCACTGATGCATTCCCTTCACGTGAACATTATTGTTGTCAAGTCTCAAGCCCATGGAAGAGACCTTTGATAGTGAGTGGTTGATTTCAGTGGTTGATGTAAGTGATTGATGAGGGGGATTGCCATGAGCTTGTATGGGTTGTTGATACAGTATCCCTTCATTTTGTTGTTTTTATTTAAAGTAAAAGTTTTATGCACATTTGCATTTCAAAATGAACAAATACGTCTACAAAGAAATGGCAAAGGAACGGGATGCTTGCAGTAGAATCATTACATTAATCATGTACGAAAGCGACTATTAAATGCTTCAGTCTGATTCTGATTGCAATAATGATACCTTGTGATAATTTTAGTACCTTATAAACATATCTATATTCCAAATAAGAATGAAAAATAATTCATTCAATTGAGGGAATTTTTAAGCAAATCAGTAGCAATCTAAACCTTGAGAAAACTTATTTCATAGTGGGTGTCCATGCTCATGTAAGTCACAACTATAACCTACTATATTCCTTCCGCTGGCACTAAGGCAGACCGGTGGTTAGTTGGCTTCCAATCTGAATAATTTAATGCATTCATTTAATATTGAGAAGCAGCAGCTGCAGTGAGCTTCAAATCAGTGTAATGGACAATACACAGTACACAGCCCTTCCTTGTAGACTGTAACCCGCAATAGGAACGTCTAAATTGTCCAAAGGTTAGTGTAATTTGGGGAGCTTACTCCGTAGACTAAATCTTGTGTTCGTTGAGTTCTCTGAAGTATTCTTTGGAGACATTGGCGGAGTATACAGAAAGCTTCAGTGGAACAGGAAGTTGTGGCTAACAACTTTTAAAGTGAACGACAATTTATTTTAATGAAGAAAAATTACACAGAGTCTCACACGGAGCTAAGAAAACGCAAGATTGGCGGGCATCCAATGTTCCCTACTTGATTTCAAAGGAGGAATGACCTTCTTCCCCATTCCTGAATCCCCACGATTACGGCATCGAGTCCATACTAAAGGGTAAAATTTCAGTTACAGATCATTAAAATGTGAAAGCACTGAAGCTCTAACTCAATCAGGAATGAGTCAAAATCTCTCAAAAATCATTTGCGACAACATGTAGATGACAACTGTTGAAGAATTACCTACTTTCTTTTCTATTTAAAAACTAAATGTTTACTAGTATAAAAGTATACGGATGAAAAGATGAAGTCGAAGTAATTTAGAGTTTTTCCTATCGTGACTAGAAAGTCCTTCACTAAATTTAGTAAATAAACTGCTTCATTTGTGAGAGTGAGCCTAGCTGTCCCTTGCGCTTCAAACTGCGCCCTGACAGTGAAGGTAAGTGAGATTGTATCGAGTGAGTTCGATACAATACGAAAAGCTGGAATTCTGACTGGATATTGCGATTTGGATGCCGTCGGAGGCGACACTGAAACAGAACGTGGAGACAACAAAGAAACACTCTGGAATAGAGGTGTGAAATGAGGCCAAATTAAATGCACTCGCAATTTAAAATATGTATATAATTTGTGTTAGTTGCATCTTAATTTTTTGAGTCACGTATTAATCAGCGTGAGGATGGGCTTACATTGTATGTGATCATATTTGTCCGGCAATTTATGGTACTTGACTCAAATTCCATTGCTAAACGTAGATCACTAACTGATTGCATGCAAAAAAGTTAACTGTAAATTAATTTTAAATAATTTTAATTACGCACATCAACATGATCTTTTAAACTACAACAAAACTTTTCCAAAAGCAATAAAATGTAGTACGTTATGCATAAACTAAATTGTTGATAGAAATTTTTTATTCATCTTATTTCAAGAATTTGTTGTGACAAGTTGCTTCCAAAAATATAAAGCAAGTATTTAAATTTCATTTTTTTATTACAAAACCCATCACATACTAAGAATGCTGACATAGAACATTTTCTGCAGTTGTATGATGTGGTTCAATGGTTAGTATTTTTAGAAAAGTTTTTGAAATAGAGTTTGAGTCTGAGTTCAGTGTATCTAATTAGTTTTATTTGTTTTTGAACTAGATTCCAAACATTAGTTTTCTATAATTGTACTGTTCCTCTATGTATATAAGATGTATTGTTATATTGCATAATAATTTAATTCATCTAATTTTCCATTATTAGATGTTAATTTTTAAAATTGTGCAGTACCTTGATCAAACATGTCTAAATTATTTTCTTTCCTTTAACGGAAACCATAAACATAGAGAGCAAATAATAAGAATGAATTATCATCATGCAACACACAAGGTTCAAGTCTTTTCATTTGTCTGATGCAGACTTTAAAACCGTTTCTTAGAATAAATAAATAAATATGTTTCTTGGAATGTTTCTTGAAATAAACGTTTCTTAGAATCTTCCTGATTCTGTTATCAAGCTGTCCGACAGTGAGCCTGATTAGTTGAGGTACCTTTGTGTGTAGACCAGCAGAAGGCATTTATGTTTTTGTGCTCATCATTTATTCATAGCTGCTTCTGCCATGCAAACCTTGGCATTGCCATAACATGTTTTATGCAGTTTTCCTTTCTTTTTCATATATTTTTAATTTGTACTGTTTTTCGTCTTTTGTACTCACGTGAGATGAAAAGGCAGAAAAACACTTTAGAGGTCATTGTAAAATGTATGAATGCGCCCAAAAATAAGTGTGTTCTTAGGGATAGAAATACTGTATTATTGTGCACATTCTTAACTTTAAAAGAGCTTCACAATTAGAATGTCAGTGTCAGTGTCTCCATAAGTAATGTATTTCAAGTAAAATAAACGTTCAATCAAAAGGAGTCATTAAGAAATGATGGGCAGTTGTATTCTACGAAAATTGAATTAATCTGCAGCAAAAACAAGCCTTTAGAACTAAAAGATCCATTTATGCAATAAATAATCTCGTAGGACACTAGAAGTAAGCTCTCCTTTTTCAGCCTATAGAAGTTTCCAATATCGGCTGATGAGAAGACTGCTAAACTCCACTCTAATTTATGGAACGACGGCATCGGGTCTTAAAAGGTCTGATTCTACAGCTTGACACTGGATAGCATATGGAATGACACAATATCTGATGCCAGAGACTGGGGACGACTTAGAAGAGTTAAACCCTCGTCTTTAAAACTGTGTATTTTAAATTTTATACCGAGCGCTATACACCACAAGTTTCGATCTCAAGCAAAATTGCGTTAGAGCGGTCATAGTCTATACCAGGATCAGGATTTTAAACAAAGGACATTAGCAACATTAATTTTGTAATCAAAACATTTAAATTTCAGTATTATCAACATATACTCCAAATAAGTGAATTATGAAGATATTAAAAACTACGACCATGGTTCGGAGTTGAAATTTTATAGAAGCGTGGTGACTCAACCAGAAAGAAAGATCTAAAATAGTGATTCATGATTGAGTTATTTTTTTTAGCTTCATCTCGAAGACGTGCAAGCATATAGCACAAAAGAACTGCTTTAAGAATTTAAAAATGGTATTGAGTGAATGTTAGTGATTATTTTTTAACATGCAAGTATCAATGTAGATCCATATGTTTAGCTAAACTTTTAATGCCATCGGTGAAAATTCTGATAAGATTCGGCATTGTGAAAAGGTTTTTTGGAGCCTTAAAGTATTAATGATCATTTTCTTGGACTATAATCACATTAATTAGTGACTTCCTTGTATGAAGTCATGAAAACAGGTTTTCAAGGAATTTAATCAGCTCAAAACGAGGAAGTAGATGAAAAAATGTTTTTAAAGTCTTAAATTCAATTATTTTATTGATATCCTCAAATGAAAAGGAATATTCAACGCAGGATGTTTTGTCAAAACCTAATGAAGCACTTCATTATGGCGGTGAAATAAAGCTTGAGCATTCTTCAAGGCTGATGAATTCTCACTCTGGAGCAACTGCAGGTAAAATAATTCACTGATAACGACTGCATGGCTAAGCATGATTTTTTCCTCTGCGCTATATATCTACAAAAACAACCACTTCAAGACTATTTGTTTCTATGAGAGTTTACATCAATTATCATGGTTCCTGGATTTATATGTATTAAATTTTAGCACTCCAATCACGGAAAAAATGAACAATAGATTCTTGCTTTCTCATGACTTCGCCCTTTGGTCTATTTGACTCAGTAATTTTTATTCGAGAAAGCTTTCACACTCTGTTTTCAGTTACAATTTTCCACTTCATCACGACATGTTGGCTGCGTCAGGCTACATAGAAGCCTGCACAAGCCGTACATTTAACAGAAACCTTCATGTAGGAAGAAAATACATTAGTGAAGCTCACATTGTTATGTTTCGTCCGTCTACCAACTGACCGAAGCTTGTTTTTCAGTTTTTCCGTCTTTTGCGGAGCTTAGTTTCTTCCATGAATTCTTGATTCCAAATCAGGACTTCTGAAGGCTGCTCTTGTCGACACGAATTTCAGAGGAGAAAATGAAGATCCTCTTCACAACAGACATGAAAACTCGTCTGAGGGAAGAATTTGCCCCTTTGTTTCCTCTTGTTGAAAACTATAACAAGCTTTCTTGTTATAGCTTCATAAAGTTTAACGTTAATTTGGTTTATACTAAACATGACAGAAATTCCCTGTTACCACTGAGCTGAAATTTTAGCTTCTAGTCTGAAATTTGTGGTCATGACATTCTTTAAAGTACAAAATATCAAATTTTTGGGTTTAAATAAGAGGCAATAAGAAAATTTGTGAGCAAAGAATTATTCCCGGGTTCAAAAGCTATGAGCAAATGTGCTGTACATAATTATGGACTCTAAGTTGTGAATCTAAATGTTTTTAACATCTCCGGATTCTCTTGGGGCTTCTGATGGGACAGGCCCTCTATTTTGATATCTGTATTCAATAATTTTGGAAGTATCATTTACTGTTTGTAGAAAAGTCATCAAAGCCTCTAAAGGTATGAGAGATTTTATATTCTCTTAATATTTCCAGGTGCTCGTGAAACCCCAATTGTCCCAAAAATCCGACAATTTGATTGAATGTCGTGCTGTTAGTTATCGACAATATCCTTCCGCTATTTTTTGGATCGGTGCACCAGTTAAATCGGACGAAAAAAAATTCAAACTAAGCACGAGGTTACTTTCCGCCAAACACAGCTTATTCAATGTCAATACACAAAACCTTTGATTTACTGTTTTTCTTATGATCTTACTAAACTCACATTTCAAGTAACCAATCGTAATAGAGTATTTGAGTTGAATTTATTGTTTTATTGACAGAAGTCTACCTGTCAAAAGGCATCATTCGTCTGCAGCTGGCAAAACAACCATATGCTGAGTACATGGGTAAAAAAATAAACAGTTGTCTCTAGAATCCTGTGTGGGAAGCAGCAATTTTTTCAACACACCAATTCTCTGTTCGTGCCTCGGAATAGCATTAATGTTTCTGTCATCTTTTTTATGGAGCCTACAAAGGAAATGCTACTCGAGGGAGTCTCTATGGGGGAAAAAATTGGATCATGAAAAAAAGAGTTGTACTATTGTGAATAGTCGTCTTATGTGAATATTATTCTAAGGCTATAAAATGTACAATTTGGTAAAGGTATGGTTATTAAGGTATTATTACACTCGAGGCAATAACTATGATGGATTATGTAGAGATCAAGTTCTCGGTGTCCTCAACTTTTTTACAAGAGAACTATTACTCATGTACATGTTTACTTAAAGTTTTGCTTTTGATAAAAAATTTCTCACAACACAAATGTAGTCTAAAAAGTACTTCGATTTTGAGCCCACAAATGATTTCATTTGAAATTTGTGCATTGCAAATCCAAACTAGAAGACGAACAAACTAAATAGCAACAACAATTTTCTTACTGGGATGATATGGCAGAAAAACTTATTAGTGAAGGAAGCGTTTTGTCTCACAATCGCTGCTGCCAAGAACTAAGAAAAGACGGATATTATTGCCTCTCTGAATAACTAATTACACAGATAGAATGTGTTATGGCGGGAGAACATCCAGAAATAACGACTAGTGCCCAAGTAGACACAGACATGGGCATGATGTGGGGCCCATGTGTCACCCATCCAATGCCCAGGACCCACGTGGGCTCGACATGGGTACCATCTACCTGTCTACTAGGAGGGTGCAACGTGATGGTTCAGCAGCTCCGTTATATTTAAGTGAACTTGGCTTTATCGGAGTCTAAAAAACTCTTGATATTTCTTCATATACAAAAGAAAATAATGAAGATTTAAAGTAAGTATCTTGATTCTCATCCAGTTTGGAGAGTTTTAGCTCACAAAAAAATTTACCACAACTCTTACAATAGGTAAAAGCTACGAGTGAGAATCTGTGGAGTAGAATTAAGAAATTCATAATACTCTACCACTTGTGTTACTCATTCATCGTAATCGAGACTATCACACACAATGAAATTTGTACATGAATTTCAATCTGTTGATTCCTAATGTTTATTATTTATTTGACGTATTCAAAAAGTTTCTTCGAGCATTTCAAAATTCTTCTTTGAATAGGGATTTTATTCATTCAACATTTTCTACGTCTGAAACGAGGTTCACTGAACACATTTCACCATTAGGATTCCAATTCTTCCCGTGTTTTCCTCCCTATAACAAAATATTTATTACCTTTTTCCACATTCCGTTATTGGAAGTTTCATTTCCGAAGAAACTCGAAGTGTTTGAGACCAAGTTGACATTCGATGCAGTTTAATCGTTCCTACTGGCGGAAGTACACAAGTTTTGGTTGCTTGTTCAGGAACCGCACAATAATCACAAGTTTTGGCTGCCTGTTCAGGAGCCGCACAATAATGGAGTAACTCGGTAACTTTATGGGTGAAGCATCGCCAAAAATGTAAGGCTTGAGTTCCGTAACTGAAAATAGACTGGTGGGTCGGGTTTCTTTACTCCAAATGTAAACGGTTACTATTTTGAAAGGTAAAACTGTAAAAATGATATGATGATCAGGGACAATGATGTATTGAATAACACATGGAAAATATCTATAGGGCTTCTGCGATTTTATGACATTCTATGAATCATATATCGGAGCATATTGGCAACAAAATATAGAAATGGTATCAGCGAACTTTTCTTTTGAATCTTTTAACGCATTTCAGGTAGCACAATCCTTCAAAAATATTTCATTGGCTCGGATAGGCTAATTACGGAGCTCTATGCTTCGATGGGACAGCTGAATTAGCTGCAGTAACTTCTAAAACTGATAGTTACAATCTCACTTGCAATGTTATACAACCACCGTCTCAGTATAACACACACGACGATAAAAATCTCCCCGATAATACAGACTACCTCAGTTTTGTGCCTTAAAACTATTTTCTCAGTCTCCCATAGGTTCCAGAATGCAGCATCATAGAAATGTTGCACAAGCCCCAGTGGCAGTACAGGATCACACATCTTCAAAGAGATGTGTTACAATAAGAAGAGATGTGTAACCATGACTGCAGTTTTACACAACAAACACAATATAAGAGAGATGTGGGAGCTAATTTGTAGTCTGCCAGGCGGCACCGGCTCACTGGAGGTAAAGGCTAGCAGAGCAACGTGCTGTGCTGCCAGCAACAGTTTAGAGCTAAAAAGAGAGGTGAGACTGGGTCTTGCCGACACTTTTACTCCACCAAAACTTTCTAAAGGTTCTGCTGCTCGGTTCTCTTTCCTTTTTCTTCTGTGAGCCATTTGATGTAAACAAAAGGCCAAATACTTTTTCGTATTTTTAACCATACTTCGAGAACTTACGATTCCATGACTTTTTACTCCTAGAGCTGGAACAAAATAAGTAATATATATTTCAAAGGATTATGCAAAATCCTTGCGACCAGGCAGCCTGATGTTACCTTGATTCATGTGATCAAATTTATTCAGAATTGAGTTCTGTGGATAACGATGAGCCCAATCCACCAAAGTCAATCATTGAGAACGGGATGAACGAGAATCGTCGAAGATACTCCTTTGATTACTTCCTGTGCTTGTTAACTATAGTCCTTCTACAGCATTTATTTGAGACATCAAAGTGATGCAGTGTCCTCTGATGAACTTAGAATTGCTAGTGATGAAGTACGCAAGGATACTGAACTGGCAATGGGATATTGTATCTGAAATATTGTATCATTCAAACCTTGCACGAAGAAAGGGCATAAAATCTAGAAAGCATTTCCCCAAAATGACAGTTTTGATTTTTTAATTTTCCGTCACTTGAAAATTAGTGGAAATATATCGAGTTCAAAAGCTGTTTCGAAATCTGTTTATGACGTGAGTGAATAAGAAAAAATTGGTTTAACTATTCATACTTCTTTCAATGAACTTAAAACGGGTGAACCATTTTTTTCAGCAAATAAATTTCGCCGTTGAAAAGTAACCTGACCTGAGTAACCTGGCTTCCTCGTCTCAGAAATTTTATCCATACATACTTTTTAAACGTATTTCAACTACGAAATTAAATTTTCCTCAAAAGTCCACACAGACACGCTTTTATAAACACACAGAATGAAACTTGATACATGCCTAATTTGCACAATGAACTGAGCATTTTTTAATACTAGTAGGCCCAAACGTTAAAATTCACGTGTTTTTTACTGAATTTTTCGTTTGATTTGCCAGTGGACGGGATTTTGCGAAGGAGTTTCCACATTGAAGGATGTGCCTTTGTTATCCACAATACAATGCTTACAACACATGTATACCCAATCGAATTTCCTCCTATCTAAATCCTTAGAAGCGTCACAGAGAGACTGACCAAGCAAGCCAGCGACAAACTGTACATATATCAGCAATGTAAACTGCCTGAACACAGCTTTTGAAGCTTATTGCAAACGTTAAATTTTCCTGTCCTAATCAATTAGTGTTCAGGTCATCACCTCTATATGCGTCACAGCTTTTCACTTCTGAGAACAGCGTTAATTTTTACTGTCACAGGAGGAATTTTATTCTCATTTGAAGTCAATAGTTTCGACAGAATAATATACGGAATATCGGAAATTTGGTACGGAAAAGAACTGAGACACATTGTTACAAGAGCCGGATCAAAGTATGTCAATTGAAACGCTGATTGTCATTCCACGAATTATATTTAAAACACACGTTTAAAAAGGAATGGAAGTGAAAATTGTTAATTTTTTCGTATGCAATCACAACCAATGCATAGAAGTAACAACACTTAATGAGTACTTTTATGGTACGATATAACTGTTTGTAGAGCATAGCTTGCAACAGTAACCGGTAAACACGCCATTCAAATTATTTACTACCCTTGTGATGTCAGGCTCATTAGGAATGATTAACTCTTTTACTATCCTTGGGATAATATGTCCCATATAATTCATTAAATACAATTTCAACATATGCTCCCGCTGAAAAATACCAATGGGGCAATTAATACCAAAATATTTTAAGACCTAGCATCTTACCCAAGTATTGGGATTTTTTTTAAATTTTTCAAATGCTTTTTAGACATGAACTGAGTTCTAGCCCACGAAAACCTGTTTTTGCACAAACAAAAAATGTTATGTAGTGAAAGGGTTAAAGGGGGCAGTATTTCTTTTTCTAAAAGCTTGAACAGAATTTCTTCTCACACCTGACAGTATTTTGGGGTGCTTTGGGGCGTGGAATGAGCATGGAATTATGAGAACATTTAGTTCTGTCATCTCTTCTAGAATGGTTAAAAAATCAAAGACTATAAGAAAATTACCAATATACTTCCGACTCCGACATACTTTTCTATGGCTTTCAACTGAATTATTGCAATAAAATAAAAACCCACTTCAAAGTAACAAACTTAGTAAAGGCTGAAGAGAAAATCCTTTTGCAACGTCTTATATTAATTCGTTGAGCTTTTAACATTTAAATATAGGTGAACCAGTACTGGTGAATACTTTACCATATGAATGATACGAATATACCGTACGATAAATCAGTTTAATGATACGAATATAAAGTACGATAAGTTAGTTTAATGATACGAATATACAGTACGATAAATCAGTTTAATGATAGGAATATACAGTACGATAAATCAGTTTAATGATACGAATATACAGTGCGATAATTCAGTTTAATGATACGAATATACAGTACGATAAGTCAGTTTAATGATACGAATATACAGTACGATAAGTCAATTTAATGATACGAATATACAGTACGATAAATCAGTTTTGAATAAATATTGTTTGGAGAATGTTTTGTAGGTGATCTATTATTGAGGGACAGCCACGACTTAGATTCATGTTATTTTTATTCATAATTGGCCAGGGTTCACACGAGTTTTTGAAACAGATCCGGTCACAAATCTGGTGAACATTTTCAGTGACGATTTTATTTTCAAATACTCATTATTCGGTTCATGACTAACTTAGATGGTAAATCAATAGCACATTTAAAATTAATTCAATCAGGTTAAACAGAATAATATTCTACGCAATATGAAGAAGTAATACGTAGTTAAGCTAAAATCGGATATACTTGGAATATAAATGGAAAAAATAAAACTGCAGTTCGCTTTCCACCCTAAGTAATTTGCATAATTAAAACTATTCCAGTCATTTGCATCGACAAACGTTACTTTATTCCGTGTTAAATTACTCACGCCTCCAAGTATCCTAAAAGTCCAATTAACGCTGTGTTTTCGATGCCATTTTTACGTCAATTAACCTTGAACTCCAAAAAGGGCTAAAACGAACAGGCAAAAATTTAAAACTCAATATTACGAGCATATTAGCTTTGGTGGAGCGCTGTTGGTAGCTTGGTTAAATAAACGTAATTCGGATAATTGACATCATTATTCTGAGATTTTCCTCGATACTTAAATATAAAATGAATGTTGTTCCATGATAAAAGTAACCAATAAGGATAATCTCCAAAGGGAATTAGGAATTTGGAAACTGAACTGGACCTACATAAGCTCATGTGTGAATTCCTTTAGGGAAGAAAAAACGGGTTTGACTCCCACAGCAAAGGTAATGCAGGTGACAAGTATGTCATAATTTTTATATATCCAAGTTTACAGGTTCTTGTTTTAAGTAGGGATGAAATAATTACTTTTCTCATCAGACAATTTAAAAATTGCGACTTTAGGTATGTTACTGACCAGCTGAACGAGCGGGATCTCTTCAATTGAACGATCAAAACAGTTTATAATTGTGCCAGTAAGAGTTTTGGGTGAATGTTAAAAATAGTGAAGTAGAAACTTGTATGACAACATTAAGCATCACAAACATTTTTCAACTTCTTTTTCTATAAACAAAAAGCTTTTTATTTGTGCTCAAGGAAACTTAGTCGTAAAATGTCAGAAATGATCAAACTGGAATTCGAAAACTGGATATTTTCAGCTCGTAATAATCCTCCCACGCAACGGCAACATATTTATTTCATTCTCATGGTTGCATTCAGGTTTATAATTAATTTTCTTTTTCCACAGAATTTCTTGACAATTTTATTTACGTGTTCTTCCGAGCAAGGTTCCTTCGGTTTCATTTCATTGTCATTTTTCAGAAGCTCATCTCATGTTCCAAACAATAAATTATTCAACAAAATTTTATGCTCGTCTGAGAAATGTTTTTCAATATGTGACAGCAAAATTTTTAATTTCATCAGATTTTCCTCTTCTCAAAAGCATGAATTTTTCGTCTTAAATTTCTCGTTACATTTGAATGCATTCGTAGGGGTAAGGTTTCATTCTAATTGATTTTAACTTTTCGGCTGCGGTTACGTGAAAGGAATTAATGGAGTCCAGCATTCCAATAGAAGTCGATTGGCAACTCGTGAAAATTTATTGAAAATAGTGAGAGCAGCTTTAGTTCAGACGCACAACGTAAGCATTTATTTTCTACGACACACACTATTTTCAAAATAGAAACCCGTGCACTAATGAACGGGACCTGCACGTCATTTAAATATCTGAAAATTCTCAATAAATATTTGCCCAGAATTTTCGCATAAATTAAACATTAACTTTGCTAGCTTCTTCATTTCCAGTGTAACTTCACTCCTACTATGGGGAGTATTGATTGATTTGGAAGTATTTATAATACAATATTTTCATTGCTGACCCTCGACTGGTCATGTGATAGTTGTAGCGTATAATAATTAGTTTACAGGTAAAATAAATTTATATTTTGCTACCATTTATTGTAACAAATGTCAATTTTAGAAGTTTTTCGATGCTTTTGAAATAAATTTGAAGCATTTCACTTAAGTGGAAGAAGAAAAATCTACATCTGTCATAGCTCATTAATATACTAGCAGTACGCCTTGAACAAATGTCATCGTTCAAATTGTTGTGCATTAACAGTTGTATATATGACAACTCTCAGCTATGAGTTCATAGTAATGCATACTTTACCTTTACGCTCGATCAACACGTCCAAGTAAACGCTTATCGTAAAAGCAGCTTGTAACACATGCAAGGTCAAATACTTATTCAGTTTCCATAAAGACGTCATTCAGCTATGACAGTCTAGAGAGGTCATTCAAATGTGACACGCACTCACGTTACAAAAATGACGTGAATGATAGAACCCGATTTTTATATAAATCGTTGGGAAAAATTCATTTTCTTATCAAAGAGCATAGTGCATGAGCGCTCAACTGCATGAAACCAAAGTGTCGGTCATCTAAGATTTTTAACATCGATACTCTTTGACTTGCGAAAAAAGGTTCTGAAAAGAATTTCAATTACCTGCTATCACGGTCTACCCGAGTTGAACACTTTTCTAAGGATTCTTTCAAACTTCAAATCGATGTGTGAAGGGCATTCATGAATGATATGAATACTTGGAATGTGTTCTCAGAACTGAGTGAGAAAAATTTGAATGGAATAAAATAGTTTTTGCGAGCTCTCTGACACGGTGCATGTGCCTCTTGATCTATCATGTAATGGATGGGATCAAAGTGCGTTTGCAATGCACATATATCTTTATTTGAGCTCAGTTTCTTTTGCAACGATCTATCAAATACTTCTGATTCCTTTGTGCAGCGTTTTCTTGTTCAAATCGATCAATAATGATAATTGTTCTTTTATGTCTCAGTTCGCAATGATATGATGGCTGGTAAAGAACTACTGCAGAGAAAGTTATTTTTCATGTAAAGAATAAAGAAGATAAATCTTAAAAATGTTTGAGGAAAGAATCATTACACACGATACTCTCTGCTTCCCATGTAACTCGCACGGTGTGTAATTTTCTCTGGTGTAAGCTATATATCGCTTGCTTTTGTAGTAGATTGGCAGAAAAAACTGTATGAATAAAAGCACGTTCTTTACAAAAGCACTTGATTAAAAAATACTTTGCTCAATTAAAAACTGAGAAAAACAGAAAGTTTATTGCACTCGAGATTTACTTGAATCTCACCATAACAAGTAATTGAATACAAGATATCTCATTCAAAATACGAGACTCTGAGCCTTTGTAACTGAGTGTAGCATATGATAGAAAGAATCTTGTATGTTTAAATTCAGCGTCACCTCTTCTGTTGCATTTTATTATACTAATATTATACTTGAGCGTTTCAAAAATATTGTAGTAAAATATTCAGGCTTATTAAGCATAAAGTACGGGAATATTTTTTTTCATGCGTTAAGTGACTAGGTGAGAACTGTACATGAAATATAAAGAGGAAAAGGTTTATTGAGTGTTCAAAAAATTACCGGAATCATGATATGTCTTGAATCTTGGACCGAAATCTGGCAAATGAGCATCAGTATTGATAAATGTTCAGTAATGCACGTTGACGCATTTGCAAGACTCGATAGATGGCACATCTATTGATGCAGTGCAGCAACAAAGAGTTCTTGTTATCATTGTCACTGAAAATTTCAAACTTAAAATTTTTAAAAGCATCGGAAATGCAAGTAGGATCCTTGGTTTCATTGCAAGGAACTTTAAATACAAGTCAAAGAACTTAATATTGTTGTTCCATAAAGTGATCGTACGGCTATATATGGAGTATGGAGAACAACTCTGATCTCATACCCTACTGAAAGATATTAATAAAAGGGAAAAATTCACCTTAAAGCAACAAAAATGATTCCTGAACTCAATAATCTGAGTTACGACAAGTTTCTCCAGCAGCTTGAGCTCATTTTCCTAAAACAAAGAAGACTGTGAGAACAACTCATCATGACATATAAAAATACCAACAGCTCTAGCGATGTTACACTGGAAAAGCTTTTTAACTGAGGTGCTAACAAGCGAACTAGAAATAACGGTCAAAGACTAATAATAAAAAGCTTCAAGACATTCCAGGCTTTAAACAGCTTCTCAGTTTAAATCGTAGGGACCTGACACCAGCTGTCGGAGAATATAGTTTCTGATTGCACCCAGAACATATTAAAAATTCGTTCTGGTAAATATAGGAAAAGGAACCCCCAGTACTTTAAAGTATTGGTTTTATTTCCTTTCTAACTGTTGGGATTGAGTAGGAATACGATGTGCGAGCGTGTCTAAAATTCCTGTGCGTATTATGGTACGTGTACGTGGATAAACTACTTGTGAGTAATTAAGGTGCATGTGCATGATTGTTGCCTTAATTCTAAACGACGTGGGACTTGGGTAGCAGCCAAAAAGGGACCAAACAGCTCGCTTCAGTTGCCTTATTTAATTGCATTCTCTTCAACAAGTTTATTTGACGAATCATTTTGCTTCATTCTAAGGTCTTAGGAGTCTGTCATGAATTTTTTACAGGTGATGAGGATTTTTTAATGCTCCAAGTCTGATTAAGAAAGTTGATGGTATTAAAGAAAAGGAAAAAGTGAGCGTTGAAATTCGCGTTAAAACAATAGTAGGGTGTTTACGGCGTATGCACCCGAACTTTAAAATTATAAATTTATTTCTCAAATTACCGTTATTATTTATTTTGAGAAACACAGTCAATTTTATCTCAGTCATAATTTGTTTATGAATACGTAATCATATTTTGAATATTGATCTATAATTCTTCAAATATATTTATCAGGGGATAAATTTATTGATTCCACACGCTTTAGGTGGCTAATGATCTGAATCGCATTTAAAATTAATTCATTTTATTAGAGTATAACTTATAATTAAATTTGATTCTTCTGAGGATATCTGATACGAAACTAAGGCTTCCATTTCCTACTCTACACAAGTAGGTACATATCATCGAAAGCATCGAATTTAATAGCATCGATGCTGTAGTAAGTTTGACAAACACTAATCCGTAATAGTTGATGCGCCTTTAACTTGGTCAGCTTCTAAGTTTAGGGACAAAGCCAAGTAATCTTAGGAGCTACACGCAAACTGTTCAAGAGAACGTCTTCAGAAGCATATGAGGACGTAGAACTTGTAGGGCTTGAAATCCGGCACTTGTGTATCAGAGGAATCGTGTGTTGAAACTGTTGCTTGGTTATGTGTAGTTAGTTGATGATGTTACTTATGAGGAAAGAGTGTAGTATCATATACGTAATAGTGTTCTTACGTGAGAGCACGGTGTTTTGTTTTATTTATACAGTAATTGTATCCAAAGGAAGTTGAGTTTTGGTGCACTGCAATTGGGGATCAGCATGTGTTAAACGAGCAGCTATGAGCATCAAACGAGTAATCATGCTCATTAAATGAACAACTATGTACATTAAGTGAGTAACTATAAGTAGTCAATGCACAAGTTGATAAGTCATTTCGATGATTTTTCCTTTTGACGCTATCAATTTGTTAACAAACAGTTTGCAAATATTTCCTATAAATAAACGATTAATATGACCAGAACTCTTGTCTTGACTCGAAAGTAATTTTTAGCTACATCAAATGCTACACTACAAGCTTCAACTCTGACGTACTGCACCTGAAATGCTACTCTATATTTTATTGTTTTCCACATCACAAGTTCATGCAATGAGCAGATTTCTGTCATTACTCAACTAATAACATAGTGTATCGTAGTTTGAGTCCCAAAGCTAACCTTTCAAACATAAAATTGCAACTTATGCTTGAAAAATGTTTCATACTTTGTTCACAAGCTATGCACATCACACCAAAGTTTCACTTCTCGTAATCTAATCCAACATACAGCTTTAAGTTTCACACATTTCATTGAACTGTACACTAGTGTCACACCTAGTGTGAAAGTCGCCTACGTTCTACTTAAGTATCACCGCAGCACCATGAGCGTTGTGCTCCATCCAGACGTGTAGTGTTGCATACACCCTGCCAAGACTCACTTTACTAAATGTGAGTAACGTAAATCTAGCTCTGCAATCTCTGCATCCCCCTGCACCGTCAGACAATTCGTGTTTTCGCTGGCCAACTTCAGAGGAACGCTAAGCTTTCTCGAGATTCAGATAAGCCAAAGCGCGTCTCAAACTGCCTTGCTTGCTAGTCTTTGATGCAGCCTAGGACAGAGTTTTTCCACTTTTCGGTGAATATTTGAACTACTACACTATTTATACTATATTCTTTGAAAATTACGTGATTTAAATTGATTACTGATGGAGAATTCGCTATAGTGGTTATTTTTCAAAAACTTTCGGTAGGTATTTTCTCGAATTTTTCTATTCCTGGTAATTTTTTCCAGATACTGTGTTTTTCAATTTTTCAGATTATTGTTTGTTATAAATTAGTGCTGCTCCAGAGAGTAGAAACAAATGGAATTTTTACTCATATTTACGAGCATTCAGAGAAATTAATTCAAGAAAAAAGCAGAACACAGACAGAAATAAGTCCTAAATGCCAGTATAAATATCGTGTTTTTGTGATGGTGAGAGCTTTCGTATCTAATTTGAATGTATTGTTAACTAATGGATAAAGCAATAGAGTAGAAACGTATCATAAAATGTGTTTCTTTCTCCAATTGGAAATTACAAAATGTTTTGTTTTCTCAGGCTGTTCAATAATCGCTGTTAACAAAGCTTAAAATTTGAATGGTAAGATCCTGTTGGCATTACTACCCTGGTTCAAATCCCACTAAGTCCAAGGCTAATGTTTTATTCAGATCACGTGTTTATATTACATTACGCTGGGATACGGAACGTATTCCTGTTACAAAAAATTTTTCCTCCAATATTCTAACCTTTTAATCAATGATAAAAATTCCCTAGAAAAAATGTGCATAGAATACCAGCGTACTAAAAATTATAAGTTGAACTTGCTTCATACGTATTCAAAATCAATATCAAATGTGCAGAATTTTTTGCCTATTCCTATGTACTTCGTCCGAGTCATTAAATCAATCTCTGACAACTACACCTCATATGAGCATTCAAATTTATTTACTTGTTTGAAATCATGTATCCAGCCTCAACATAGAAAATATTCATGTTGCAGCATTTGCTATGCTCACTTATGTGATTAATTAATACCAGTGTATTAAATTAAACTCCATAGCATTAGAAGACATAAATGATGCAGACGAAGAGGCATTCAATGTGTGGTCTGCTGCAACACTCCGACTGAAGTCATATATGGATTAGAAGAATCTTTCCCACGGAGACCCAAAATTTATGTTCATATTCTAATAGAATCACATGAAATAGATCATATATGACCAGTATTTTTAGGTTTTAAAGAGTAAAGCGATGCAGGAATGTGTGAGCTTGTAACTTGGTATTGAGACTTGATAAAGTTGGAGATACTTAAATATTGGTAGTATAGTCCGTAGACTTAAATGCGATACTTTTGTTGACAGATTTTGACGTTTCAAGTGGAGAGATAGGATACAACTGTTTGATATTGAGGTTATTTACAGATTGAATGTTAAATTTTCCTAAAGTTTGAATTGATGCAAAATATTTATTGGACTTTCATGTTAAAAACAGCAAAATAAGCAAAAAACGGTAAAAGTCTTGTCATTGTTTAATAATGGGAAAGATTATGTGAATGAACACTACCGTACTGAGAAGTGCTTGAGCAGGCTTTTAAATTTAATTTCACATCAGTTGTTTAAGTCTGTCAATGGAGTTAATGTTTGTCGGAATTACGCGTCATAACATTTAGATTATTGCATTTCCCAACCAGCGTGAAGATGTGTTATTTTTCTCATAGTAACTTTGATAATGTTGTCAGTCACATAAAATTAAATATGACTAAATAGTTTTGTCTTAACTTGATAGGCTTGACATGTCTCGGTAGACAGAAGAAATTGCTTTAATGTGCCTTTTTTTGCTTGTATCTCATTGTAGATCTCGAGTGGTGTAGTCGTCTACTTGAAAAAATTACTAATTTTTCTAAAGCAAACACTGGGACGGAAAAACTGTTATGCAGAGTAAAATCCTTTACATCATAGTCAAATAAATGCTGACTACTAGGCATGAAAATTTTATACTTTATGTCATTCAACTCTTTCCAGAGCTTGAACAATATTTTAACGAGTATAATGGTTCAAATCAACAGTTTACGTTTTCAGTAGAGACAAGCAGGGAGATGAGCAAGCTGTCCATTTTATGTTTCTTTTTTCACTTTTAAATTACATATAGAAAAAAAATCTTTCATTTCGTTCCATTTAGCTACGTTAGATCCCATGTTTCGACCCTATGATTAAGCCTTTATTTACATTTTTTCTTTACCATTTGCCTTAAATATCTTAAAAAAAATTATAACTTGGTGATACGGCACTAACCTGCAGCACCAATTGTTCTCAGCATTGTGTGACCAAAAGCAGTAATAATGATGCTTACATTAACAAGAACGCGCAGCTTGAGTTACGCGCGACAAAAATTTACTCAATTCTTGCTGTCCAGACGCCACTCAATGGTGAAATAAATACTGTCAGTTTACGTAAAGGACTGAGATTTCAATGATCATTAAGTAGTGTTTTATTTTTCTATCTGTTATTATCAAGCGGTACAAAAATTATTTTCGAACAACATTTTACTTTATTTTTCTGTATTACAAATATGGAAAGCCGAAAAAATGCCACTCAACTCCTTGAAGAGTATTATTTTTAGACAATATTGATTTAGATTAAGATCGATTGATTGATTGATTTAGATGGATATAATGGATTTAGATAAAATATCATTGATTTAGAAGTTGTTAGTCTTTAAGGAGCAAAAGCTTTGGGCTAGAACTGATTTACCATGGCTACAGCCTCGATATTCTAAACTTTGTGTTATATAATATTGTTATTTGCTCGTAAAATTTTGTATTAATACAATAAAAAAATTATTCCAGATGATGCATGCAATCTCTACAAGTGTTCCTAGAACGACTACTGAAAACCTTTCGCTAACGGCGGCATTGCAAGAACTCTGTTCCCTGAATAAGCCATTGACACGCTGTGCTTCCGATGAACTAGTCTTTGTTCTTATGAAAGTCTTTTGAGAATCGAACAAAGACTTGTAATTACAATACCTCACTTTAGACTAGGTCACTGACAGAGCCCAAGGCACCCCGCAAGAAAAAGTAAGATGAAGACGTGGCTAACATTGTAATTTGTTCCGAGTCATCAATACCAGCACCAGAACATCTAATGGGATCAGGGCTTTACTATTTTAAGAAATCAAGAACAAAAAATTGCAATTAGGATATATATTGATGATGTGAAACATTAACAGCCAACCTTTTCTCAGACTGGCAGTTTATATCAGAATTAGTTCCTTGTCATAATGTTTTTTATTCAGAAATGTTGCAGTAAGATTATTCATCAAAATTCATTGTTAAAAAGTAATAAATATTGTTGCACGTGCTTCATAAAGCCCTGACGGGTACAACTCAACTGCCTCGAGAATATAGTGTTTTTTTTTTTAATTTTCAATATAAAACATCGATTAATTCTGGAAAACATATTAATCTGGTAACACTTTTGGTCTATTGCATAGAGATGGAAGAAAAATATTTTAAAATGAAAAATAAGCAATCGGCATCTGACGCAGATAACATAGCTAGGATCGATCAATTGTGAAGTAAATACAGATTTAAAATCATTTGAATCTATGAACTCGGGCGCATGCTCAGTTTGTAAGTTTATATCTCATGTAGAAAAACTGCAGTCTAAATTAAAATATTTTGATAAGGATAGAGTACGTCAGAACAATGAACGAAATTTTGACGTTTTTCTGTTGCATACATGTAATTTTCTCTCCCCTTCGAGACAAAAACTTCTGTCCCAAGCGGCCTCGAAAAGTTTAGAGCATTTTTTCCGGTTCCCAAAGCAAATGTAGACAGTTGGAAAAACGGTCCTTCAAACTTTCAAGTCAAGACTTTTTATCACGTGCGGATAAAGTTGAAATGTTTTACTAGAACTTAGAAGGAAAGGGGCACAAAATGCGCTGAAAATTGTGTTCTTTGTGTGTGTGTGAAAGATTGCAGACTCTATCTAGATATGCTCGACCTCTTAAAGTAATGGATATTTTGTGTCTACGATTTTATTAAAGAATATTATAGCCAAATATATTCTCCGAGCAACGAAAGCATAGGGGATACATACGAAGAGTTTCTTACACCAATTTTAATATATGATCACAGACACAGGCATGAGATATTTTCATGAATTTCAGTTTTTTATGTCCTACAAATAACACACAAAAAAGGTTTACATTTTTTCTGTTGATAGCAACAGGCTTGAGGTACAAGCTTCTAGGAAATATTTTAAGGATTTTAGCTGTACAAACCTTATGGCAGAAAAACTACCTACGTTTGTACGTAGTTCTTCGAGTTCTCAGAAATAAGGTGGAGTACAGTAATATGGATGATTCAGTACCAGTAGTAACATGGATGACTCAGGACAATAGTAATATGGATGACTCAGTACCAGCAGTAAGTAATATAGATGACTTAATACAATAGTAATATGGATGACTCAGTACCTATAGTAATATATATAACTCAGTACGAGTAGTAATATTCCGGGAGCAAATAGATGGTAAATTCTTCAAGCATTCATGCATCTGACCTCAATTCGATTTCACGTTTGAAGTTTCAGTGATTGGCGTTGATTATGATAATACAACATTATTATTCTAATGTTTATACATGATGGTAGCGGAAAAAAGTATTTAAGAGATAATACCTACGAGCATTTGTATCATAATTTTTATTATGGATCAATGAATAGTTTCCGAAGCATTTCACTACAATTTGAAATGTGATTTCACGTGCTGAGCTTTTAAGCCTGTACTGCTTTGCTGTTTGTTGGGGATAGTTTCCGAGTTATATGTAGATGTGTCTCAGAATTTTAAACTGCACTGAAAGATAGCACGAGCTTGAAACTATAATCGGTTATCGTTATCAATAAAACGTTGACTGATATAATAAAAATTTAGCAATAATGAACTGTAAATATTATTTTGAATCCGAGGTAAATTAGCATGTTTAGTATTCAGCAATTTTTAGTGCCCAGATTCTTTTTACGGAGAGGAATTAGAATTCTACCTCTTTTTACAGCCTCGCAAAAACATTTATCAGTATTTACACTCAGATAAGTTAGAAAATTCCTAGTCTCCCATCAAAAACAAATATTTGCGTAGAACTACATCTTTTTGATTGTGAATTGTTGTTTATATTAAATAAATAAAATTCAAAACACTTGCACAAATGAATTTACTCTGTTTTCAGAGAACGCTCTTTTCCTACTCGAATTATTCATGCATGCTATTTCCATGGGCGTAGAATAAAAACAACTTGTATATTCAATTCACGTAGCTGAACAAACTGCAAATGGATGCACTTCTAGGCGTGTGAATAAAGAGTAGCTGCGGCATCTCGTGTTTCTCTTTAATTTGTCACAGTGGAGCTGGTCATGGAGGTCGAGACTCGATCTGTTCGAGAGAATACATAGTCCCTTGGGAAATAGAAAACGTCACGCAAACCTGTGACCACTTGTAGCATTTTAGTTGTTCCTCATTCACTAAAATGATTCCTGTAACTTCGTTTCTGATCAAGCAGAAGTCCACCAAAAATATTATCTTTTAAATTTGCTCCTCATTCAATATTATTGTTTAGTTAAGTTCACCGGCTCAATGAGATTATAGAGAACTCTACATGGGGATGGATTATGGATTACACAGAGTTGTCGGTACCTTTGCAATTTTAGAATAAGGGTTGAAATTGAGTGTTTACTCAGATCTGTAAATAATATCACAACGTTGTGCTGACTATTTAATGCAAATAAGTTCTTCTTTTGATGAACAAAATTTGAGATTAGATGTAAAAATATCGTTATTCAAGATTTATGTGCGTTTTTAGTGCATTAATGAACTATACATATATACATTATTGTACCATTAGATTATGTATAATTATTGACGTTGCAACCAAACGCTGGAAAGAGAGAAAGTAAGTTTGATTTTTCAGTAAAGTAATGTAAACGAAATCATAACGACTAACGTATAGATTCTTCGAAATCAATTTATAAGAATTCTCCTACTATGTGAATAAGAGAAAGCAACGAATAAACTAGACACAAAATACCTACATCAATCGCGACAAGAAAGCTTGTACTAAATTCCTGATCCCCACAATCGATGACCATTAAACATTCTCTGTTATTCAGACAAACAAAGACAAAGATTGATTTGCTTCAACAATTGCCGCCATGGCATGATAAAGGGACCAGGGCACCACGCCTGTTTGCATGGAGAGTATCAGTGCTACGCTGCAAGCTCGTATTTTACACCTGCTTTAAGAAAAGCAATATATCTCCTGCATGATTTCAAGGAGCTAGAACACTAATAATTGCTTTTAACTTTGTATTAATGTGTATGCCCGCTAAATATAATGGATTTTAATGTCATGCATATGAAGGAAGAACTTAAAGCAACAGATTCTCAGACCTAACCAGAAAATCTACGGATTGGATTCCAGCGGTTAAGAGTCTATATACCTAAAAGTCTATGGATTTAACTACCTGTATTTAAGGGAGATTCCCATTATAATCACATAGGAGAAATTATGCACAAAACAATATAAATTTATTTATTTAAGGAGATACCTGGCATTTTATTATGTAGTGTTATCAGTTATTGATCAGTACCGCACTTTGTATTAGTTAAAAACTTTTCCTATGGGATGTTATGTCCTATATTAAAGCAGGAAAACTACTCCCTGACTTAAACCATATACATATGTAGCATATTCAGTTCTGTAACTTCATGAGAGTAAAACTTACTTTATTCATGAACTCAACGTTTAACAAACGTGTTAAATTAAACAAAAAATATACATTCCTAAAGCTGTATCATCGAACTGTCATAGGACGAAAACTCAGATAGATTAACCCTTTAACGACCTATTTTTTTCTAGTTTGTACGTCTAAGCTCACAAAGACCGTCTGTACACTGATGCAATGAAGCACGCTGAGAGCCAGGCAGCCAAAAGAACGACGCTGTAACATTCCGCCGCGTTCAAACCTAGTAGCAACCTCATATTCCTCACGGTTTAATTATTAGAACAATTCACCCAAAGACCGTAAAAGAGGACCGTATGGTCCTTTTCGTCGCTAAAGGGTTAACTCAACTACCTGCATTTCAGATAAGTGCAACTGAAGAGAACAAGGCTCACGTGCATAACTTGTAGCTTTATGTCTTGATGTGTTCGTGCACAAATCACTATATCCTTATGATTTAAAAAGGTCCACCTTCAATCATGAAAAAAATGTTGTTTATTTCTTTTTAGGGTATTACACTCGTTCTTAGAATAAATTCTGGACCCCTGCATCAAATTCATTGTCAAATCAGAATTTTTTTTCGCATATTCAATAAATGGAATTTGATGGGAATATACGCAAATATCAACATACAATCATTAGTGCGTCAATTGTCACAAATTAACGATAACTTTTCAACTTTAATTCTTCATATTGAAATAATTACTTAACAGTTGTTCGTAATTACTCTGAGCTTGTTTAGAATTGGAGCATGCGTACGTGTGGGAATTAAAAATAGAATAGTCTGTTGGCTCACTGGTGTTCTGTGTGCTCCGGATTTGATCAAAGACAGAGACAAAAGCTTCGACAGCCCGATAATTAAATGCCAGCCTGGACGTGTCTGTCGTAGAGTGTATTTGCCCAGCACCGGAGTTAATGAAAGTGATGATCTGCTGTTAATTGTAAAATATCACCTTCTAAAAAACTACCGAAAACATATGCATCGATATTATAAGCAATTTTTAGGGATTTCTTCACAAAACTTGGCTTCTCGATACATTATCGTAAGCTCATGGCTTCGTGTATTTAACATCAATTCATCTAATAGATATGCTTGTTTAGCTTACAATTTTCTTTCGGTGGACATTTACGTCTACATTACTACAATTACTCATTATATTGCACTTCTAAAATCAAAATAATCAGAGAGTGCAGAGAGTGGATAACAGTGATTGGTCTCAAAAACAAATGTTTGCATTTTATTCTATTACTTTGTTACTCTTCAAGCATGATCACATTTTATAAGACCGTTAAAGCATCGCTTCATTCCGACTCCACGTGATAGAATCCAGCTTTTTGGAGTCTTAGATCCTCTAAAAAGATATTAATTCCATGCTTACCAGTGTGGCTAAGTCACACTGTTACAGCTCGGTGTAACTTTACATACATGTCTTCACTAATTACTTGAGACACAACTTATGATAAAATATTCATTTCAGATGACCGCAGATTGTGGGCTCCAAAAAAAAATAAAATTGATTTAATTTTGAAAAATTTGATTGATATAGAGGATAAGATCAATAAGAAGAAAAATATAACCCATAAAATTATTTTGAACATGAAAAATAATTGAGCAAAGTGTAAATTTTATTTACTTTTGAGTTTGGAATATAACGCCATTTGGGTGACCTTCATTGTCATTTAAACATACGCTTACGTGCTCTCTTAATGAAGCTGTCCAGTAATTTATTTAGTATCTATATTATCATACAAGTCATTTTGTTTTAATTTTTATAAATTATTTAGCATTATAATGTAAATCTATATGTTTAAATATCACAGAAAGAAAAAGTCAAGAGGTTTCCGATCTGGAGATTTTGGTGGTCACGGAATTCCTCAGAAGTGTAATTACGAAGTGGGGAAAAATTTCCTTCAGCATGTTCATAATTCCTTGCTGTCGAGTTCATGTTACTGAATTTAGGGAATATTACTTTTATGTGTTTCTTAAGACTTTCAGTATTAAAATCGTTTCGGTAATTTCTTGTACAATAATAAAAATCCGTGAAATCAAATTTTACTCTTTATAAGAGCAGTATGGAATATTTTTTGGCAAAACAACTATAGCAAATCAATGAAATTTGAAATATTTTCTATTTTCTAAACATTCCAAAATTATTTATAGTTGATGGTTTTCTGGTATTTATTTTCTGACACAGTGAGTTATCGTACTTACGCGCTACACTGCGTTATATTTTCTCATGGATGAACCATATGACTATTCCAAGTACCCACAAGAAGTGCTCTCTATATGACTAGTGTTTATG
This sequence comes from Trinorchestia longiramus, assembly GCA_006783055.1. Classification (NCBI taxonomy): domain Eukaryota; kingdom Metazoa; phylum Arthropoda; class Malacostraca; order Amphipoda; family Talitridae; genus Trinorchestia; species Trinorchestia longiramus. Next base: position 270,720 of record VCRD01000060.1, read on the forward strand.
CCCGTTAAAAATAACGGGTTTTAATATCATGTATTTGAAGGAAGAACTTAAAGCAATCGATTATAATCGATAATTATCAGACCTAATCTGAAAGTCTACATATTTAATCCCAGAATAACTGCTAGTATTTAAGGGATATTCCCATTGTAATAACAGAGGAGAAATTACGCACGAAAAAAATATAAATTTATTTACGAGTATTTATGGAGGCTCCTGGCGTTATATTATATAATATTGATTCTCGGAGAGATTGAGCGTAATCTTCGCACTGTTCATCTAGATCCATAAACCAGTGCTGCTGCAACGCTCCACACACACTTCATTGCCCATTCACAGCCGGACGCGCAGTACTGAGTGAATTGAGCTCAACAAAGCGTGTTCAGTGAAATGATTTTCCAGCAGGAGATCACGAAAGGCTGCAGCTTTTTCTCTGATGCTTTTGGCAGACAAAAAGGGGAAGATGAGTGAAATCCCACGGAAAACGTATTTAAAAACAGTGTTAGTTGTTTAAGAATAGTGTTAGTTGTTCAAAAACAGTGTTAGTTCTTTAAAAACAGTGTTAGTTGTTTAAGAATAGTGTTAGTTGTTTAAGAATAGTGTTAGTTGTTCAAGAACAGTGTTAGTTCTTTAAAAACAGTGTTAGTTGTTTAAGAATAGTGTTAGTTGTTCAAGAACAGTGTTAGTTGTTTAAAAATCGTGTTGTTTATTAAAAAACAGTGTTAGTTGTTTAAGAACAGTGGTCGTTGTTTAAGGACCGTGTTATTTATTAAAGAACAGTGTTAGTTGTTTATGAACCATGTTCTTTATTAAAAAAACAGTGTTAGTTGTTTAAGAACAATGTTATTTGTTGAATAACAGTGTTAATTTCAAAGCAAAACTCAACTTTGACTTTGTGTTAATTAAACGGTAAAGTAAATCCAGAAATGTAACATTATAAATAGAGAAAAGATGAATGATGACTTTTTCCAAACGATGCCAAGTCACAACATGTATTTTTTTTAGATCTTATTCTAATGTCATTCAAGGTGTGTGCGAGCGAATTACATTGCACATACAAAGAAAAAATAATAAAGAAAAAGAATTCTACGGCAAATATGATATTTTGGAACAATACAATAGTTTACTTGAATAATATCACATGTACAACAATTCCTTTAGAACGTGAGTTGTATTCGTATGTTCTTTTAAAAGCTGAAAAATATTTTAAAAGTTACGTTCTTTGGGGCAGAAACCTACGACTAAGCGTCTATGCACTTGAATATTAATTTGACCGGTGTTCAGAATGTGGACAAAAATATTTCTGAATTCTCAGAAGTGAAATTTTAATAATGAATAGAAATGTCCTATAGGTCGTGAACTTGTGATTTCTCTTAATGAGAATTCAACAAGCTTGTGGACAAAGAGTTGAGCATATCAATCATAAATCTCATTATTTGTACACTATATTTTTCTGAATATTCTACGCACTACTGCATAGCTCAAGAGAAAGGTTGTCTTGTGACAAGTGTGACCATTGGGGTGCAAAATTGCTGTTAAAGCTTGAAGACTCATGCAGAAAGTACCCAGCTGAAGAAGCATTCACTCGAAGTCACTTCAACTTTGCAAACAAAAACACTTGCCAAAATATTTCACAGCTCATTTACTCAATGGATTGTTCAGCTGCTTGTATTTTAAGCTCATGTAGAATGCATGACTCATGTCTGAAGCAGCAGAACACTAATTGAAAGTAGCACCAGCTCGAAACAAATTCTACCTAAATATATAGTCTTTGTTTCCTTTTCTGCAAACAGGTGAGCCATTTCTTAGCATCTGATTCGAATCTTTAACTTCAGACATAAGTAAGCAGTGTGTTTTATTAGTTTGTTGTATTTTTTCATGAAGAACAGTAAAAACTGTATGGAAACACAAAATTTGAGTGTTTTTCAAGTTTCAAATGTTTTATTTGCTGCTCAGGTAGACTTTCATCTTGTCTTTAGTGTTTCACCACGTAAATCACGATACATCGACGAAAATGTTTACTGAACATTCAAAATTATAATTATAGTTTTTACATTTAAATAAGGCATCTTTTTACGAATTGGGTTTTTCAGAAAATGCATGCAAAAGAAAGATAATAAAATAATGTGGTCTGAAAACACTATTGAACCCAGTCCCCACCTACTCTAGCTTATGAGAAAAGAACTCTCCCTTAGATATTAACGGCTCTTATTACTAATAATCATAAAGCAATTAATCGAAACTCATGCCATATTATAGATGAAAGTACTATTTTCTGTTAGAACTGAACTGAACAATGCAGCCCAGTCAGATAACGCAGCCAGTTAAGCATGAACTAGGAACATCATTAGATGTAGTCGGTACCACGCACAGCCCTCAAGCCTCTCGCTCGCCCACTGAGGGAACAATACTCCAAATATTGGGTGATGCCGCAACAAAGACACTTGTCCTACTTGCAAATTGAGGCAGAAATATGTGCGCAGAAAATGCTGGCACTGCCTCTGTTCTTAATTAAAGGCAAATGACCGTCACCACAGCGCATGCAGTTCTGTTGTATTTCGAACCCTCGAACTGAGCCCCAATGAAAGACGGAGTAACTAAGAGCCAGCTTAACGTAGATACGAAATGAAAGACTACGCTTGCTTGACAGCAGGGAAACATCAGAAATGAAAATGTTCTAATGTAAGAAAGTTCCTCTGTAGAAAATGCTGTTATGAATGTGATATATTTGTATGTGACATATTGAAATAGATTAGCACTTTGTTCGTCTAAGCAGGCAGTAAATACCACTCATGCTCTTTGGGTCTTTGTCACAGAGTATCTGGAGAAGAAGTTGTGAATAAATTTCCCCCCACTCTACATTCTATGTTGCTATCGTTACAATGTAGAAAAGAGTTACCATCTGGGGCTTTAAATGAGTAAATAAATCAGATTTTATTATCAACGTTGTATATTTTCCAGTACCTAGAATCCTTTTCCATAATGCAGTTTAACTCGAAATAAACTGTCTGTGTTTCCACAGTAAATTTTAATGTCATATTACTGAAATTTCAGCAATGCTGTTTGCATTATACGTTCCCTTATGCTTATAATGGTGTTTTAGCTGCAGCCGGCATAATGCTTCAAAAAGGTTTACGAAAATTATCTTTTCCTTAAGTGAACTAGTCACATTTGTCGCCAAACTAAAATATATGACGCAAAAGTTTTTTTCTTTCCCATATCATCCATCGACTCTACGCACAGTTTTAATTGCAATCCTCCTTATTTAGCATCGCTTCGCAGGACGCACAATATTTTAGCGGGAATTTACACCATGGAACTAATTTACAAAACTTAGCTGCGCTTTAAAGTTCATAGTGGTCCAGCAACTCTGGATGCTCAAAGTTTCCCTCTGATTCCAAAGTTTACTGAACTTTCTTTCCGATTTAATGAGCAGCTCTGCCTGCTTAAGGGGAGTTTCATAAGAACCTTTATGAGGGTAGATGTTCTCAAGTTTCTCCCCTTTAAATGCAAATGCAATAATATTTTACGCTCCATGGAGTTCTTAATTGTCATTTCTCAACCCATTGCTCAAAAATCTTCGTTGCTCAGCTGCTTGCATCTCGAACAAATGTATGGTCATCCTAAACAAGTTTATGGTCATCTTAAACAAGTGTATGGTCTTCCCATAGTGTATAGTAGGCATCTTCTTTTTAAACATTCGCATGGTTGTGTTAGATTTGACTTGCATTGATTGCAATAACAGAGAGTTTTACAATTGCTCCGTTTTAATGCCCAAGTCTCACACCAGTTTCCAATTCAGTAATCTGTGCAAAATAAATTTGAACTTAAAACGAGCATAAAATAATTTGTAGTTACTATAATCCTGCATTGAATTCAGTTATTTGTGCATCCTGTACATGAATCGTGATGCTTCTGTTCAATTCCCCATCGACAATTCTGTGTCGTGCTTACTCAGTAATTATACTCAAGACATTTTTGAGCTTTTACTCATTAAAATATTGAATTTTAAAGTATCCTCATACGTAGTGGTATTAGGTTTTATTATTGAAGTATTCCTATACATCAATAAAAGCTAAAACCGGCGCTGTTCAAGCATATTTGAATACCGTGCATGACCACCATAATGTTATACGTTTAATTTGAAATTATACAATAATTTTAACAAAAACCCATACATTTTGTCACAATGTGTGTTTTTTAGCAGCTGAAATAAAATAATTTCTTAAATGAGTTTCATTAGCCCTAACTGAATATAAACGCTCTTTCAGCAAAGTGAACTTTTGCTACAAAAATTTGGGTCTCTGAAGATTCTGTAATGAGAATAATTTGGACGTGAATTAATTGCCCTGTTGTGAGCAGACACTTATTGAAATGACAACATTAAAGCTTTCATTTGAATCATTTTCTCTCTGAGATCAAGGGCCTCCAAAAACTAAACATTATGAGCTGAGGATATTGGCCTAACATGTCAAGTGGTTCGTTTTATTTAAAGCGCTTGACATCAACCACAGTCAAATACAGAAAAGACAATGAGGAAGGCGGAATTTTTTTTAAGAAAAAGCATAGGATGTAATGAATTATTGTTTCATCGTTATGCAAGTTTGAACGTAACATGATTGAATTTTGTGACTGTGGATTTAAAATCTGTCTAATTCTTAAACTGATTAACACGTGCCTGACGTTGAGAAGAAAAATATGCTATTAAAATTCAGTTAATATGTCTCACAAGATTCCGTTAAGAAAGATACTACTCAGAAATGTACACAAGATTTAATTATTTATATATTAATTATTATAACACTGCTAGCTCAACCTGCAGAGACAATTAGAGCGACCTCAGCAGTGATGCACGATATTAAAGGGCATGCTTTGTTTGAGTACCGAACCTGCCGTCATTTTGGAATAGGATTAGGTTTCAGGGTTGCCAGTCAACATGAAATAAAGACAAATATAAACTAATCAGCGATTTGCTTCATCGCTCAGCAGAATCCAATAGCGATAGCAAAATTTTAACACAATGCTTAGGGATAGCAAAATTTTAACACAATGCTTAGGGATCGCAATATTTTAACTCAATGCTTAGGGATCGCAATATTTTAACTCAATGCTTAGGGATAGCAAAATTTCAACACAATGCTTAGGGATCGCAATATTTTAACTCAATGCTTCGGGATAGCAAAATTTTAACACAATGCTTAGGGATTGCAATATTTTAACTCAATGCTTAAGGATCGCAATATTTTAACTCAATGCTTAAGGATAGCAAAATTTTAACACAATGCTTAGGGATCGCAATATTTTAACTCAATGCTTCGGATCTACACGCCAAATAAAAATGTTTGCTGTTCTTCTTGATTCTGAGATCAGAAGTCAAATTAATGAGCAACAAGGGAATAACTCTACTAGATTACTATATATTTTACGAACGCAAACAATAAAAAAATATTCTGGTTTGATTACATGAAGTGAACAGCGTCAATATCCAAAGTATAAAAAGGAAATAATATATCTTAACTTAACACCTAATTAAAGTTTTGATCTGTTTAATAAAACGCTGAATTTTAAAATTGAAACTGGCTGAAGGCGTCATAAGCAACAAAATATATTGAAAATACTAAAGCATTATTACTCAATGATGGGTGCGTAACATGTATTGAAAAATTAAACAGATTATTAGCATGAAAGTATATTTTATTTTACACTACAGCTTCTGCGCTGGTCAGTGCAGACAAGAATGTGTGTTTTAAAGCCAAACTCAAGAGCAGTAACTTAGCAAACTTTGGTTTTGCCCGACTGATGTTACAGAGTTTTATGTACACCTCACGAACCGATAAATTCTCAACACTCTTGATGACTTTCTTGAAATTTCAGAGCTAGAGTTCCAACGGAGGAGAAATTCTTATTGCTTCGAGCTTTAATGAGGGATAAACTTGTATTGCTTCAAGCTTTAATGAGGAATAAACTTGCATTGCTTTAAGCTTTAATGTGGGGTAAACTTGTATTGCTTCAAGTTCTAATGAAGAACAAGCTAGTTAACTCATACTTTAGATAGTAATGTAAGCTATTGTTCAGAGAATTTTTGTAGACTACGTGCCTAAAACCTTATTCACCCAACCAATCTACCTCGCTGTGTACGAAATATAAAGTTCAGTTAAATAATTTCACACATCTTTAGATGTACTACTCCAAATGAAATGGAGCCAAGAACGAAGAACGTGTTTACGAAACAATAGGAAATGAAGCAAAATGACATAATTTGTGCCATCAAAAAATTCAAATACATTTTTCGTTCTTTATATAATTTTGTTTCCATTTACCTACAAATGTGTTAGTTCATTTTTTTACATCCTCTGTAAGCTGTGCGTGGAGGCTAACATTTTTGTCGTACGTATAACAGTCAAACATGCACAGCAGTTGCGACACATGGATCTCTTTATTCTATTATAAGGGCCGGTCTTCCACCACAGTACCTTGTGATCACACATCGCTGAGAATTCTCCATTTCACTGTTTTGTCAGCGCAGCAGTTTTTATTCCATCCAGCAATCAACATCGCTTTTGGTAATGGCTAAAGCTAATCTAAGTCATACATATACATATGTACCTACACGTATCAAAACGGCTCTTGATTGCTTCATCATGGAATACTTATATTTACGGCAAGTCGTTTGTTTCCGCTGTTGTAGGATCTATTCCTTGGTATCCAATTCACTTGCTGTGGACCACATTTAGCATTTTTAGGCTCGCATCCGCTGCAGGAAATTGAGCAGGAGGAGCGAGAAAGACGCAAACGTTGCAATCTGCAGCCATCTTTAATTCTATTTCTGTCCTTTGGAGGCTTTGCTAGCGCAAGCGAAGCTCTTTCCTCAGATTTACTAACAATTTATTAATCGTGCTTCCGGCACACGAGTGTTAAAAATAGCATCTAAAAGTAGGGGAAAGCCTCAGTTTGAATTTTGAATTTTACGAAGTTACTGAGTAGATGTAGTTTGTAATGTTAACTCATCATCAGAAAGAGAAGCCGAAATCTAGTTAGAATTTGATGCAGTTGAAATACATGCATAGTCACTAATTTTTACCTAATCATTACTTGTATTTGAGTAGAATATTGATGTCCAAGTAATCAGCTTGAGATCTGCACAAACTTGATCAACAAGAAATATGGGACAAATGATCTCAAAGAAAGAAGGAAATTACAAGTTTTACTACTAAATTTTTGTCTTCCGCACCTCTTCATCAACATTCTTTACTTTAACAACCCATCTAACTGCTTCCAGCTTCACAAAACTTTCATAAACATCAAGTAAAATCTTGATTTCTAATATCTTCTACTCTGAGGCTGAATTGAATTTACAAAAGAATTATCATTTATTTATGATTGAGAGTGACAAGTGTACACGTACAGCTGCTGCTTCGGTTGATTCTTGTACGGTTACTCAGTACGTGAAATTAGCATCTCAAATTAGCATTAGTATCTACGGTCTTTTTTTTTTACTCCGCCCAATTCAATTTATGATTTTGAGCAAGCCTTTGTCTAGTCTATATAATCGCCTCCAATATGCATCGTCCGATAGGTAGATTTTTGGAGTTCTACAGTATTAGATAGAATTTTTAGGTCCATTTGCAACAGAATACTTCGGACTTTTTAGCATCCTTTGTATGTCAGAACGGACAAACAAAAGAACAGATTATGGAGATGGATACCATCTTACCATCATATGTTCTTCAAATTTCACATTCATATGCCGAGTCTTCGTTTGCATTCAATTGTGACAAGTTTGAACCCAAAGTTTAATGTACGTTGGTGAAGGGGACGCCTTTATGACGACATTCACTCCCTACTGCAGGCACTACAAGAGCTCTAAATTTCATTGGATCTCTGAAGTCTCTTGATGCTCACAACCCTGACATTAACCATGCACTAGCAAATGCTGGTAAAACAGTTCTTCATTTTTACTGGTAGTGCCAATGCTTAATAACTTCATCGAAACTAATACCAAAAAACTCTCCTATTGTCTTTAGGGTTATCCCAGAATGGATGAATCTCCGCACAGCGGGCATCCCACATAAATGAGAGTTTGGGAACGGAGATCAGCGTATATGACTTTAGTTGGCAACAGTAAAGTGGCGTCTCAGCCTTAATAGCTCAGTGACTCTGGTGCTCAGATCAATTTTGGCTTAGTTTTGACGTCTGTGCATCAACCACAGCTTGATTTTACCTATTGTACTGCAATTGTAACTTGTGCTGCGTGCGCAGCAACCATGTCATTATTATCCATGCGATACCGTAATGTGGTAACTTACGCTGTGTGCGCTGCAGCTCTGGCTTTATTGTATCTATCAAGCTGCAATTGTAACTTGTGTCAGAAGAGCGTTTTAGAATTTTCACTTACCACTAACACATGTGTCTCTCTATATAGATGGCGAATTTATGAGCATATTCGGGAAAATCTTATTTCATAATGTACAATTCCGAAGAATGAAAAAGGTTGATAAGGCCTTCGTTTTAAGGTTTTCATTTTTTTAAAAGAAAACTCTGCCAGTTTTAATTTTTGTCCAATTTGAAGTGTTGCAAAGGCATCGTCATTTTTAAAAGACTTGATGTGTCTCCGTGTGTGTTATTGGTTTTCCAGGCCAATTTTAGGAAAAAACAGAAAATGAAAGAAAGATGTTACGAAATTGCGCTGCATCAAGAAGCAGGGGAGCAATCCGAGTTTTGACGTGCAAGACGCTAGTGACGACGTGCAGGACGCTAGTGATGACGTGCAAGACGCTAGTGACGACATGCAAGACGCTAGTGACGACATGCAAGATGCTAGTGACGACGTGCAAGACGCTAGTAACGACGTACATGACGCTAGTGACGACGTGCAAGACGCTAGTGACGACGTGCAAGACGCTAGTGACGAAGCCTCAAATAATAAAAGTATTAAACTTTGCAAAATAAGCTTCGAACTAATTTTTTTCTTTTTTCATTTTATTCGAATAACCAATCACGTGAAGCAATTAAAGAACTAGCAATGTCTCACCACCTCAATCCTCCACTGCTTTTAGTGCCAAAAAAAATTCTTGGTCATCATTTGGAAATTAAGAAATAAAATAATAGATTTACAAGACCAAAATGCCGCGAAATCAAACATTTTAGTTCACAGTATTCTCCTTTTTAAATCAAATACTGTGTGAACAATTACAAAAAATTACTTAAAATCATTCTCTAAAGTAACATTCAACCCAGCTACAGAAATAGTCGTTAGAAAAATGATAAACTATTCTTTAAAACTACTGTAAGCCATTACAGTGGTACCTCGACATACGAATGTCCCATCTTACGAATTATTTAACATGCAAATGGTCATTTGGTTCAGATTTCCACCCATGGTAATTTGAACCAAAAATATTCGAATGTTGGGCGGAAATCTGAACCAAATGACCATTTGTATGTTAAATAATTTGTAAGTTAGGACATTTGTTTGTTGAGGTACCACTGTACTTGTACGTTGTTCGTACAGTAATGCATGCCATTGTCATGTTTCACTTTTTCTTTCATTATTCGTGTGAGTAAAGGTGCAGTATGGATCTGCTGTGCAAAAGCCGTTGTTCTCAGGCACAAAGTTTGTTTTTCTGTCCATAAAGAGCCGTTCATTCAGGCTTCTACTGCTCAGACTCATACAAAAGACCTTCTGTGGTCTTAGTCCCAAAGTTAGGGAAGAGAAAGTGCTCATGATGTACGTCTTGAGGCAATATTTGTTTTGTGATCCCACGGTGAAAGCATAATGTGGCAATCCGGCCATATTTTTGCATTTACTTTCGGTTGAATTGTTCCGAAGATGTTTAAGAGACACTGTCGGACTGAAACCTTCACTTGCAATATTATCCTCTTCACTAGTAGACACACACGTGAAAATTCACGTGATTTTTACTAAATTTTTTCGTTCGATTTGCCAATGAACGGGAGCTTTTCGGAGTTTCCAAATTCAAGGATGTGCCGTTGGTGTTCCACAATACAATGCTTACAATACATGTATACCCTACCGAATTTCCTCCTATCTAAATCCTTAGGAGCGTGACAGAGGGACAGACCAAGCAACAAACTGTATATTATTATATAGGGAAATAGTGTGACTCATTGGCGACAATAGTACTTCACTTCGAGTAGCAGAGATCGCGGAAAAATGAGAAACATAAATCGTACTTGATTTCATTCAACGATAAACTATGTAGCATTCAACGATAAACTATGTAGTTACTCGATATTTTTCCCGGGCTGCTTTTGATCCCAGTTCTGTTTTAAAACTAACCGCTTTCTGAATTTTATCCTACAGTTTCTTGGGAAGGAATTCCTTGGTGGAGCTGCACCTTATACCAGGAGCAAGCGCCTCACTGAGCCTGGCCTTTACTGAGGATTACTTCTAGTGTTTCAGGTAGCATGACTACGAACTTGACTACAATAAAAGTTGGGCGATCTCCTGACTTCAAATTGTGCAACTGTACTTTCCCTGTGCTCTCATTACTAAAGTTTAAAACCTTTCTCATTTGCCTTTCCTTAAAATGGTTTAACTTTGCTCGGGTATTTTCTTCGTTTTCCAAAAGGTACATCCAAAGTGACCAGGCTGATGCAGTTAGAGAGGCAAGAAATTGAAAGGCATAAGCAATTTCGCTTTCGTTGAAACCAATCTAATACAGCGAGTGTTCTTCCATGTTCCTTCAGAAAGCCGAGCTAAAATGATTGTCGATTACACAAACTTTCTCTCCAGTGACAGCGACTCATGACACTTAAAAGAAACTTGTAAGTTTTCCTCACTCTATCCAGGGACTTCCAACGAACATGTTTTTAAATTTTAAATTTAGGTTTAAGGTTGACTTCTATTCATGAATTGAACCAGAAAGAGAAGTGGCGAACATTTGAAAACCAGTTTTTCAGGATACTTTTTAAGTAGGAGTGACAGTTTTCATACGCGGACTTGACAACTACAGTTTTATGAAACAATTTGAAAGAATATCAGGAAAAAACATAGAGTATTCTCTGAATGAAAAAAACTGGGAATGTTCCATTCTCTTAGCACTTTATTGCATGCTCTGACAAGTAGCATTGCTACAAAATCCCTTACGCTTCTGACCACACTCAAAAACCTCGAAACGATGAAAAATTTTTGCTCTTATTTTAAGAAACTTCTTGAAGTTATGGTCTTTGATGGGAACACTCATATGAATTTACTATTAATTTTTTTAGACATTTATCACTTACTAGCGTGTACGCACATTAAAAATACCGAATTTTAATATCATGCATTTGAAGGAAGAATTTAAAGCAATATATTCTCAGACCTGATCAGAAAGTCTACAGATTTGACTTTAGCGGTAAAAAATCTATGTATATACCTGAATGTCTCCAGATTTAATTACCAGCATTTAGGGGAGATTCCCATTGTAATAACATAGGAGAAATTACGCAAAAAATATATACATATAAATTTATTTATTTAAGGAGACACCTGGCCTTTTATTTTATTGTGTTGATTTTAGTCATTAATGATTTATTGTCGATGATATTTATTTAGCGATGTAACCTCATACATTTGAGGGAAGGACCAGGAAACACGATTTTGTTGGAATCAAGAAGTATCGAAATTATTCTGACATCGCTAGAAGCTGAGGAGCATTTCTCGAGCATGTGCTCTCATGTGCGACAACTGCGCCGTCACTCTTAACTTTTGTAATTAGCAGGGATTTATACGAGAGCAACGTAGCATTGATACCAACGATCTCTTATTTTTGTCACAAGTTTGTCTGCTATTAAAATGGCTTGACTCGAAATTCGTGCTTCAGTTAGACGGAGAAAAGCGAACTGTTCGTACATCCCGTAAACATTTAAGTGTAATGCAAAATAAACTCCTACATTGATTGAAAATTTTTGTCCATGATCAAAACTTGACTTTACGAGATGTCAACGAACAATCGAATTTATTTTCTTCAACGCAAAAGTTTTTCTTTAGGAATGATTTCATCAAAACGATGCATTACTATGGATGCTGAACATCTTACTACTGAAGAAAGTTGATAAAGTTAGGTTCTACTGCAAAGTGCTATGCTCCAGATAGGATAAGGAATCTAGCAACCAACTTCTATCAAACATGCAAAATTGAGTTTTGCTTCGATTTGTCCCAAAATAAATTGGAATGTTCAAGAAGTTTTGTTAGTTGTATGAGCGCAAAAGTAAGAAGTTTATAAACTATATACTATGTCTATGTACTGTTATTTAGTTTAAAGGTAGCAAGTAAGGAATAATGTTGGCAAAAAATTGATGGAATCACACCACGATAGGCTTAAATGATGAGGTATGAATACAATATTTGCCAAATTCACTGCAATAAATACATTTTTTCTGGTCCAAAATCGAATTTACCGCAATTTTTACACGAGGTTTTACGAGATTTTGAAGCATAGACAGGGACTGAAAAAACTACAAATTGAATAGGGTTCACCATATGCACTTTTGTCTATTAATAAAAAGAATTTTAAATTAATAATTCTTACCCACGTTGGGAAGCTAAACTTGTATTACGAACGAATTGGAGAAAAACATAAATAAATATTGAAGAATTAAGGAATGTATACTTCCATTGACCAATTCAATCTCGAACGTTGACGTTCGAAAATCATGAATGTAAGGTGCCATGTTAATTCCTTTCCATAGTTTCTTAAAAATATTCATTATTTTTAAGTAAAAAAGTAAAATGCTGAAGAGTTTGTCATCTTGATTACCTCTAATCTGTAGTCCACATGCAGTGGAAGCAAGAAGACTATTTCAGTAATTTCAGCTTATTACCATATCATCAATTTTTGTAATTTCAGTAATACCAACTTATTATTTCATTAGTCATTTTATTCATTTCATATAATCCAGCTCGTTACTCTACCAGTAATTTTCGTTATTAGCTTCTCAATAATTTAGTCACTTCGTCAGTAAACAAAGAGCTCTCGATAATTTCTCGAGCTCATCGCTTTCCAGAACTTACATACAAAGACTCTTAGCGAGTCTAGCAGACATTTAATTATCGGCAAGGAGAAGCTTTTGAAGAAACTCTTTTAAGGTTGAGAAAGAAAAGGTTGGTTAACTTCGCTAACTCGACTACACTGAAACTTCGCCCTCAAGACTGTTACCAATGGTAACTTCTTCCTTTTATCATGAAAAGTAATTTTATTTGTTACATTTGAGCTGAGTTTTAGCCCTATCTAAAAATATTAAAGTACTTTTCGTCCCTTAATTCTGACATCTGGTAGTCGACTATGTCAACTGAATAGAATTATTTTTTGATCCAGTAAGTCTCTGATCGTAAATGTTGACCACTTTAAGTTTCATTAAATAGGAAAATTTCATTATTTAGTCAGTTTTCATGTTAAATCACTTTTTCATTCAGATTATGAACTGCCTTACTGTTTCTTTTACTGCTCATCGTCCAATACGTATTCATGAAATCGCACAATTCTTTTCTCAAAAAAAAAAATATTGAAGAAAAACTGAACATTTTTCACTGCGCCTGTGTACTTAATCTCTATATATCTTCCAACCACGTCTACATTTCTGATGAAGATAAAGAGAAAGACTTAAGAAACTTATCAGAAGTTTTAAACGGCTTTTCAGTATCTGTTTTAGATTCGTTGGATGAGGGTGAAATTTAATAATTGAGCATGCAGGATAAAATGTATATCATGAGAAAAATTTACCCTAGTGAGCAGAACTTGTACCATGTTCATTCTTGTCAGGAGGTTACTGTGAGTTTAACCATAAATTTTTTGTTCAATTTCTTTCAAAAACATGTAGACTTAGAAATTTCGCTGCACCCTGTAAAATGCGTTTCTGAAAAATTCGTGTAATTGAGTTTGCCCTTCAAAGAAGATAACTGCCCAATTACTCTTCTTCTTCTTTTTCTTCTTCTATTTCGTGTTTATTTGGGGCTTCGAAAACTTGTCCATGTAGCCCCAAGTCAGAAGGTAGGTTGAGTTTTTCCTCTGTCTTCAGTCTTTACTACCTGCAAATGAAAGTTAACGTAAAATGTTTAAGAAGGCTTGAAGAGAATAATCGCTATTTAAGATTCTATGAACATTTTAATATAATCTTTATTTCATCTTCAGAAATTCTATTTTCTTGGTTATTTGCATACTGCAATCAAAGTCTAAGATTAGTAGCCAAGGTATTGCACGATTACTCAGGTTAGTATGATTATTCTGTGAATGAATGATTTGAGTAAGCAATGGTATGTGTAAGAACCATGGAATTAAGAGAGTATAACGCTCTCAAAAATTTGACCTAACAGGCACATATGACGTCCAGAAATGAGAAGGAAAGGTTTTTGCAACTTACAAATAATAGACAACTAGGTGTCCAATGTAACTGAAGTTATACTTTCAACGAAAAATGAACACAATGGGAATTGTTCGTAATGAATATTTAGCAAAAGATTTTATATCTTCTCCTCCCGTCCCAAATTAAAAGGCTCAATTCAGAGGACATAAACTAACATGGGAATGATAATGTGCGAACTTTAAATGGAAGTTAAATTTAAGGCGATTTTTTCTCTGTCTCAAATTCAAGATAAGCCTCGAGAGCGCTGCTATGAAGCGTGTCAAATTAACTGAACAAGCGTCTAATGAAGAATTAGGCAAATGAGGTGATAGTGAAGACAATTTAGGCTGCTTTCACGCGGCGCAGGTGCAGGCACGGGGTGAGGTTAAAACTGCGAGTTATGCAGAAATTACAACATGATATAATCCGCAAACTTCAACTCTCAGTAATGACATGCCGAGTCACTTCACTGATTATGAGTGCAATAACAATTAAATGGGAAATCCTCGGCACAATCTCATAACAAAGAGCGTCTAATAAAAACAAATCTTAAATGGCAGGGTCTCAGAGAGCATAATTATGAAACATAATTCTTAAATGTGTTTTATGTCAAGAATATTTCACTAATTTCATTCTTCTGAAACGTTTGTATAATTTTATTATTCTTCTATGTCAGGAATCTTTCTCATGATAGTTTTGTGTTTCTGCACTTTTGTGTTACTGCTGCAACAAAACTGATTCTCCCTTGATTTAAAAAACTGAACTATTTTACTGATGTTTTTCGACTGAAAACGTTTGAGCCTGTGCCTGGATTTCTTTACTTTTACTTTCGAGGCACAATTATTGAATGATGTTTGATAAGTGTTTATAATGCCAGATTATGACTTAGTCTTTGTTTAGGAGCGTTGGGGAGGAGGGCGAGAATGCAAGCATTCTGAAATGGGTTTCAAGAGGCCTGAGCCTGTCAAGTGAGATTCCAGTGATCGATGAGCAGCATCTGTCTAAATATGAAGAATGTAGTAATACTGACACAAGCAGCAATGCTAGGAAGAGTAGAAGCTGCTGCCAGAGCTGTAGCGTTAGTAGTCGGAGATGTAATAGAAGAGTAGGTACAGCAACTGAACAGTAGGTACAGCAACTGAACAGTAGGCACAGCAACTGAACAGTAGGTACAGCAACTGAACAGTAGGTACAGCAACTGAACAGTAGGTACAGCAACAGAACAGTAGGTACAGCAACAGAACAGTAGGTACAGCAACAGAACAGTAGGTACAGCAACAGAACAGTAGGTTCAGCAACAGAACACTAGGTACAGCACCAGAACAGTAGGGACAGCAACAGAACTGTAGGTACAGCAACAGAACAGTAGGCACAGCAACAGAACAGTAGGCACAGCAACAGAACAGTAGGTACAGCAACAGAACAGTAGGTACAGCAACAGAACAGTAGGCACAGCAACAGAACAGTAGGTACAGCAACAGAACTGTAGGTACAGCAACAGAACAGTAGGTACAGCAACAGAACAGTAGGTACAGCAACAAAACAGTAGGTACAGAAGCAGAACAGTAGGTACAGCAACAGAACTGTGGGTACAGCAACAGAACAGTAGGTACAGCAACAGAACAGTAGGTACAGCAACAGAACAGAAGGTACAACAACAGAACAGTAGTTGCAGCGACAGAACAGTAGGTACAGCAACAGAACAGTAGGTACAGCAAAAGAGGTAGCTACATGCATCACCAAAGTAGCTCTGTTTTATGCAAATTAAATGAGCCGAGAAAGCTGTAGCTGGATATTAATGTTCTGAGTAGCATCTAACGAGGACTCGGAATAATACATACAAATTGTTCTCATTAAAGGTATGCCACATCTGGGAACACTCATTATCTCCATGCATCATTGTAATTTATCATGAGGATTGTAAATAATTGAATGTAGAAATTTCTTTAGATTTCTGAAACAATTAGGGCCATTATATCAAAGATATCTTAAAACCAAAATAAACTATGTTAGCTGAACGTATTCTTGAAGTATAACAGATATTCATATAATATTATAAAACTCAAGAAATGAGCTGTATTGATGGAATCGTTTAGGATCACAAATCAAATTTCGTAGCGGAAATTTTTACTAGAACGTTTTAATGTTCAGTTAAACGATGAAACATTCTTATGAGATATTACAATTGTATTTTATTGAGTACATTGATGTAATTATTGCAAAATAAAACAAATAGGTTACGACACAATGCAACTAAGGCTAATTAACATATAAGTTAGCCGCATGCTTGAATGCAACCGTTGAACTTTAATCAATTAATGATAAATTTAAAAAATAAAGAATTAATGCAACTCAACAATCAATAAATTTTGTGAACGTTCACTCCGTCATAAAAAAATACTTGCATTGTTCAAACTAGCGTTCAGTTTTGTTACTCCAATAATCTAAAGCAAGAATAGAGGCATGAAACGTTATTCGAGTTCACAAAAAGCATAATAGTTCCATTAAAAACAATAATTTAATTAAAAGCATAATAGTTCTATCAAAAGCATAACAGTTCCATTATGAGTATAATAATTATATTAAACCCAAATATTATTTATCTCAGTCTGCAAGATCATTGTGTCCATGAAAAAATATATTTATGAATGTTGTGGTTATTATGCTAGAAATAATAAATACATAAAGTAATACAAAAACTAGTTGGAAAAAGGAGCAAAATCTAAAACTTTAGCTCAAAGAAACAGGAATTTTACTTATTACTAGACGGCTACAAAATAGAGTCAGTAATTCATTTCCAATAAATCTTTTATAGCACATGATTTGCTAAGAAGATAGATTGTTTTGTAAATACTAGTCTGTTTGAATGAGACCAATGAAGGCGATGACGAATAGAATGTTTTATTGACACTGCTTTTTAGAAATGTGACTGAACAACCAAGCTAGTAACGAAGGCAGCTGGGTCGTTGTTTTAGTGTTTCATTAACCTGAGAGCGTGCCGTGTTTTTGTGCAGATTTTCAGGGCTAGAACTAAACTGATTATTCCTGTGCACTGGTGAAACGTAAAAAAGGCGAGCTAATATAGGTAAGTTTCTTGTAGACTTTCTAGAAACACGTCCGAACAGATTTATTCATGACAATAATATGTGGTTATAGATAACTTGTTTTTTCTTCCTTGTATAGATATGGACACGCTAATTGATAAAATACTTTAAAATTTTCGTTATGTTAGAAGTGCCATTGTTAGGAGAAAGGAAATTATTAAGTGACAGCCAAAAACTGTTTCTGTTCCTTTTAGATCAGAGTTTTATGTTTAAGCGTGTGTTTCAAAGCTGGTAAGGTAATCGAGAACTTTTACTCGAGTTCCGTCACAGTGAGCAAACATGTTCATGGTTTGCCAATACACAATAACATCCATGAAAAACCTCTTTGCTCAAAAAAAAAAATCACTAGAAAAAGTTAGTGCAGCAATACAGAGTGACGTTTACTTACCTGCAAATTAATCTCGAAAGCTGCTCGGCTTTTTCTTTGCTAATTTGAACATACTTCCTTGAGTAAAGAATTACGTTACTGAGTTTTCAACTGTAGCTGTGATCAAATAAAACTGAGATTCCAGTGGTGTAACAAAAAATTGGTGTAACCAAATTTATTTGTCACTTTGTATCACGCAGCTTCATATTCAGCACAGAAATCATTTTGGTTTAAAAACTTTTTCTCAAAAATAGTTATCTAAAATCGTCCTCACAGTACCCATGTGCCTTACCTGCCACAGAGTCGTGTAGTGAGTTAATTTTCAATATCCAGACAGAAAATGAGTTAATTTCCATCAACCAGACATAAAATGAATTAGTTTTCAAAGGCCAGGCCAAATATGAGTTACTTTTCAAGAGCCTGGCAGAAAATGAGTTAGTTTTCAAGGGCCAGGAATAAAGTGAATTAGTTTCCAAAGGCTAGACAGAAGGGTTTGGTTATGAGCACACAGAATATTAAAAGTTAAACTATGATGCTACCGGACCCACTACTTGATTATTTCTGTCACTAATAGGATTAACTTCTTAGAGCCCATTCCACCGTTCATTTTATATTGTTAAAGAGCTCTCTGGGAAATTAGACGCTTACGTTTCTTAAGAAGTCTTTCAAGAAGTAATTGCTGGACTTTTTTCGAGTAATTTCAGCGGTAACTTGTAGCGTTTAAAGTGTAAGTACATCCTGCCAGGCTAATAATTTGATCTTATCAGTTAATTTTATAAGAAACTTCAATTTAATAAACAGGATTATTAATAAACACATGCCTTTTTTTATTTATAGATACACATTAGATTCATAGTTTGATAGTCTAAATTTCATGTTATAACTGTTTTATTGTTACTATTATTGTTATTATTTTTTATTCCCACTTTTAACGCAAGTATTTCATGTTTATTATCATAACTCGTAATAATATCATTCATAGTATTTTTATAGTATTATTCTCTCAAGTTAATCGTGATAGTGTATGGCTTCTATCATTTAACGTTTGTGTGGTATTTGTAGAAGACACCAACATGTTTATAAAAAAATGTGGAAAGACTAAATAAATAAGAAATAATATAACTAATATTACAATTGAAATTAGTTGATTGATTATTTATAATAATAACTAATGAAAAATCGTCTGTCAAACAAAGATCACAGGTAGAAAAGAACATTTGTAAATTGAGAACATCACAGATTTCCCAAATGGGGGTAGTGATAAACCCTAGACGATCGGGCAGCCGTTGAGCTGAATTAGTATTCTTCTTTAAATATCATGATTGTAGGATGACGATAAAGAAGAATACATCAATCACCTTATTTCGACATGTTTGAAGTTTCAACAAAATAAGTTTAATACAATAAAAATTTTATATAAGTTAAAATTGATTCCCAATTGATTTTCGTTAGAATTTATTTCAACTGTATGTTAAAATCTTGTAAATGATGAAAAATATGTGCCTTAAGCTACGGATGTTATAGATATGTGGACTTCATGAGACACGTCAACAATTTTTGAAAAAATGGCTGCAGAAATTTATACTGGCTCAGATAAAAAGTTGAAAATGCATAAACTCGCAACAAAATATCTGTTAGAGCCTTGCAAAAACCTTCGCAGGGACTCTCGGAAAGAATAATAGATAATAAAATGTTTTTATTGCTGGAGGCAATTCCCGCGGATCTCTAACAAGTTTTCCCGGTGTTTTTATGCTAAACTTCTGAACTCATGCGACAAATTATGAAAAAACTTCTGAGGAGGCATTAATCTCATTATGACTGCAACATTTGAACAAACTTGGGCAATTTTTCTCCCCAACTTAGGGGCACGAGGACGGCGCTGTAGACCATATTGGTGCCAGTAGGAAGGGGTCGGGCTTTTGTATGCGTGACTTTGCATGTACATGCTTTTCTTTTGGATGAGGGGAGATGGTGTAGGAACTTACAGTTTAGAAAAATTTCTGTCATGTTCACTATAAACGTGTGCAAATGTCATGGCAATACATATCGTGATCAGCAATTTCTCAAAAAAACGTGGTGATTTCTTGAAAAAATTATGAAAAGAGTGCGCTAAAATTATGATAATATAAATGGTGACTAATGAAGGGTTGCATTGAACGTATATATCTGGACGCCTTGCAATTAATTTATTTCTAAATACACTTATTCTTGTTGATAGGCAGTCTCGATAAGTGAAACGAATTAGTTTTTATGCTATTTCAAGCAGAAATTTGTGGTCAACTCTGCCTAAAATTTGACTTTCATGAGATCAGTTTTTGTTGCCGACACCTCCCGTTAGGAGCGACTGGTGTGCTAACACTCTGCTCTTATTTGTGTCACTGCAGTTATTTATAATCATTAATTGCCATATGTAATTGTTAAATGATGTTTGTTTTTGTTTAAAAACGTGCGCGTTGACCATACTGGTATTTGATGAAATTTTAATAACAAAAATTTCCTAAGAGATTTTGACTCTCAAGTTTTTTAAGCCTAATTAGTTTTTCTCGAATTGTGTGACTAAGAATGAATCACAAAGCTGAAAAATTGACAATGAACCTCACTGAGATTTGCGTCTATATTTAAGGAAAATGTTTTTTTATTATATATATATATATATATATATATATATATATGAATTTATTAATTCATACGGCTGAACCTACAAAATGACTCTCTATTAAGATGGGAATTCTTCACTGCTCAGTGTGTATTCTTGCGTGCATTGTCAGAGAGAATATTAACACTAAATTTTCCCACAACGTGGTTCAGGTACGATTTTTTTATTCTCAATGATGATATTTATCCTGTCTTCAGTTTTTCTGTTCTATTCGACAAACAATAACAATTTTCATTCTGCCACCATGGAGCAACACATAGACTGTCATTTCTAGAATTTAGAGCAAATTTTTACTTGTCCAAGCGCAAAAACATCAACCTATATTAGAAACAGCCTCTCACCCCTTCCACCCCCTTAAAAAATTAAAAAAACGAGCTAGCAACAGAAGTCGCTGCAATAACGCTTGATGCTGTGATGGTTGATAAGAATTTTGCACAAAAGAACGAAGCGTCAGGAGCTCGACTGCGACATTTGAAAACTTTTGCCTTGTGGCATTTCCAATAGCAGCCCATAATGATGTGTCCTGAACAACGTCAGCTTGCAGCTCTCAGGGAAACAACGAGCCTGAAAATGCAAGTTAATATTCGTGCATTGCAAGTCTGATTTCGTATTTATAGAAATGGAACAGACTCTCAAAGTTTATGGGAATTATAGTCAGAGGTTTTATGGAATCAATTTGAAATGTTAAAATTCGATTTAAACTACTAATTACTCGATTAATTCGAAAAATAAATTAAGCTGCATGGTTATGATCCGAATTTTAAGAAACTACAGACTATGTTGTGGATGAAATAATTATACAAAAATAATTTTTTTAATATTCTTTATATTTTATCAAGCCAATTGTATTCATTTTTAAGAAACTAGGTCAACTATTTAACTTACCGATGATTGTAACTGAATTTCAAATTTTGTTCCGGTTTTTTTAATTTTCACGTAGCACTTGTATAAAGCCCAGTTTCATACAGAAATTACTTGAATAACTCAGAAGTGTGTCTATTCATTTTTTCTTTCACGCGTGTGTATGTGCACGCTAAGTTCAGTGAAACGCTCCGTCCAGCACTCCCAATCCTTTGTCCGAGACTACCTAGAACGATTAACATCTACTCCATCTTACAAGCTTCTAGAACGAAATAACGACTAGGGCTCGGATCACAAGTTCAAAACTGTCTTTCTTTATGATTCTCACTCCCGATTTTGATACCCTTAGAGCGGAATATTTACCAGTTCTCACGGCACAATTTAAACATCACAGTGCTCAACTTCTCTGATTCTAACTTTTCTACTTCGAACGGAGTATCTGCGAGAGCTCTGAGCACATGCTCTATTTCTCCACGTCGCACAACTCCAGTCCAGAATTTTTCTCTTGACACATTGACCAATGTGTATTTGTAATGTTTGAGGTATTTGAAGCACTGTGCTGCAACACATTTACTCGTCATAACGCCTTCAGCGAACTGGTGGGTACCACTAGATTCTTTAGTCCTCATAACGGGGTAATAATTTTATATAACAGTTATCAGTTTACAGTTTAAATTTCATCTGAATTAAAACAAGGAGAAATATAATACTTTGGACCTCATCTCTATAGTATTATTGAGTTTTATTTAAATCGCTTTTAAAACACGCTACATCCTTTGAAAAGACACTTCAAAATAAATTGTATATTTTCCCATCCAAGTAAAATTTACAGCACCAGCAGTGAGTGTTCACATCTACTGCCCTCGAACTGGAAAATTCAAGCCTTTGGAAAGACAGAATTGTCATGAATTTGTCATAGCTGAGAGTCGACCAGATGTGTCATAAAGCAGGCCATCCATTTCGTGCATAGTGTGATAGCCGGGAACCCGCATCATATTCTCAAGCTCAATTTCCTGAAATTTCAGCAGTAATAAAAATGGGAATATGGCATACATGTCGCAGCAGTTAGATCATAAATCCCACACTCTGCACAACCAACTGTGAAAATAACGCTGTTGTTTTTCTTTCTATTGAAATAATTAGTAAGAAAAATTACCCTATATTTTATCAGTGTTGAACCTTTTGATTATTCCTTGGAAAAACAATAGGTAAAAGTTCTTCTGAATCATTATAAAAGCATTCACAACATCGAGTGTCACAGAAAAAATAAATGTTCTGAAGAATATTCTACGTGATGCTTTAAAGTTTCTTAATATTTAGTTCTGCTGTAAAGACAATAATGTAGTATTGATTTACCATTTAAACATTTCAAATTAAAAAATGCACGTTCTCTCTGGGTGATCTTCGAAATTAATTCCAATTAGAAATTAACATACGTATTGAATGAATATTGCCTAAAAACTAAACTTTTGATTATAAAGGTGCAATAACATACAACAAAAATGAATACACGAATAATTGTTACTGAAGAATTTATTAATGAATTTAAAATATTTTTGTATGAGCATCGAATTCATGAAGTTTTTCTCTTGTTCTAAAAGTATCCGCCAGTCCTTCTTCTTCCTGCTCATCGCCCAGCTGCCGTATTGATGTGTGGTGCTCCCTTCAGCCTCAGTTCTACCAACACCAAGAATTTCATCCTAAGATTTTTACTAAAACTTTGCTGCCAATTTTTAGGCCCAAGCAGTAATGGGCAAAGTTTTGGAATCACTCAATGGCCTGTCTCTCAACAGGGAGGGACGAACTTATTTTTTCTTGAGATGCAACTAATGATGTTGTTCAACATATTGCTAATTGATTCATGAAAGAAATAATAGGTTTTTGTCAATACAAGAAATGAATTCATGTGATAATAAATTGTTACCACAGCTTGTGAAAAATGATTTCTGTGAAAATGAAAATCCTTACTAAGTTGGACCGATCCAACAAGCCTTCAAAATAAGATGAAAACAAACCATTTCCTGCAAAATAAAAATTAATTAATTATTTATTTCCTGGGTCAGAATTATTCAGCAAAGCTACCGAAAAATATTTTTTGGCGATAATTTTTTGTCTAGTATGAAAATTTACATATGAAATAAAGCCCATACAAAAATGAGTTATAGACAAAATAAAATACAAAAAAAAAATAAATTAACAAATTAAAAATTAAAATTAAAATAATTGTTTTGTTGTAGTTTTATACTTTAATTTTCTGAATATCACTGCCTTGCTTTGAAGAGCTTTGTTAATTTGTAATGAAATATTGTCAGATTGTAACAATGAATTATAAAATGCAAACGGGGAACAAATATTATAGAAAGCATCTACTTATATCGATATTTTCGTTCTACTAAAAATTGAAGTCTTTTTTTCTAATCCATGCACCAACCCACATTAGAAAAGAAACATTAGAAGAGATAAATAATTTGTCAAAAACTTTGATGAAAAACGAATTCGACCGAGAACAAGTTCACCTTTCAATAATTTTTGACTGTGAATAAGTTCTAAACTAAATGTTGTGTTCTAAATGTGTTGTGTTGGCTACTTTATCTATGGGATATTTCATTGTTGTAGGTTTTCAGCTTGATAATTGATGCATGCTTGAAGAAGAGACTATAAGGACTCTAATATAAAAAAGCTTAGTATTACTCGTGATTCACTCAACATATGATTTTCATTTCTTTGCAGTTCTATAATTTTTGTACACTTGCTTCAAACCTAATATTTGCATTTTAGATAACCAGTGAATGATAACACATATGGAATTGAGACTCACCTGCTACTTCTACATTAATGAAAAACTTCCATTGTAAATATTTTTGCACGCGCGGGAGATAAACACTGTAAATTAAGTACGAGCCACTAACCAAGAGCAACAATACTTCCATTTTCTTTATTTATATTAACTTGTCTGAAATAAATGTCATATTTCTGTCATAGAAGGGACATGCTGGTAGAATAATTATCTTCATTGCTGCACCTCATTGTAAAAAGTGATAATTTGCAAAAAAACTCTACGGAAATTACTACCAATATTTAAGTATCTTTTTCGTTCCATGTCAAATTGTTTAGTCAAGACATTTTAGCGTAAATATATGATTATGAAAAGATTATGCTAGGAAATATGCTAGCAAAATGTGCGAAAATAAACACAAGTTTCATTACTGGGAAAGTATTACAAACGTTGACGTCCCAGGGCTGTGTGAGTGTTTTGCGTGCGTTGTTTCATCTCAAAACACCTCGCATTCGAGCAGTTCTGAGGCCTCCAACATCGTTCCTGTTATCACCGTCTTATCGCTAACCACAAATTCATTGAGACCAGAGCCGAAATTCTGAATAACATGGGAAGCACCTGGAACCTTTTCTTATGAAACTGGTTAGTGGTAACGCTCAGTATTTTCTAAATATATTGAGAATACATGAAATCCTGTTGTGTATGTCTATGTATTATACGTCTCACAGCATTGCGTACTACTTAACCATTAAGAAAATTTCATGATTAGTGAAAAAACATACATATTAGTTGTACTGCATAACTCAGGATAAGACACTTTCAAGACTAGAAAATAATGAATCGTTTCTACGCACAAGACAACGTTTCTACACTTATCATGCCTTCAAAACTACTCAATTTGAGATGCTATATATAGAAAACAGAATATTTTCTGTTAGTTTGGATTTCATGATCAAAATTATAAATCATTGATGTCTTTGTTTTTCAAGTTTATGTATAAAATCATAATCAAGGACGGATTCTACGTTTTATATTTTTTATGCATTGGTTTAATTCATCGCTAATTCAATTCAAATTTTAAGTTGAACCAGGTGGAAATTTTTTCTTATTCAAGAAGTGATGAACAGTTGATAAGTGTAATAGATGTGCTTGAAATAAATTACTACCATTCGAATAACATGAAGCTACTTCGGCCAGAAAATAACAGCTCATTTTACTTTAATTAAGTTATGTGGATACGTATGTAAATTCAGTATTTTTTTGTTGCATATATTTCTTGACTTCTTAGGAAACTTTAACACAATTAAGTAACATAATAAAATTATCTGAATATAATTTCTACCACAACTATGATCGATGATAGTAAATTCTTGAAAGAAAAATGTTTTCTAAAATATAAGAACATGATGCCTGTTGCATCATTGATCTGATTCTTTCGATGCCCAACACAATTTGACAGGCCTGATAAAACTTCAGAGAGCCAGAGTTTAATGCCTTTCTCACATCACAATGCAAATCAGCTCGATCGTAATTCTTTGATGTGACAATTTCAACTGCATATCTGCACCCTCAAATTAGAAGGCTTTCTGAGTGCTACGGTGAAATTTCGGGACACAAACACATCCATGTTTGCAAAAAACTACACAGAGTTTCTTAACTTACTTAACTTCAATTGTTCAGACTTTCGCAGCATTTTTTTCGTCACAAAACTGTTGATATCCGATTACAGTTACCAATTTATGCCCAGACACCTACACACGAACCATCACTCTGTATATAAGTGTGTTGCTTATAGAGATTAGTGTGCCACCACGTTGAAAGTAAATTCTTATGTTTAGAGGTATTTTGCATAAACTTTTCTAGCACTATAGAAATGCACGATTGTATTCTTTCCCTCATTACCCATTTTAACATCTGTTAAACAAATAACAGTAATTGTCTTACACACTTTTGAAAGAAATGAAATAATTGGTTTTCAATTACATATAAAGGAACTTATGATAGTTGTAGTCTAATTCGTATGTTGCATTTTATTTATATTGTGTTTGTGCAAGACGCCATGTTTTCTTAAACGGAACTTACGAGAATATTAAAAAAATAATAGTATTTCATCAGTTGAATATAATATAGAGTAGTTCATTTTCTCAAATCAGTTCGTTCAAACTGTTTTTTTATCTGAACGAAGGTATTAATTCATTCATTTTTGCACATGCCCTGTGAATCGTCGATTCTTTATTTATTTATCAATTAATTAATTTGAGTAATTACTGAAATGTAGAATTTTGTATACAATGCTTTACATGATAATTCATTTTCTTATAGAGATACTTGACAAGCCTTCGCAACGCCAGCGGAATTCGTCATTTTCGTATGTGTAGGAAGAGACAGAAACTGCAAAGCAGTACCAAAGCATGTCAGGTGCCAGACCGATGTTTGGTCAAATCTAAACTTGCCACCACTGCAAATATTGACTGAAGCAACTCCAATGAAATCAAGCGTCAGCTAATTCCTCTGCACAAATTTGAGTTAGATGATACAGTCGGTACAAGTGTCTCAGGCATAAAAACCTTTTACTTATTTTTCTACTTGAACTTAAAAAATGTTTTCAAAAGATATTTCCGAAAAAATTTTATGGCATGTAAATTTGTTCAGCTGCTTAAGTATTATTTTCGACTGAGAGTTGCAGTGCAAATTTATTAACAATTGGGACATCAACTGTCTGATTTTTGAGAATTTTTTAGCTTCAATATGTGAAAGGAAATTTCTTCATATATGTTGTGACGTTTATCATTGTTTTGAATAGATATGTTTCAAATATACATGTAATGTGTATATATATATATATATATATATATATATATATATATATATATATATATATATATATATATATATATATATATATATATATATATATATATATATATATATATATATATATATATATATATATATATATATATATATGGAATACAGAGAAATATAAGTATTTCCTGACTCTTTCACAATATTCAATGCAACTTTTACACGTTCACTAAATTGATGAATTGAACAAATCAATCGAAATTAATCATAATCTAATATTAGACGATTGTGTTCAAAATTTCATTCTACAAAAAACCTAAACTTTGGCTACTGTTGACTGGATTTATGATTTCATTGTTAGTTCTTATCTTAGATCGACTGCAATTACTGATATTTTGTTTTAAAAAATTAATTAGTTTAGGTATATGGTAATTTTAATTATCTAACGCGTGAATAACTTAAAAATCGTTAAAATGTTCACATATTGTAAAAGATAAATTAATTTTGGATGACATTTAAAATATATAAACAAAAATACGTACATACATGTACAGAATACAGAGGAGTGTTATATAAATAAAAGGATCATTTTCAAGATCTATGTGTATGTCTATACATATATATCTTCGGTTTCAAATCTATCTGAAAATAATCAAAACTTGTGTGCCAAAACTCAGTTCAAGAATATATATATTTGACAATTATATTTTGAATATGTTGCCTAAAATTTGCAACGTTCACCGGCAATGAAAAAGTACTTGTAGTAAATTTCGATCTTACACGCGGATTCGGCATTAATAGCTCAGAAGTTTCGAAATGCATCTTATCATTTATTTATTCGAAGACTTCTTTGTAATTCAGTTGTTTAAAAGAATGGCTTGGCTTGAACGTAGAAGATCCCGACGGAGACAAAATTGCTTTGAAAGACGTTGGATGCACTGTAACACTCGTGTCTGCAGATGTAGCTGAAGAATTTTGTATTCTTTGCAGTCCTCTGGAGAGAAGTCTTTTGATACTTGAAAAGTCGCTGCAGTTACAGAAACTTAAGTTAATTCTAGAACATTTTAAAGTTTTTCAGCTTTGACTTAAATGTATTACGTAAACTCAAAGCTACACTAAAGAGTGAACTATTTTCACTCCCTCTCATATGCCATGTTAATCTTATTTTTGAGAAAAAATGACCATCGCGTTATCGGTTCTAATTACTGTCCTTGCTGAATTGCTTTATCTATGTTTAAAGTTACAAAAATCAATACTTGAACAGTCTGGTTGAATTCTTCATACCATGAAGTTTTACATCCGTATATCTGGATATTTAGAATTTGAATTATGTACTCGTATGACCACAGAACAAGAATAGTTAAAGGTCGATTGCAACAACATTTTCACGTTGTGAAACGTCACGCAAACAACTGAGGCTATAACACAATAACATCAAGCCTTGAATGGTGAAGTTCTAACAGACCAGAGTTGGAGTTTCTTCTCACAGGAAAGGCCTGATTGAAGAATAAAAAGCGGGAGGAAGGATAATTTTTTCAGCTTCTCTTTGTTCATAGAGACAAATTTTCAGGGGGCGATGAAAGATGTTTAGCACTGAGTGCATGGTAAGAAATCAGAACCCACTGACTTCCGCATTTTAATATATCCTATCGCCCTCATAAACAATTCACTTGAATATTATAAACAACTGAGACTCTTTCAAATGTATCAGAAGGAAGAAAATTAAATTTTCTATCCGTATCAATGACAAGAAAGAATACATATAAATGCATGGGTAAATTTCATAAATAACTGAGAGTTCAAGCGGTCCCTCGCATTAAGGCTGAAAGCTAGAATTGAGCAAATATTTTTATATATATCTACTAGAGATTTGGAGTAAAATTATCAGATATAATTTTTCAGAAAACAATAAAGATTTGTAGGTTGAATTTATTTGTGTAAAAATACTTCTCCATAAGCAATTTTTAGTTTTCACATAAAAATAGTTATATTATATTCATTTCTACAGATTCACATCGATAACAAAACTTTTTCTTCACGACACGAGCGCTGGTGTTGGGAAAGAACTTTTGGCATCGCAGCTCCTTTTGTTTGCATGCACCAGAAATAAAATAGAAGACTTATTTGGTCTGAGATGCAGAATCTTTTGTGCTGAAGACTCTTTTTTTCTGAGCTGCGGTTTGATTCGTTATGTGTTGGTTGTTTTCAGTAGGCGCGTGTCAGACCAAATTCTACTTGTGTAGTATTACGTACGTTCTGAGATCTTATGAAGAGCGGTCGCTTCTTCACTTAGTTTTGCACTTGTTCTACTGTGTTCCCTGGTTCTTAAAATTAATACTTTGATTTAAAGGAGTACAAACCTGAGTGTTGTTTTTGTTTTACGGAGTGTTCATTAGTTGTGCAATCTTTTACCATGGTTGCACAGGGTACAATCGTGGTTCTACCCCTCCCCTCAACTGGGAGCTGCGATGGGTCTATGATTGTCTATTGCGTACTGGACTTCGTACTGTGTACCATACTTTGTGTAGTGTAAGCTTAAAAAAATTTCAGCTTACATGGAATACATATTCTTGGACATTAGAACTGCAAAATAACACTACTAGTAAATCTTCTTTAATCCATCTCTCACATTTAAGCTTTTTTACTGTTAGAACAATTTTATTAAATGACAGCTGACAGTTTATTATATTAGTTTTTCCAAGATATTTGGCAACATCCTCATAAGTTCCTCTCAAAAGTAGAACTAAATTAATAATTTTATTGTCAGTTTGTCAAGGCCTTGAAACCTTATAGGCTGGCAAATGTTAAAACTGTTTCTTCCCTTTTTAGACACACAATTTTTATTTAATTTGTACGTATAATATTTATATCTATTCCTGTATCTGAGATGTTAATCATAAAAATCTTGGCTGACTGTCAAGAGAATTGTAATTTCGTATTAAAACACAATGAGCTTGCGACAACTTTTCAATAAAAATCTTTTTATTTTCGTTTCCTTGAAATTTAACTGAGTTATTCATGTTGATATTTGAGTAGTACATCTTGTGTAAATGAAAATTCATCACGTATACTAACACTAAAACTCACTCAAACTAGTTCTTCTAAAGTAACGTTTATTAAGTAGAATAGTGCCTTCAATCCGAGTCTTCAGATTTTTTTAGCAGCTGGTTATACAAATACGATTATAATTGTAATTACAAATGGATAAGCAGGATGCATTCAACAGGTTTACAATTTCATTTATGATCGACCCAAAGTGCTTCATAACACTTATTAAGCTTCATTTCCAAACTTCAGCTGATTGATTTCCAAGCTTTGCATAAGCACTACATCATATTTAGCTTTACATCATATTTAGCTTTTTTTTAGCTTTACATCAGAATGTCAGTGGAAGATGCAAAATTATTCTTACCGTTAATAAGAAGTATTCTGAACATTAGGTCCATTTAATATCCTATCAATAGAGTTTTTATGGTACACACATACATAAATCTTGCATTCCAAGTTTATCATTTATGAATTTCTTGATAATTTAACATTTTTAAAATATTTTTGACAAAGTAATAGTGTGATTTAAAAACACAAACAGTGCCAAGCTTCAGCATCAACCAGAAAAGGCATTCTATTAATTTTAATAGAACTGGCCACTATTGAAGTCCGTTTATGCACAAAAAAACACACTTTTCCTGTGATAAGTTGAGTTTTTGACTTTCCAATGATGCCAGGCTGCATCAGTACGATGCTGTAAATTTGAAGAAGCTGCTTTTAATTGTATCTTTGATAGAAAGATTGGGTGTCCACCATGATATGCGCATCCAATCACTAGAGTTCCAGATCACAGCTTGTCGACAAGAGCTTCAAACGAGAAAAAAGACGCATCTGTTGTCCTCAAATGCTATTTCTATGACTAAGGAAAGCAGGGATAACGCAAGAGAAAACTTATAATTACTTTGAAACGAGGAATCTTACACGTGACAGGGATCAGGGTTTCCTGATTACATAGCTGAATGTCAAAATTCTTCTTCGAATTTTCTGAAGATATGAAGCAATTTTTTGTTGAATGACATATCTCATGAATCGCAGAATGAAAATTAACCTCACAGACCTGTAGATAATAGTCAGTACATTATTAACTACAGCATCTGCGAGTAAATAAGCGGAATTTGTGCGTTGAAGTTACTTTGTTATGAACATTTGATGCAGCAGCAATTTTAGTTTCCCCAAAATTTATATATGAAGTTTTATTTTCAACCCCACGCTACCTGCTGTTAAAATATCTAGCTTTAAAAGTGATGGACTTCTTAATTGAATAATTAATACATGAGTTAATAGTAAATAAATTCACCTAGTACTCCAACTTAGTCGAGTGTGTTAGGATTATATCAGTTTAACTCTTTGATCCTTTGTTAACTGCATGGTAATTCTATTACAGGTACTAATTTCTTATTAATTATATTTAGTTGCATTTTTTGTTAATAATTAGCATTTTTTAACAGTGTTATTAATTTTATTTAGATTTTGTTTTCATTTATTTTCTCAAACAATTATTTTCCTAATTTTAGGTGCACAAAAGTTTCAAATAGACCAAATGTTTTTTTGGACGCTGCCACCAAATATGCAGATTATGGCACAACTTTTAATGGCAGTTTCGAGGCAATAAAAACTTTTATCTACTTCCTAACACCTTGCACCTTCTGTTGTGGTAAGATTCAATTGCTGAATAGGCGAAGTATAAACTGATCACTTTTGTCCACAAAATAAACTTTATGAATTTTGTTGAATTAGATCAGAAGAAGATCAAACATGGTTTCCTAAATCTATCACGTTTGAGAAGTGACTCCCTAGAGATAATGCACAATTCAATAAAAACTCATCAGTATGTAACTTTCCCATTTTTCGAACTTTACAAATTCATAAGAAAAAAACACATAAATAATTTTTTAGGCATATATGTGAGAGAAGAAGAATCATTGCATATATTGGCCATTTCATTAGCGTCTGAAAGACTCATGTGTAAAAAATTAGACCGTAAAGTTATTAAATTTCACTTCCAGTATGTATACATTACACCTTTATATAAACATTTTATTAATTATACTTCCTTAAGAGGTCTATTTTGAATGTAAATAAACGTCACCAATTTCTGGATCATAATACCCACCTTTTCAATCCCAGTTCGTTAGTACTAAAACCTGATTCTAATAATGATGAGCTAGCTCTAAAACCAGGTTGTGATAGTAATGAAATAACACCAAATCATGGTTGTAATACTATCAGGTTGCAATAGTACAGATTGGACTTGGGTGACACCCCAAGAATGGTCCAAACGGCTAGTTCTTCTTGTTGTTATATTCTATTCGAATAAACTAGCACTGAAACCTGGTTGCAGATGTGCTTCAGTCTTGCACAGGAGTGAAATTTCAACACACGTCAGGTTCGATGGAGCTGAGAAGCCTCTCTTTTTGAAGTAACTTGCTGTGACGCACGCTAAAGTTATCCACCTGATCTGAAATCGAGATACGTGTGTTATTTTTTGAATTTTGCGCACAATCAAGATATCATGGTTTCATAAGTTATCTTTCAGTTTATTATGTTTATAAGGGAATTATACACAACAGATCATATGACACTGGATTGATTTCCAAGCTTTATTAAAGCATTTTGGATGCTTCGAAATTTTGGGCATAGTATTTATTAGTTATGCAAAGATTTGTTATCTCATACATTGATGGTATAATACAGTATTTTTTCAGGTCTGATATAGCTGAATTAGTAATAGAACTACCTTTTATAGGTATACAATTAATAATGTACTCGTAATTACGTGTTTTGATAAGTGCAGTTACGACATCTTAAATTTTAAAACAGAATCTAAGAATGTTTTGTTTCCATTGGTAGCAAATGAATTCAAATTAATCACTTTCTTCATGTTATACAGAAGCAATACTTATTCAGATGCCCAAGCCACTCACATTAGCTTGTACAATGAAGAAATTAACCTCCTAATTCTATTAGGTTTACTCTTAGTAGAAGCTAAAAAAAGTGTAAACTTAACACTTTCTGCGAGTTCTGCAGTGGCACGTCTTGGTCGTTAGACCAGTTGTTTATTGCTTTCTCTAGAAACGAGAAAAATAAAGATGCACTCTAGCAAAATTTGCGCCGTTCTTAACTTTGAAGTAAACTTCTCAGTAGACAACCATTCCAGCAAGACATCTGTGTTGCTGGTGCTGAGGCTACCGGCTCGACTTTTCAAAATTTTTGGCCATGAAGAAGCAAGTAAAAATCAAGGAAGTTACTCATCCTGTAATGAAATCCTGACGTCATTTAGTTACTCATGATCTGTAATTTTTTATGCATACTCACCCCTCTATGAACTCATTAAAACAAATTTAAATGCAGATCTTAAAATGTTTCATATCAGTCGATGGTGACTTTAATGAGAGCATCCAAAGAACAATGACCCATGATATTCTCACGACAATGACATCCTGCATTGAAAAGCATTTCAAAAGAACTGCTCATTTATTGGTTTGTACAGCAGCACAAAAGCACTGGTAATTGAATGGATTTTATGCAGATGTTCTTAACGTAAGCATACATGCTTTCCTAACTTTCATTGTTTTTAATAAAACTGTCTTTGTTCATTAATTGACATTAGTTTTGATTTCATGAAGCGTTGATGCTTGCAATTCCTGTATTAGAATTCAGTATTTACTTGTATAGTGGAACGATGATTGATGGTTAGTCAGACAAAGTTTAAATACTTACAAAAGAGCTGTTCTTCTTTTTAACTAAAAAATGTACATTTTCGAGTTTTTTATTTGAAATATTGAATGCTACCATATATCAACAATTGCTAAAATATACTTCACTTAACGATTCAGATGTTAAACTTGTCAATGCAAATGAAAGAGAAAATAATATCAATGACTTTCTGGTACATGTACCTATAAGTAACAGTCTGGACACACGAGTTAAAAGGACTCGCTTTAAAATAATCAATGGTCAGGTGTGAGCAAAAGTTACATAGGGTTGCTTCATGACTGGATCATTTCTCTCTTTCTCTCTCTTGTTTTCTCACAGTCTCTTATATTCTGTTGTTCTTTCACTTTGAAAATAATGAAAAAATGTATGTGATTAAGGTTTTTTTCTTCTTTAGCTTGAACTTGACTTCGTCAAAACTTCAGGCATTGGCAGAGCTAGAGAAGCTCAGTGTTCGCTAATTATTTTCTGAGATCCCTGATCTTTCTGGTGAGGTAAAGAAACTGCGCCGCCCAGTGACGCATCCTGAGCTAGACTCAACTACTTGCAGACACTGACTCCAAAAATCTATTAAAACTTCTCCATACTGCTTTTTATGAGTTGGGTATTTTATGTTTCTAATAAAAAATACGCAATGATGAGAGGAAATGGAGTATTTGCCGACAGTCCAATATAAGCCTAGAAAAACGTAGGCTGGGAGTGAAAACATTAGGGTTTTTTGCTCATTTGGCAACGAAAAGGCAAATATGGTCGCAGTAAAGTGACTTGAGTGCCAATGAACGGCACCTGCAGAGTTGAATAGTTGAAGAAAACTGAACTTAAGGAAAGTCTCTGGCTTCTAATTTGTACTGTTGACTTTTGGAGTTAGTTTGCTTTCTGCTAACTGTAACTGATGCTGATGAACTACTCCAAGCTGAAATTTAACGTCGTCGGCCCCAGTGCTGTGTTTTAGGACTATTTTCTTGTGTTTACTGAATGATTTACGTAAATATTATATATGAGGTAACTAATGAACGTTCACGAGTTAATATTGCTGGAGATCAACATGGTTTTGTTTATTTCTGAAGTGTTCGGCTAACTTAAGATTCACACTTGTCACTACTGAGTGCACCAAAACTATTCCTAATTTCTGGAGCCAGTGTGTGATTGCAGTACATCTGAGTGAAATAAGTGTACGTGACTGAAATGGTTTTGCATGATTAAAGTGTTAGTGCGTAATTGATGACTATACTTTAGACGACATGGGAAAGAATACCAAACGCTTGTTTCTGGTGCTATATTCTATTCTATTTGATATCAGGGGCTGAGCGGCAGGTTTTTCGAATTATGGAATGGTAAAAACATTAACAGAACGGCTAAGAAAATTCAGTTGATTATGACATATGCATGCATTTATGAATGAAGAAGCTGTTACTTGTCAAAAATTCGTGAATATATAAGCTTGTGTCACACGTTTTAGAATCAATTTCAATTGTACACTACTTTCCCCAGTGCCCAGTTCTTAATCGAATTGATATCGGTACGGAACGACGAAGAAAAAAATATTTTTGTAGGAGAAACAAACGACCATACCGATCTTTAAAGAAACCTTTGATATTTCAGAACATTAACATATCTTACTGAAGCATTGAAATGTGTTCTTCATTTGCAAATTTTTACAGACTATGTCTTGTTTTGTCATATTTCGTCAGACTTTGTCAGATTTTGTCAGTAGTTGAATTTTGCAAGCAAAATGAGTTTACAAATTTGCTTACTAGATCTGCTTCAGTTTCAGATGCTGTCACTCCACAAACTCAATTTTGTCTTCGGCAGGTTGTGAGAATACTTCTCATAGTTCTGGATTGTAAAATACCAGCAATATGAACGGCTTTAGTCTTAGAGTAATTAAAGTCTGAATTTAATACTTCAATTAGAAATAGCACACTCATTTTTCCTTTAGTTGCATATAACTTTAAATTTGCTCAGGAAAAAATTATTCACCCTGTAGTATTATTCATCAACCCCATGACGTTCATCCATTTTATAACATTCATTTACCCCACAGCGTTCATCCTGTCTATAATGTTCATAAACAATATAACGTTTATTCAACATATATGTAATGATGATCCACCGTACGACGTTCTTCAAACCCATAACGTTTATTCAACACATCACTTTCACTTCTCCTTTATAGCCTCAGCCACACCCCAAGTCTCCTGTAGGAAGTCTCATGGAGCTTGGATCATAATCAAGTTTAATCACAATTGAACAGAAGAGCTTAAGAGTGCACCAGTTCTTCGTCCGTTATCGAACGTCAGGTAAAAGGCAACATCGTTAATTACAGTCTTCCCTAATTATAGTTGTTTCTTTACGGCAATTATCGATCGGAAACTACTTAATCAATTTAATTTTTAGTTTGGGCCTTGAAATTTGAGTTCTTGTTTGGAAATCGATCATTTGCAAAAGACATTTTGCATGAAAGTTTTTTATTCCGATTAAATTTATGTACACAAGTTACGTTTCAATGAAAAAGCCTGTTTGAGCTCAGAAGTGTCTCAAAAAAGCTAGAACGTTGTTGTGTTTCAAAATATTTTCTACAGACTGTGTTTTATAGAGAAGCGGGATATTTAAGTTAAATAGTGAGCGCAATTTGTATTTTTGAAGTCTACTTTGCTGTGTTCATAATACTTAACCATGAAGTCAAACATACGAGTAAGTCCAATGCAAATAAATTTAAAATTTAGATAAAACAAAGAAAAAGGTAATTCATATGTGTATAGGAAAGTTGAGGTCAAATCACTACCTTCAATAGAAATTTATGAGAATACTACAATACTACGAAACCTTAGCGTATTTTCAATCGCAGAGCCTATCCTTTGTTCGAAAAATACGTAAACTGCACTACTAAAACTTACAAAATTCATTTGAACAAATAAAAAAAAGAAAAAATAATGTGGCTTGCTAAATCTGCTTAAAAATAACCAAATCTCAGTGGCGAAGAAAACCTAATTTCTACACCTGTAGTTGATGTTTTAATAGCTCAAACTTTACTTATGTAGAAATTTCTGACGTAATGTGTTCTTTTATGCACTTCTAATCAGTTCTTGTGCGAATAAATGACAATGATTTTTTATGTAATTTTTGGAAAAAACGAAAGGTTATTAAGGTTATAACCCCTGCGCTATTTTTTACACAAATATCACAAATTTTTACACAAATATATATATATTTTGGAATTGCCCAAAACTCCATGAAACTCCACTCATAAGCAAATATTCGTGCGTAGATCACGAAAAACACATCAGTTTTTGTACAACTGTCTTTGCTTTTTTGTTACAGAATCTAAAATTTTTGCTGGCAAAAGTGCGTTAAGGTAAATTGAAAAATAATACTTTTGAAACTGTGTTATACGGAAATCTCTGATCTAATATGTTTCCTAATATACTTCCAATCCCTTGTCGTGCAAATAAGTGAGAATGATTCTTTTATGTAATTTTTCGGAAAAACGCAAGGCTAGACCCTTATGATATTTTTTCACAAAAAATCGAAATTGCTCGAAACTCTATGAAACTCCACTTATATGCAAATATTCATTCATAGATCATGAAAAACATATCAGTTTTTGCACGAATGTTACTGATTTTTTGTTAACTAATCCAAAACTTTTATTTGTAAAAAGTTCGCTCAGGTAAATTGAAAAATGTTGCTTTGCAAATCGTCTTAAATGGAAATCTGTAACCTAATGTGTTTTCTATGGCACTTCTAATCTGTTT
Organism: Trinorchestia longiramus; assembly: GCA_006783055.1. NCBI lineage: Eukaryota > Metazoa > Arthropoda > Malacostraca > Amphipoda > Talitridae > Trinorchestia > Trinorchestia longiramus. Next base: position 308,149 of record VCRD01000060.1, read on the forward strand.
TTGTGTAAGTTAATGACAAAAAAATTTCATGTAATTTTCGTAAAAAACAAGGCTATACCCTCATAATATTTTTTCGCGTAAATTTAAAATTGTTCCAAACTTCACGAAACTAAGTCCATATACATATCTTCGAGTGCAGATCACGAAACACATCGATTTTTGCATAACTCCCTCTTATGTTTTGCTAGCGAATTCAATTTTTTTATTAGTAAAAAGAACGTTTAGGTAAATGGAAAAATGTTGCGTTGCAAACCAGGTTTACGATAGTTATCTTCATTAACAATTAAGTTTTTTAGGATTTGAATAGTCTGAGCTTTTCAACAGAAAGATAAGAAGTTAAATAAAAATAAGAAGGGCTGCCTACCAAATGAATATTGACTGAGGTGTTCATCTCACATCATTAATTACGAAACATCGGTGAAAAATGTCTGACGGAGAAAAATCATTTTTTGTAATTCTCTGAACTCTTGGAAGAATTTTCAGTTGAGGTCAGTGTTTCAAATTCCCTAAAACAGCGTCAGTGGGTAGAAGCTGGCTAAATTAATTAAAGGTGAACATTTCATTCAGCTGTCCAGTTCAGAAATTATTAATGTTGAGTCAAATTTCCACCAAATTCGTAAAATAATAATAATAAATATTAAATAATTTTCGTAAATAAATAATATTTGTAAAGAATGAAATGAAATCCTCAAACTCTACAAATTTTGAAAAGTGAGCAACTTAAGAGTTTCTAATTTCAATTTGTTCAGCACTTTGAATGAATAAGTCGGCTTCAGTCATGGAAATGATCGTTATACTTCCCATATTACTAAGCAGTTCTCACTTGAGCTCTTATTGGTTTTACATCACTCAGAAATAAAAGATGCCGATGATTCTTCTAATCAGGATACTTTTTCTCTCCTCATCTTGTTCATTTATTTAAAATAACATGACAATAAAGCCAGGCTCCCTCAATTGCAATGAAAATATCGTTTAATTTTGAAATTCATTGGCTGCCCCTACACGTTAATTGTTTTCGTGCATTATAACATTAATTAAGAGGGGACGTCCACCTGACTGAGCTGCAGTTCCTGTATTGCTAAACTGATGTAAAATAAAGTAAGTCATACTGATGCTGACGACTCACAAAAACAACAAGTCTCGACAGGAAAATAGTTTGCTACGTCATATGTTACTTAAAATAATAGTTCGTTTTGTCTCGTAAAATGCAGAAACTAAATTAAGAAGATTTTGTAAGACCTGCTTCAACTATTATTTATATAAATTAAAGTAATTTATATGCATAGTTATCCATACAAATTAGGATTATATACCTAACATCCTTTTGTGCTCAATTAAAATTTGAGAAAACTCCATTTCATTTTTTTTGTAAGCTCAAATTTACTTTCAAAACACTCAATTAGATTTGAATGATGCTCAGTTTAACTTGGAGGAAATTCAATTTCACTTGAAAGAAATTCAACTTTCATTTGAAACAATTTAATTCCAGCTAGAGAAAATCAGCTCGTAAATGGCATAAAAAAGATTAAAAAGTCGCAGTCTCCTTGGTGCCACATCGTTTAGGAAAGCTGCGTCGCTAACAAGGCCAACAATGTGTAGAAGCGTGAAAAAGTTTGGTCTAAGAATGGTTTCTCCATAATCATTAACATCTTATAGTCAAGTAAACTAATACTCATCGAGTTAACATAAACTCGTCTAAACAAAACAACGAATAATTCATTTAAAAATGTTGGAAAACTATTCGAGTTAGAAGTTCTGATGTGTGAAAACTAGTTCAGAAGCCTCGGTGTTGTAGCTGTTTACTCATGTTATTTTAATAGTAATTTTTCTGCTGTATATTAATAAGTTATTGCGTCAATAAGTTTCTGCCTCTGTAACATATTTCTTTTTCATTAAAATTGAAGTACTCTGGCATTGAGAAATCAGAGGCAGAAATAAGTTTTATTCAATCACAGTCGTCCAGCATCACGAATGCACGCCATGTATACTTCATAATTGTATCCGCAGGAGAGACCACGACGGTAGTAAAATTTTATTGCAGTGCTCATTAAAATGGAGTCAGACTGTTTAACTTCTGTCGTGTACATCGAATAATCCATTTAAAATCGCCTATGTCAGAAAACTATTCGAATTAGAAGCTCTGATACCTGAAAGTTAGTTCAGAAGCCTCGGTGTTGTTGCTGTTTACTCATGTTATTTTAATAATAATTTTCTTGCGATAAATTAAAAAATTATTGCGCCAAGAATTCTTCACAAGAGCAATAGAAGATAGAAACTAAGTTGAGTACTATGCTACATAAAATATGGTAAAATTCATAAGTATTTGATTTCATGGCTTAAGGTTGTAGGGAAAGCAAATAAACAGCTGTCAATTTAAAAATATATATATTTTTTAATAATATCCGTTACTTATGTTCTGATTCGGAAGTTAGCAATAACAATAGACTTTTTTAAAGTGTAGCAGGTAAAGGTAAAAAGTAAGTTAAATAGTTGTAGCATTATCCGTAGACATTTTAAAAATGTGATAAGTAAAAATTAAGGTAGATACTTGTGGCAATAACAATAGACTTTTTAGAGCGTGGCAGGTAAAAAGTAAGTTAAATACTTGTAGCAATATCCGTAGACTTTTTAAAGTGTGGCTGATAAGAAGTAAGTTAAATACTTGTATCAATAACCGTAGACTTTTTTGGAGGATGGCATCTAAAAAGTTGAATATCATACATGTAGAAATAACCGTAAACTTTTTTATGGCACGGCTGGAGATCGACATAACATTATTTCCTACTCTGTGTTGTAAGCAGCTGGTGCATGAGAACACATCCAATAGCAATTTACATCAATTGTTCTGACATTTATTTTTTTCTACGGTATTTTTGCGGAAGTTCTCTTGAGTTCTTAACTCAATACATGATGTTTGTAACAATTTTATGCTTAACTTCAAATTGTGACCACCAGCTTTATGAAATAAACAGTTGGAAAAAGTAAATTTATCTTAAGATTTGAAAATAATTAAATACTTCACCTTGTTTAATTTATTTTTGACTTTTTTGTATTGTAACTGTTTTCAATTGTTTTTATCTTGAGTTGTTTTTTAGAATAAAGTTTCTTTCTTTTTTGTCTTCCATACTATCATGGCCGTTAACTACTTTTTAGCCTCATATGCAAAAGTTGTCAAATTTTAATTCTCAACAAGAAAATATAGGCTGATTCTCTAAATTGGATGATGTTTTATCAGTAATTTAAACATTAAATAATGATGTACGTTAGAAGTTACCGAACTTGACATAAAGTGCAGGATTCTCCATAAAATGTACCTAAGTGTTTTAGTCCCCTGCAAGCCGCAATAAATGCAATACTGGAAATTTTAGTTTATTTTGACTGAGCCTGAGGGAAACTGTAGGCTGTTGGAGCCTTTATGAGGAAGTTCATTCGAGACTCCACGGCCTCCAGGGAGAAGCTGCAGTCCAGATTGAGATGTTCTTTGAGCACAATACTGCATCGAAATTAAGATATTTTTTAAGCACAATACTGCATCAAGATTAAGATGTTCTTCCACCACAATACTGCATCGAGATCGAAATATTCTTCCAGCACAATACTGTATCGAGATGTTCTTCCTGTACAAAACTGCATCGAGATGTTTTTCCAGTACAATACTGCATCGAGATTAGGATGTTCTTTCAGCACAATACTGCATCGAGATTAAGATGTTCTTCCACCATAATACTGCATCGAGATCGAAATATTCTTCCAACACAATACTGCATCAAGATGTTCTTCCAGTACAATACTGCATCGAGATGTTCTTCTAGTACAATATTGCATCGAGATTGAGATGTTGTTCCAGCACAATACTGCATCAAGATAGAGATGTTCTTCCACCATAATACTGCATCGAGATCGAAATATTCCTCCAGCACAATACTGCATCGAGATGTTCTTCCAGTACAATACTGCATCGAGGTTGAGATCTTCTTCCAGCACAATACTGCATCAAGATAAAAATCTTCTTCCCGCACAATACTGCATCAAGATAAAGATGTTCTTCCAACACAATACTGCATCAAGGTAGAGACGCTCTTCCAGCACAAAACTACACCGAGGTTAGAGGGTTTTTTCTAGCGCAACACTGCATCAGAGACAGAATGGTTGCCTAGCACAGTGATGCATATCCATTTTGTGCCTGCAAGATTGCCGTGGGCAAGACACTGCCGTACTTATATAAGCGGAACTAGTTGCTGAATATTGCTCTTACAGGGATATAAATTTTGATAAAGTAGTATGATTCTGGCTAAATACTCTGTCAATGAAATTCTCAAGATATTAGTTCTTCCATTTTACATTTATGAATGAATATTTATAGTAAGAATCAAATTGTTTAACTTTATCAAATGTTTTCTTGACTAAAGTAGTTTGTTCCATGAAACACTTTAAAATATGAACGTTCAGTGCAATAGAAATATAATTACTAGTTCTAATTATTTGGTGAAACTAATGCGCACCTTCGTATTGAAATGCAATTTATTAATTATTATTGGAATTATAATTTTTTTAATATATAACATGTTATTAACACCTGTATCAATATGAAATAATGATGTTTTATTTGAATTATTATGCAACTATTATTACCATGTACATATGCAATGAATTGAAAATAAATTTCTCTCGTGTCCTTGGCATTCATATCTCTTAGAAAAATATTTCTCTCACACACATTAACTTCTGATACATACCATACAAAACAGAAGACACCCCGAAAACAATAGATAGCGTATAACAAAAACTGCAAAAATACAGTCTATGTATCTCATAAAAGAATTTATAAACATAAATACACACAACACACGCAGACTACACACAACAATATAGACAGTGTGCAATTTATGAAGCTAAAAATACTAATGATCTTCATAATTTAAAAACAGACTTTACACTACATAGACAAACCCTATACTATACAAACAGACTCCACACAACATAGACAGACCTTGTACTATACATACAGACTCCACACAACATAAACAGATCCCTCACAATACAAACAGAGTCCACACAACATAGATAGTCCGCACAATACAAGCAGACTTTGCACAGCATAGACAGACCCCGCACAATAAAAACAGACTCCACACAATATAGACAGACCCAGCAGGATACACGCAGACCCTGCACTATACAAACAGACCCACGCAACACAAACAAGCCCCAAAACAATTCAGCTTAGTTGGGCCACACAAGCCTTGACCTAAGATTCATGACCGCAATATAGGCCTACTTTTATGATGCGCCTCCCTGTCTTCCAGGCTCCATTTCTTGTGCATTAATGAATACTGAACCTGTGCCTCTACAGCAATGCAGGAGCTACGAGTCAGTTTTATTCATAATCGATCGACCGTTATTGCAGGAGAATTTCACTTCTAATGTTCACAGACTTCAGACAACACATTGAATTTCATATATGCGTCCCTGAGGCTATCTAGTACCAACATTCTTGTATAATTTTAGAGACACAATAATAGTCTGCCTTTTTTTAATGTTTAATGTTTAAATGATGGATAAGTAACGAAACATGACTTATACTTAGACGCAAAGTGTAAACTGTTTGCTTCAACCATTACCACATTGGATATTGCAAAACATACTAAGAAGGTAAGCTTTCAGTGTTTTTGCTAAACTAAAATCAAAGCCACGGGCAGTGATGTACGAATTTCAGAAACAGTCATAGATACGTTCTAATTTGGTGCTCTGTTTGAGGATATAGAGAATTGAATGTCGTATTTCTGTAGTAATAATCATGGTCAAATTATGTGGGTTCCCAGGTGATTGTTGAAACTTTTTCAAAGTAACTAACTTTTAATTAAATGTGAGCCTGCCTTCAATTGTCCCGTTGAAGCTACGCACGACTACTTCGTGACAGTTGACTTCTCTTCAGGGACACAACTCGTAAAAAAAGTCCCAGCTTCCTGTCACACGAGGCCACAGGGCTTCAAAGCTGGGAAAAACAAAGCCCAATTTCTATGTAGATTGTTTTTTAATCTCCGCGGATATTTACGAGGATTTAAGGCAGTTCGAGTAAAAGAAATTTACTGCAACTATGTACGGTAAACTGTTAGGGAAATGCTGGAATGGCCGCTGCTTCGCTCTGGGGACGTGCCAGTGGAATTGTCCAGAAGAATAGGATATGACTGGACAAATTGTTTATGGAATGGATGATTGCGTGGAAATTAAAAGTTTGAGATAGTAGTATAAAAAATCTCCAGATTCAATTTTGAGCTATTGTATTATATGAATCCTCGAAATACTATAACCTTTCAGTTTCCCCTTGTAAAATGATGGTGGGTGACTTATAGAGTAAATATGTAAATAGTCAAGCAAAAAGCCAATTCTTCTAAAGATTTAGTTTTTGGATGCAGAAAAGCGTAAAACCTTGAAAATCTAAGACCTTTTAGTATCGGTGGAAAAACTATGGTTCTGCATGACAGACTCAAAGTCTCAAACAGGTTTAATTGATACGAATATAAATTCTACGCAATATAAATTTCCTCGAATCGAACCTCATCTCAAAAAAAATGTACCAACAAAATTAAAATAAATTTTTTACGCGTTACAGTAAACAACTTTTCTAAATGTTCAAATGTTGAAGAAAATATTTATAGTGGTTAGAGTGAATTCAATGAAGCTCTTTGTAAAAATTGCAAACATTGGTCCCACTCTGTCATTGCCTTCTGTAGACAGAATACGTAGAGCATTTTTTGCAAATTAGTCTGATGCTGAAGTTGCGAAAAATCTAGTTTTCAATTTGTTAGTCTGTTTGTTTGAGTTATAACAGAATTTCAACAAACAGTCGAATATCATAATAAAAGGAATAGTTCTTTGTACAGGGTCGTCCATGAGTTAGGTACCTTTTTAAAATTATTATAGCTATAAAATTAAAAATGGTAAAGAAATTTGGTTGATTCAGAATGAAAGAAGAAATTTCAAAATTTAATATAAATTTATAGATGAAGCAATAAAATACGTTTGAGTATGGAATACAATACCTTTTAAATGAACTCCATTATTAGTCAAACAATGGCTGTTCATTACTTTCCTTAATGTCTCTGGTGAAATGTTGTTGATCTCTTGAATGATGTTAGTTTTAATTGCTGTAAAGTACCAAACATTTCAAAATGTGCCTCATAAGTCATTGGTAAATTGTTTACAACGTTTTCATTTTCTGCAAGCTGCAAAAATCTATTTGCAAAATCTAATCGCTTTTGGTAGTCCGTAGGATGGAGTTCTTGAGTTAATTGAATTTTAAATGGACGATACTTTAGATCCTTTACCAAAATACGTTGCAGTGAGGTATGTGACATTCTCAGTTGAATTGAACATCTCCTAGTTGACATTTTGGGCCGATCAACAACACTCGTTGCAACAAGATGAATTGAAGCATCAGTTCGCATGGTCCGTGGCCTGACACAACGTTGTCTGTCTGCTGTTGTCCCAGTTTCTCTTAATTTTAATACCAGTTTTTTAAGCACTTCTTCGAAGGACTTCTTTTCATACCATCAATATTCCTGTAATTCCTCTGAATTGCACTAACTGAACAATTACATCGGAAGTAAAGTTCCACTATTTTTGCTCGTTGTTCCATTGCATAGCGATTCATTTTGGGGGGAGGTTGGATTTTATAAAATTTTTTGGGCAATATGTTGAGACTTGTTCCCTGATAGAAAACTTTGGAATCTCCTCATTTATTCTAAATTAACTAAATCTCTTTACCATATGTAGTTTTATAGGTATAATAGTTTTAAAAAGGTACCTTACTTATTGGCCACCCTGTACATATTGTACAGGTACATATGTATGTCTCTTATAGTCTCACCTGGGTGTCAAGACTTCACATAAGGTTATTTCCTTTCGTAAAAAATTAATATTCAGCGAATATTTTCACGCAATTGAACTGATACAGATTGGAGACATACACTCTACATCGAGACCAATATTTAGCGTCTAGACACTTTCTCAATGCAGACATTTTCGGACTCAAAAGACTCCCATGTGACTACTTTAATGCCTGATAGAGGAACAAAAACAGCAGTAAAGTGGAAATAGCTAAATAAAATCGATACAACGAAACATAAAACAATGGGAGCATAACAGGAAGCAAAAATGCAATAAATAATTTTGTATAATGCACTATTGATGAAGCTGGTCAATGTGAGCTGATTTGCTGTAACTTTTTAACGCAATCGAAAGGGAATGTAGCACTGTTGAATGACGTCTATGATTCATAATTCACACAAACAGTTTTAGATTATTATTCTTTGGCTGTATGGACTCTAAGATATTTTGTCTAAAGTACATTTCACATGAAAAAATTGTTCAAAAGGTACGCAAAACTTTTTGTAAGCTCCATCATACAGTCACATATGTGCGTAGGGCCCTCATTCAAAGATAAAATGGGTAAACTTCTACACCCTTTATCCCTTTTGAATCAGTAATGCGCCATTAATGTTCCGAGAGTCCTAGCAATTCTTTGATGGTCTAACTTACCACGATAATGAGCGCAACCAAAGAGCTTTTAGAGAAAAAATTTAATTTTAGTAGAACTCAAAAATTTCTCAGGGCTACTTTTTACTATCAGTGGTTGAATATTTCCGGAAACTTGGCTGTGAAGATCCTTTTCTTTTTGTGAAGAAGTTTAGACATGAGATGCAGGAAGACATTTGAGAGATCTTCATGTATTAAGTAAGAGTATTCATATGAAACGCTTCAAAATCTCTCTAATGATCTACCTTTACCCATCTTTTAAAAATTATATTGCCCAAAAGACAGTCAATGTACAAAAGATATTAAAAACAAGTCGTAAATATTCTGAATTCTATAGAAAATTTGGAAGTTGAGATAGGAATTATATTCTTTCAGGGCCAATCTTGATCAATTGTTCTTTTCTATCACATTTAAATCGTATATTAAATGTCACATCACGCAATACGTTATCAAAATAATACTGTTGAGGACACTCGAATGAAATGTAGAAAAGAAAATTTATAGAATATTTCCAGCAAATATCACTAAGAATTTTCATGCAATGGACATTAAGCTAGTTATTTAGAGCTAGACCTAATCAGCAAAAAAATGGAGTAGGATATCACAGTACCGGGCAAAGCCGACGATAGCTTTCATGATATCGTCGTGTTTGTCTAAATACTTCTGTCATGTCTCAAGAGGAAACATCTACGTGATTTGATAGTACTCCATGTAGTCCTGGAAACCATTTCTGATGCATGGGTGTTAGATCTCATGTAAAAGACTTCTAAATATTCATTGTCAAGAAGAAGATTATTCCTGCTTTGCGTAAACATCATCTTAAAGTCCACATTAAAGGCAAGATCATTTAGATGTAGGAATCGTTTCTACTAAGCTTTTGATGAAGGAAATATCCGTTTCATAATATAAAATACATCGACGTGTTTCTTCGTTTCCGTTTTTGATATTTCGAAAGTCTCCTTTGCCGCAATCTTGTGCCTCCTCAGCCTTTCTGTGGATGGCATCTAATTCGCAATTCCCAGGAGGAACTCCATCCATCCCGATTTGATTGAGCGTCTTCGATAAAACCGCAGATTTGCTTCGATGCATTCAGTACGACTTGAACTGCAGGAAAGAACTTGACTCTGAAAGAATTGAGCCGTGAAATTCCACTGGGATTTTCATATAGACTGTGTAATCATTTCTACTGAAATTAATTACATGCAAGGGAAAAATGAAAGTAACATTCACTAAGAAATACGATTTTTTATTGCTTCTTCCAGTGGTGTCTGTTTTCTGTCCCCAAACCCACGGTAAACCAACCCAAATTTTTGAGAGAATTTGAGGGCAAACAAATCCCTCCTACGGAAGAGAATAAGCAACTCTACCTCTAAGATGAGACTAATTTTAACCGATGAGGAGCAGACTACCCAAACAGACAAACTGGATCTGAGCATTTAACTGCAGTTGTCAGTGTGACGAAAACTCGCTTTTTATTCAAAGTTGTTTCTAAAATTTATAGAAATGCCCTTCGTCTGTTAAATTGGCTTCTATTAGCTTCACTGTGCGTTTTCCACGAAGGTATTCACTGCAGTTTGATCATAATATTGTAAATTTTGAGTCAAATTAACGTACAAAGAATTTGAAACAGCCACCAAAAACGATTTGGGAGGCGAAAAAATCAAGAAAATCTTCCTCTCACTTACCGTGCAAACTTTCGTATTTCTCACTCGAACTGTTGCTTAGTTAAACGTTGGTAATTTGCTGAATTTTAAGAAGACAAGTGTTTCCTCCCACATGTTTTTCACGCTGACTTGGTACCAAAGCCTGAAAGCCTTCTGTTTTCAGTACAATACAAGTCGTATAAAAAGAAGAGAGTTTAAGGAAAGTATATCGGCGATGCAAATTGATGCACTGATTTACCAGAACATTACGTTGCCAAGATCTTTACGGCAAAATTATATGATGTAACGTTTGATAAAATTTTAACGTTTAATAAAACATGCAGGTAATTGCAACGATTCTCTGTTATTTTTCATGTTTTTAACTATTAAACGTACTTGATTAGTCTTCGATCATAGTTCTTCAAGAACTCATGCAGGCTGGTGAACATTACCTAGTAAATATCTTCTCAAGAAATCCTAGGGACTTGTTATTTAGTTAGTCTCATCACGAATATCACTCCATATAAACTTAAACTTTAGAGATACCTGAGTACTCAACACTGCATCAGAGTTCCAAAGACTCTAGGGAAGATCTGTGCTGGGATGCATTCCTTTCAAGTTGCGTTGCTGTTGCTGGGCCCATCAAGATAATGGCTGTTTCTAAACGAGCAAAGTTTTATTGTTCAGACTCCATCTGGGTGGCTAGAAAGCGAAGAATTTCGAACTGGGAATGAAGGGTCCTTACTATTTCTCTCCGCTTGTACAGAGGTTAAATCAGCTAGGCATTAACGGAATGACGTGATCTTTTCCACTCCTTGTCAGGATGTACTGAAATTTGCTTCCTAGATCAGAGGAGTAAATGATTAAAAGAAAGGTTTCTCTATAGAGGAAATTACATAATGTGTCAAGGCCTTTTATTGTGCACATTTTATATTTTGGACCTACTGCTCGCGTTAGCTTTCCACTGACTCGCATGATGTATATTCATTATTATTTGCATTCTTTAATATAAATAATAAAATAATCCACTGAAGTTCCAAATTCTTAAATTGCACTAGAATCTCCCAAGAAAATTAAAATTGCGTCCAGCTCTGCCTATCTGTTAACACGTGATGAAGCAGTCAAGCTTCAGAAGTGGCACTTCATTCACAAGTCGTCCTTGTTCTAATTAGAACACTAATGAGATCCGTAACTCTGCTCACTTCTGTATCGTACGCACTGCTTCACACAAGACATTTCATTTTTATACTTTTCTGTCGTCTAAATTAACTCACAACTTCGAGTATCGTATTTTTTATGAGTTACAAACTCATTGGATCATTGGCTCGTGTTTCCATGGTTTCGTGCGTTGCTAAAAATATTTTTAATTCATTTCATCTTCTGTTAAAAGGAATTGAAAGCCGAAATTTCTGCTTGGACAGTCAGTCACTCTACTTCCATCCTATTGTTCAGAAGATATGATTTTTTCAGCATCCTTCTCATAAAATATGCTCACAACTCTGTACAGTATGTATATGTTTCCTTTTCTTGAACTCTTGATAATTTTTTGGAATGCAATAAACATTTAGGCTGACCTAACTCTTGATAATTGACTGCAAAGAACAAAGCATCAATATCAAGACGTAGATAAAAAACCAGGATGCACCCACAAATTTAGGTCGAGTCTTCTAAGTATCATGACTGGAAGTGTTAGTCTTTTTTATCTTGATGTGTCTGCATCAAACTTTTATCTCAGCTCGGAGCCATGGTGACTTATTGATCACATGTTGAATGCACCAATCTTGTCATAAATAGATATTTGCTTTATTACACAGCCATCCCACCTTATTTGTATCTGTGCTACCAGCAATGACTGCGACTCATAACATCACTCCATTACAGTCACACACTTTGTGTTGTGTTTCAGTTACGTGTTGCATTGTATTGTGTTCCAGACTTGAGGCGGATAACACTTCAAGCAAATCAAAAAAATGGCATAAACATGAAATGTTTGCCATAGATTATATGAAATTTCCCCCTATAAAGCTCTTTTTTAATATGTTAGTCATTAAAGGCAGCCCAGAGACTGAAATGAAAATAAATGTGTGGAATTGCTATGTTAGTCCAGAAAGAGGAAATTGTGCAGACTTAGTTTTTCAGCGCAAACTTTTTCCATCCCATCAAGCGATCGAAGCTTAGCATTAGACCGCCTCCAAGAAATGGTTAATTCTCAAGTCAGCTTAAAAGCTTAATTTTCACCGTTAGTTTACTTGGCGCGTTACATTATCTTTTAAATATTAGTACCTTCATATGAAATAAAAGAAGCTATAAAAACGACACAATATTTGTATGTCCTTCGAGATATATGTATGTATTTCAAATTGTACTATTTTTTGCTCCAGCTCGAAAAAATCTTTAACGATATTCTAATTTACGAATTTTTTCAGTTATAGCTAGATAAAAGTCCCAATTCTGAAACTTAATTAAATTATTCATTATATAATAAAATGGAAAACTAGGACAGAACTGTCGAGAAAACTCATCCAGAGCATAGAACGAGAAAAGATTTTACATTGCAAATGTAATCTATTGCATTAATATAACTGACCTCCCACGGCGAAAACTTCATCATAAAGTTATTATTAACTGTGCACGACAGCATGGATGCAGAAAAATATTTGAATTTGTGTTCTTATGGAGAATAAAAAGAGGATCGGGTCAAAGTTTTGGTTTCTGTGACTCTCAGAGCATTATTATTAATATTTGATTATAATCAACAAATTTGTAATATTCCTGGAATAATTAGAGATAGTTGATGTAACGTAGTGTTTTTTCCATCTAGACTGAAAATATTGCCTGCACAGAAACATAACTATTCATCCATGATAGTTTGATTGAACGTACTTCCATTCCTGAATCATCGACGCCTCTGTCGCAGCTGCCCTTCCTTGAGTTGACAATCCGTGGACTAAAGGATGAGCTCGTTGACGTGGGGCCCGTGAGCTCGGTGACGTGGGGCCCGTGAGCTCGGTAACGTGGGGCTCGTGAGCTCGGTAACGTGGGGCTCGTGAGCTCGGTGACGTGGGGCCCGTGAGCTCGGTGACGT
>VCRD01000060.1:321524-353840 GCA_006783055.1 Trinorchestia longiramus
GCCCGTGAGCTAGGTAACGTGGGGCCCGTGAGCTCGGTGACGTGGGGCTCGTGAGCTCGGTAACGTGGGGCCCGTGAGCTCGGTGACGTGGGGCCCGTGAGCTAGGTAACGTGGGGCATGTAAGTTTTCACAGCCGGAATCCTGTACAAGGTAACTTTCATTCCAGCAAGCAAACTCTACAGCGGCAGCTTGCGCGTGTGCGGCAGAAATCACACGTGCTGGAAGTTAACAGAACAGTTCGGAAGCATGAAATAGGTTTACTATTGTAGTTCTGATTGACCGTCTGCCTCAAGTTATTCATGTATTTGAAAGTAACATTTGAGTCAACAGCGAACTGAACTGAGCAGTTAGGATGCATTAATATATTCAGAATTTCTGTAGGAATAAACTATATCTGCCACTGCTATGTATGAGTTAAAATCAATGGAATCAATGTAATTCTAACAGTCTGGAACAGGAATTGGATGCATTTTTTGAAGTCCAATGATTTATTTCATGTGTAGTAAAGAAAATAACTTGTTTTCAGTATTTAAATTCTTGAGCTGGTGACGGATTATTCGTTTATACTATTTGTCGTTGTTTCCTTGAATTTAATATATAGAGAATTTCAGATTTGAGTCCTGGTTTTTGCTTAAATTTTTACCCTCAATCAATTTAATATTTAAAATCCAGGCAGTAAAACGAATACCTTCTAAAAGTCCAACGACACACCTGACTGTGAGCCACTGATACCAGCGAAAGAACCTTCGACTTTATTTCTGGAACTATAATGACTTCCAGGCTCTACGATCCAATCTTCAAATTTAGTTTAAAGCCACGTAAAGGTTCTGTTTTGACGTGTCCGTGCCAAGGACTTTATGTTTTATTTTTTATTTTTACTGTCGTTGAGCAATAGAGTCTTCTGTTTTATTGTCCAGTGTGTGGGAGAGAAGTTCTAGTTTTGTTCGTAGAATAAGACAGGATGGACATCCTCTGGTCATGTCACTTCCACGCTGGTAGAAAGATGTAGTAGTCTGCTTTAAATGTCGACAAGCTTGACCTCGGTGCTTTACAGTCCATAAAATTTGTAATCCAATTTTCCATCGGGCGGGGCAGAGCTAAGAGAGACACCTGCATTTTAGATTGAATATATCATAGAGTTGGGAACTTTTTTTAGATAATGCACGTCTTCAAGTAAGAAATGATGTTAGAAAACTATGACTGTAATAAAGTTTGGAAAAAATCCAATATGGTTATATTTCATTTCCTATTTCGATAAACGACACTAGTCATTTCACTGCGCGGACTTCACGCCTAGTGCATCCAAGACAGAGTTAACCAATGACTATCTTATTTTTTGTATATTTTGTTACCTTATATTGCTTATACAAATTGATGTTTCCGTGTATTATCCATCTTTTATAAAAAATTATCTTTGAAGATTTCAAGGAGAAATAAGAAAAATGTCAAACAAAACACAATGGAAAGTATAAGGACAGTGCATGCTAAAGGCGATGCTCAGCACAACAATACATTATCTCGTAAAATGTTCTCTTTAAATATCCCAATGAAAAACGAGAAAAAAAATTCACCAATCACGAAAAATTCTACTAGGCTCGTGTATTATAAAGCTGATGCTCTAAAAAAAATGATCAGCCGCTTTAAACGAGAACAATGCGATGTGAAAAGTGACTTCACTGACCGCACCTTTTATCTGAATAAATATCAACTGTTCGACATAAATATGCATTTGTTTCTTAACAAAAAGAATTACTGCACGATGAAATAATACAAGTGTTAACAGGTGAAGCTTTGAAGCCTTACTCGCGGCGTCTGTTTTTGTATAATTGGGCTGCAGCAAAAATAGATGCTCTAAAATACTCAAAATTAGGAAAATATATTGACTAATATCTGCGGGAGCAAAGTGACATGGTGGAATAGTTCTAAGTTCAATGATTCTTATACGGAAACTTAACTTAACTTTTCTGACAACAATAAATCGTGCTTTCATAGCATTAACTTTAATATTTTGCAGCTCAGTTACTAAGTAATTCTGGGACCACTTTTATTGATACAGACTGTCCAAAAAAAGTTTACTCAATATATGACTGCCCACTACTAGGGGAAGACTAGACTAAGAGAAGATTATTAAAGTCTTCTATCATGACGTTCAAATTTTCTTAAATTTACTATTATTTTCCCTTATTTAACTCTCAGACTTCTCTATGTTTCAATGAACTCCTAATCGAAACAAAATGCATAAGTAATGGACAGTCAAGGAGTAGGTGCATTTTTCAGGATCTCCTGTATGTACAGATTGACGATTTTGCAGGCCTATCTCTTAGACATATAAGCTCCAATTCACTCTTGGTCACGTGACAAGCCTTAAATGCAAGGCTTGAAGTAAAAAAACGCTTGCTTAGATGTCAAATAGTTTAGCGGTGACAGATGCTTCCAAGGGAAAATATTTTGTACACGTGGGCGGGTGGTAGGATCAAGTTATGCGGCACGAAGCACGATTCGCAACTCAGCTGGCAACTGGTGTAAAGTTTGAGAAAGATTTAGAAAATACGCGTGACCAGTTGACAAAGTGTGGGCTTAGTGCAGCACGGCTCACTTAGATGGCGGGCCAAGCTTGGAACGTTTAATTCTACCAAGTTGAAATTTGAAACGTTCGATCTTTCTAACTTTAAGCTTGGAATGTTCGATCTTTCCAAGTTAAAGCTCGGAATGTTTGATCTTTCTAAGTTGAAACATGCAATGTGCACTGCAGCTGTAAGAAGGCATTCTCTTTTGGCAGGACATTTACTCAAGATAAATTAAAAAAAGCCTGCCGAAGTAATTGTGAAATTGTGAAGAGAAGTGAAATGGCAAATAAGTGAAGTCACTTATTTTGAAGTACTCTTACTAGGTTGTCTGAAGGTAATTACCCTTCAAGAAATATGAGACGCTTGCCGCCCTACTTAGGAAAAGTGCAATTAATGAGCTCCCATGGGAAAATTTAAGTTCCTGTCGGTTTATCTCATGAATCAAACATCCCTGGGTATATTACCTGGTTCCTTATCGTTTTGCATTTTACTTCAGGATTGTTAAGAAATCTTGAGGTTGTCAAAAAGCGTTTGGGTTATTGAAATATCTCTATTTCTTTTACAGCGTAAATAGTTAGTAATACTGTATGAAATAAACAATGTTAGAGTATTCGCTTAGTTCTTTGTTACTATTACACCATTTTATCTATCACTTTGACTGTATACGAGTATTTTACCAGGTATTCTGTACATGCCCTTTCAGTATCAATAGTCTCATCATTGACCTATCATTGCACTTTAATTCCCATTGTGAATAGGCGAACCCTAAGTTATTTTACATCCCTCTGTCAAATTTTTCCTCTTTTTTCATTTTTCTAGTTTTTTGGCTTTTGCCAGATACTTATAGTATTTTTTTTAAATTCCTGTTAAAGTTACATTAGTAAAACAAATATCTGACATTTATAACGACCTGCATAAGAGATTTGTTTCGAAGAACTACACGTAGTTTTGACTAATATTGTAGCTGGGGTACACTTATTAATTTGGCACCGTTGAGAGGCCTTTATTCGTGTCATACAATATATACGATACGTACAGTGCAGGCTATGCGTATTATGGAGGATTCAAACAGATGAACACGCACGATTTCACTTACTGGGGTGACAGACATCATACTACAACGCTTTGGAGTATACAGAATTTTAAATTATGAATAGCCAATCCATTGCAGTGTCACAGTTTTAATCTCCTGGGCCAATGCAAGGATGTTGTATGTAACAAAATCGTCACATTTTTTGACAAATTTGGGAAACAATTGAAAAATAATTTTGATATCAAATCTGTGATGTGGAAACTCAGGATTGAGCTGGAAATAATGTGCGTCTCCAGGCAACAGAGTCGATAATTGGCCTCCTTTTAGGGCATCTCCGAAGTGCTGTCAAAAATAGAACTCCTGGGGATCAGGAAATTGTGCTTTTACAGGGTCAATTTCATCGTCGTGTTTTTGCTGTTGGCTCACTCACAAAAGGACGTGGAGTTGTTGTTTCTTTGGAAATAACAAAGTGGAGACTAAATTTTCGAATTTTGGTCATCTTGGTAGAAATATCATATTTTAGGCCATCAGCCATTAAGGTCGGTTCATTGATCATGAAAAGAAAACAGATACAATTGCGTAAAGGACATTTTTTCGCCACTCAGACATGGTCTCAAATTGCCAGTTTGTTTTCATATTAGAACATGACGTGAAATACGGTTATCTGCGGCTTCGTCTTATAGTAGTAAACTTGAACAAAAAACAAGTTTATTAGTGAAGAATCTTTGCACCCTGTTGCATAAGCAATAAATAATTTGACAAATCCCGTAACCTCCCATTTTTGTTTTTGTCCTGTCAAGACAATAGTAATACTATGATTGTGCATTAATATTTTGAACGCCTGTATCTCTGGAGTTGCATGTCTTGCTCTCCTGCATGATACTATGTATAATACAGTTCAGTACTGCACCAAAACAGTAGACAACCGCATGCTTAGAGCTGCGTTCATTTGGTCAGAGTCTCAAGAAAATATCATGAAGTATGTTACAATATTTTAGTGACAAATTTGACTGCTGTTTCCTAGGTATGTAATTAACAATGATTTGCAATATTTCAATTTTGGAACACTCCTTAATTATAAAAGCAAACAAAAAAAGCCATTGGTCATGTAGAAAAAGAAGATTACGATTAAAATGTAAAAACATGTGTGTTCGTTAGCAACTTTTATACAAATAATTAATAATTTATTGAAATCCTGCTCGGTCTTTTTCAGAATTTTTACTTCTTGAATTCACACCCATGATATACAAGAGAAAATTCTCCCTTTCCATTTGGTCCCTCTTTCTTTTCGCAATTTAGCGTTTTTAGAATATTGAATATAATTTATTTTAAGGGTATTTTTGAGTTATAGAAATTGGTTTAGGGTCTCAATATTTAAAGACTACTCGTAAATCTGGACTAGATTTTATCTAGTTACGGGTTATGAATTCACTATTTAAAATTGCATGAGCATTTTAACAACCATAAGACGTAGTGCTAGTCAGGTCAACAATCTTTCTCATTCATCAATATGATTTTTATTAAAGTATTATTTTTGGTTCACTACAGAACAATTCATAATTATCAGATTATTAAAAGACTTGACGTCTCATTTTAATTACTAAAGCCTCCAACGAAATTAACTTCTAGATATTATCTAGTAACTCATCCTATTGCAGCGGCTTTATCTCCCAGTTTCCACAATTGGCATCTGTGCCTGCCCAGAATAATTCGCCATTGCCTCTGAGGATTTAATTTGAAGACCAAGCCTCATTGGGATGCTGCTGGTGAATAAAAACTTTCATCTCTTTGAAAGCAGGTCAACGGGTCTGAATTTTAAAATGATCAGGTCCCCTTCAGTCTTTAAGAGCCACCGATGGGAATAATTCTCTGACATCACTAGCAGGTGCAGTTGGACCCTTTTCGGCCTGTTTTTTTATTAAAACTCTCGTTGTACGTGAAGGCCAAGATTATACACGTGATGTGAGTACGTCCAGATAATCACGAAGTTTATGGCAGCCCAAATGTGATGTTCTAAAATTATTCCTTCACGTGCGTAAAGTATCAGATTTCTCCTGATAA
Organism: Trinorchestia longiramus; assembly: GCA_006783055.1. Taxonomy (NCBI): domain Eukaryota; kingdom Metazoa; phylum Arthropoda; class Malacostraca; order Amphipoda; family Talitridae; genus Trinorchestia; species Trinorchestia longiramus. Next base: position 327,186 of record VCRD01000060.1, read on the forward strand.
AATTGCATACTTTTGATATACTTAAAACATTCTTCTCGTACTATAAAGATGCCTTGACATTTCTCCAGTGGTTATTTTTTGAAGCATACACGTGCAGTATACGTTGAATACTTTGTACAATGCTTGTGGTAGTCGAAATGAAAAAAAAGCTTTTCAAAATTTGACAATTAAGCGCAGATATTCTAAAATCTGTGCCCAGTCGAAAGTTTTAACAGGTCTACTGGGTTGGCTTGGGTAGGAAAAAAACAACTTGGTAAAACTTACCGCAGAAATCGGATCAGCGACACAAAAAGTCGAGAAAACTGACTGACTCTGAGATTTTTGCGGCAATTTAAGGGGACTGGAATCGTTGAAGGTATCATGTCGGAGAGGCAATTGATTGCCGCTTCGGGAAAGGAAGATACCTGAGGAGGCTTCAAGTTTCTTGCAGTTTGAGACTAACGAAAGAAAATTCGGAGCTACAAAATATTGCTACGGCGACAGTTTGTCTGCGAAACATGCACTTTCGTTGTTCGACGGAACGAGCCAAGAAAAAAGGCAAGAACGGTTAGTTTATAGAAGTATCGAACAGAGATAAAAACAATTATGTCTTCGAAAGGGCAGAGCAGTTCTACGAAAACTCCTCGTGAATCCATAAAAACAATGCCGCATAAACTTGATGTAAGATTCAATCAAAATATTTATTTTTAACGTAGTAGCAGCGTATTATACACTTTTTTGTGCAGCAGGAAAGCACATTACGATTTGAATTATAAATCTTTCTTTAAGTCCTCGGACGCGAACTAAAATAAATACAGATTTCTCTAAAAACGCCGGCAATCAAAAGTTCATATTGCCTCTAACAAAAGTGCTCATAAGGTGCACGCAGGATAATCCAATGAAGAAAACTACTAAAATAACTCAGAGTCTTCCTCTATCATGCACTAACTGCATATCAGGTAATGCAGACTACAGAAAAATATTTGAAAATGTCATATGAAAATTCACCGAGAGATAACGTGCTGAATTTAGACAGTCTTTATTGAACAAATATCATCCGATCAAACTCGAAGCAATTGAGTTTTAGATGTCAATTTGTGCATTTCCGCATCGGTTATTTTATTGCAAAGTGACACAAAACCGGACGGGGTACCGAGAGTTTCATATCTCTTGCACAGTTTGTTTTAAGTGTCATTACAACTTCACAGCTTCACTGAGAGATGAGTTGAACGAAAGAGGAGTAACGGGAATCAGGATCCACAATAATTCCTTATAAAAATGTACATTAAAGGATAAAAAGGAAACCAGTAATAAAAACTGATACAGCAACTGCTCAATAGACATCACTGCATGTGGGCAGTGGTAAATTTACAAACAATAAACATTAGAATGTGAAGAGGAGAAATAAGTCTTGATGGAAGACTAACTTCAATTTGTCTTTATTATATTTCACGCTCAGAGAGAAAAATCGAAGTAATTATAAGTGATAGCTTAAGAGTCCATGCATTTCATGGTCATTGACTTCTTGCTAAGTTTTGAATTCACTTAAAAACCTGTAAAATTATTCTAAAATTGAGTTAAATCCAATCATGTCCTCTAAAGAATGGGAAATAGCTCACAACTTTCAATGCTTCTAAGCCGAGAAACTTTCCCTCTGATGTAGAAGTTTTGGTGACGGGAGCTCGAAGAGGATAAAGGTCCCCTCATATGTATGCTCGCCTTCACAACTGACATACACAAACTGAACTTTGTACTCCCAACATAAATTCACGCTTTTATTTCATTGAATTGTAAGTGCGAACTAGAAACGATGAGAAGTTACTCTAAAAAAAATTTACATTAATTGTTTGCTTACTGCTGCTTTTTTTCAGATATCTAAAATAAGAATTTATTTTCAACATCCGAGTGTATCCGAGAGCAAATTATGCGAGTTGAAAATTCTACTGCTATTTCTGCCATAGTTCGACTGCATTTAAGTTCAGTATGCTGCTACACTAGAATATGTCAACCATGTTTGTGAAATTAGTGACATTTATTTAAATTCTTATACATACCTCAGGCAGTCGACCATAATGGAAAGAATTCAAAAGCTACATGTTTTTTATTCAGCCTTTCAGTAATTCATTAAAACATGAAGACAACAGGATAAACCCATGCAATCTTCGTGCTAAGTATAAAGGCAGACATGAATGTCTGCTTCAGACACGATTTGCCCCTCGGAGCCCTCATCGTATGCTCACTACCTCAGACACAGCTTCTCCCTGCAATTCTCGTCTTATGTGTAGAAGCAGACATGTGAGCCTGCCTACCTTAGGAAGTATCCTCCTGTGGCTGTTTCATCCTCCAGCCCTGCAGGAAGCCGGACCTGAGGGCCCTAAGACGAAGAAGCGGAGCACCAGACCACAATCTAACTCCTTTGTTGTGGACATTGCCTTCCCTACGGCGCTGAGGCTTAGAACGGAGAACTCTAGAACTGATTGATCTATTGTGGTAGAGATGGTGCATGTAATGGCCGAAATTGTCAATTCGTTAAGGGTTTGTTTTTGTTTTCAATTATGAGAATGATTTACAATGATATTTTACCTTGTGTTTTCGTTAAGTTCAACGAAAACAAGTTTATACAAAAAAGTTCTGTAAAAAACATATCATTTTATCATTTCAATGAAGAGCGTTTTAGTGCAAGGCAATAGAAGTACCAATTATTATAATTTTTTAACATTCTCTTGATTTCGACGCTCTCAGAGAGTTCTGTAGACTCAGCTAACTTCACACTGATATATACTAATTTTCCACTCAGTCAGATATAAACTCATCCAGTCAATTGCCAGCCAAAAAAAACAGAATTACTAAAAGAACATCAATACAATGAACCATGGATTTATTGACGGAGTACCATGAAGTTCATAACAAATGTATAACATTTTTGCTTGTCTTTTCTCACTCACACTAGAATTAATGATTAAGATGAAAAAATTACCTGTTGGATGATGTTAAGAGAGTACTTGCATATAGTATCTTAAACCCTTGACATATTAAGCTTGGTTTAATGCATCATGTGTACATGACAAAACAATGCCTCATGATGGACTCCATTTGACTGAAACTGCTAAAAATGCAACAGCGTAGAGCTATACGCAAAAGACAAGGCAGTGCAGCACCTACGAGGATCATGCAAGGATCAGAAGCAGTTTCCAGGAAGTCGATGGCATCATTGTCGGACAAAATTACCTCTTTTAAGGTCATTAAGGAGCCAAGTGGCACAACTAAAGTAGCACATGGCTGTTACTTGCTCGAGCTAATGAGCCCCTTTTTTCTATGCTGTTGTTGCGGGAGTTTAGTATAAAATTTAACAAGCCTTAATTTTTGTAGCACAAAGCTGCTTACTGCATTGAAATCTACATGGTGACTGGTGCAGAACGACAGGTACGAAGAGGTGCAGAAGAGTTGAAGAAAACCAGTATTATGTTATTTTGAAGCTTTCTGGAAGAAGAGTACAGTTCACTATGATAAAGAGCAGTATAGTTCATTATGATAAAGGGCAGTATACATAATTCATTATGACAAGGAGCAGTATAGTTCCTTATGATGGCTACCTAATGCAAAATTTTTCCGCCGCAAACAGCTCATGCCGACAGCATTTAGGAATATTATGTGTAGTAATGAAAGTTTTTTCTGCGTTTATGATGTTTCCTCCCCGAAAAAATTTACCTGAAATTGAAACTGTTAAATTTTAGCTTGTAATGACCTGCTTTGCTGCTCTAAAGTAGATTTAAATTTGTCACATTCACATCATTCTGATGAAATTACTTCTGAGTTGAGGAGGTAATTGAAAAATAATCATAATGGCAATTATAAGCTAGGACTCTGATAGAATTTTAATGTAATTTCCCACAGTTAAGAGCCTCATTTGCCTGAAAAATATCGGAAAGAGATCCTTTGGATGTAAAATTAAAGTTTAATGAACTGCTAAAAGATGTCATAGAGGACGACTTCATCTATCGTGATGGATTTCTTGTGGCAGTGAATACTTAAATTATATGATTTTTTAAATTAATTTTTTCATAAATTTTTAATGATTCACAACAAACTTGTAATTTTTAATACTTTTAGGAATAAAATCTGCTCTTATTTAGTATTTACTAGACGGAGTTGTTATACATTCATGAATAACGCTCGTTATTCTTTTGCAATTCAAATGCAGTTGAAGCTAATGATGATTTCTATTTCAAGTGTTTGAATGTGGTTTTCAAGGACACAAAATTACTTCAATAATCCTAGATGTTAATTGTTTACAGCTTTCGAAGCTCAAGTTGCCGAAGTAGGAAAATCCTTTCCCTATCCACCAAAGGGCCGAAGAAATTGATTGAATGATCGATCAGTGCTTTTGATCCTCTGAACAATAATTTTAGGTCAACGACTTTGTTTTTGTTTTTCTCAGCACCATACGGTCAATTTAAAGCCCTGCTCGACTGACATAAATTGATTAAAGGATCAAGTCGCAGTTCCAAATTCTCCAGAATCTGAAATAGTTGTTTGTCCAGGTATGATCTATCAGAAATTGCTCCTGGCTTCTTGTAGCAACGTTAATTGATTTTCTTTGTGGGAGTTAAATTTGAGTCTTCAATTTTTACATACAGTCAAATGAACTCTCACATTCAGTCTTGAATACTTGCTACGGTTGATTTAATGTCTTTATATCGGGTCAACAGTTCGTCTATGAGAGTGAGGTAGAAGAAGCAATCAAGTCCAAAGCTTCTATCAGAGTAACTACAGGATCCAAAAAAACGATAGAACTGATAGGTCATTTTTTCTGTAGCTATGCAGATTAATTCAAACTTCACAAGGCTGCTCATTTCGTTTAAACCAGGCATGTCAAACTCAGTTTGGCTCTGGGGCCGGATCCAGACTTTCTGTTCTCAGGTGGGCCGGATCAGTAAAAGAATGTCAACTCCAACTATTTAGCTTTGTTTTTCAGTACTATGCTTTATCATTCAGCCTACATTTGTAGCCTACCCTACATATTATAATCACGGATGACAAGGGATTAAATCATCCAACGGGCCGGGTCCGGCCCGCGGGCCGTATGTTTGACATGCCTGGTTTAAACTGTCCCACTAATATGACTTTGCATGTCATGCTGACTCTGAAACACTTTTTTGAAGGTGGCGATATCAAGCGAAATAACTAATGACTGTGTCTCTCAAGTCATGCAGAATACATATATACACTACACGTTTTCAATGTAATTTTTTTGTCCACGATTCTCTTTTTGACAAACCACAAGTGCTCAGCAAAAGTGTCAGAGACATGCGCCATCTTAGCAGTTGCAGAATGTTGGACCTTGACCAGTTTTAGCCATCAGTGATGGTGTTAACTGTGAAACGTAAAGGCAAACCAAACAACATTTTGGGAACTTGTGCTTCACAAAGTTCAACTCCTGAAATTGAATTTATTGATGTAGCACAAAATTTGTTACGCATTAAAATTTTTGATAACTAATAAGTGTCAATTATATCAATTGACAAAAATGGGTGTATCATTGAGCTCTGTCTGTGGGGTATGACTTTATTTATAAATTTCTATGTACCGCTAATATAATACAGCTGCTGGATGAAAGCGTGCAATGATGTAGGGCTGAACGCATTTTAAATAACTGTTATGTTTTAGAATGCATTTTGAATTGGTTCCAGGTGACTACAACGGAAAGCTTTTGAAAGATGGGATACTGAATTGACATATTTTGGCACGATGCTGAATAGAATAGAAATGGGTCTATTAGAAGCAGTTCGGACTCCTAAAAGACCCATGCTATAGGTTTTGCAGACAGCTTCATTGACGTTTGATGTGTTTTGTAATCTTCTTCTAATTCGAAGAAAAGAGGACGACGATGTTTTCAGGTGATACAGATTACATACATTTCTGTCGAAATAGCCATTATTATTTTACTGCACAGGGTGATATGAGGAAAAGTTAACAGAAATGTTATCATTTAATGGAATCTATAACAGTAGTGTCAATGTCTGTAAAAATAAAGGGCTTTAATCTCATGCATTTGAAGGGAGAACTTAAAGCAACAGATTCTCAGACTTAATCAGCAAGTCTACGTATTTAACTCCAGCGCTTAAGAATCTGTATACCTGAAAGTCTACGGATTTAACTACCACTATTTAAATAGATTCCCATTGTAATAACATTGGAGAAATTACGCACAAAAAATACATAGATTTTTTTATTTAATGAAACACCTGACATTTTATTATATAGTGTTGATGAATCACATGCAAAAAATAGATGTTCTGTTTTTATTGTATTCATGAATTAACCTTTTTTATTGCAAATAAATCTTCTAATCTAGATGGTATTCCAAATACCAACAAATAATAATAAAAGTTCGGTTAATTTTTCTATGGGATACTCTGTCCCATAAAAAACTCCTTGTTATCCCTGTCTTTCACCCTGTCTTCCGGTGCAACGGAGACTGTTGAAGAGAAGCACTTCAGACCAGTTAAGTCTCGAGAATTAGTGCGCAGCTGGCACGTCCGCCGTCACTAATTCCCAGCCTAACATGTTCGCTTAATATCCAGGCTGCCTCCGTAAACCTGATACCGAAAATTCATTCTATTTCGAATTTCACCGGTTAGAATATACATAAAATCACAGACATGAATTTCTACTAGGTTCGCAACGAGACTTTGATAAGTCTAAGACCAGGAAAGAAAGAGAGAGGGAGAGAATAAATGGAGTCTGCTGCTTTGGTATATGAAGGCAAACGAATTGAAGTCTGTTCAGAATGTTTCATGTGATATGCAATTAAGAGCTTTTAGACGTGCTTTGATATTTGATTCAGATCAAAGAGTAACCTTGGCCCATTAAAGGAACTACTCTTGTACCAGCAAAACTATTACAGACTGTAAAACTGGCGGATGCTATAATGGAAGAAAATGGTTATAGATGAAACTAATTTAACAGCATGATTTCGAGCGCTATCAATGTTTTGAATTTTGTGCCGTTACTTGACTCGAAAAAGAAACATTATTTTACTTTCTAAACTCTTAATTCGTTCAAAATTAAAAAAAGAGAAAAAATATACATAATAATAAACAAATAAAAGGATTTTATCTAATACGCCAACTCTTACGTAGAGTAAATAAGTATGGAGCATTGTATACACACTTCTCATATGTATTCATATTTTCGTTCCGTCCATCACTCATCTCATAAGCGAATTCTACTCCACCGGCAAAATGACTCCGAATTTCCGCTAACAAACGACTACTGTAGATTTGCATTAAATCCTGCGCTAACTTTCCCATGGTGCCTCAATTTTGATTCAGTAACTCACAATGCTTGTACTCATTTACATCTCATTACGACGGCCACATTCCGCGGAACATTACAACACAATTCACCAGACTCCATGCACTCTTTTGTTGTGAACATCATGGGTACGTCAACATTCATGAATAAGTCAACACTCGAGACTCCATGAAGTTCTTTTATGATGCAGTTCCCACTTATGAGCATCATGGGCAAGTCAACACTCATTGCAGAGGCAAGGCATCCTCCAACAGCCCTGATGTCGAGAGCTCTCTCCATCAATTTAATTAAAAATTACAGATCTGCTCTCCATTGTCTTTTTATTGCGAGCCACCATTTCCTCCTCCGTCGGCGATTATGAATGTAAACTAAGAATTTGCAAAAGGACACAGAAAAAATTCGTTTTTTTTAATAAATGCTGTCGACAACTAAAGATTAAAAGAACAGAGTGAGGTTCTCAATCATAAGATTATTCAACCTGTAATATAATCGTACATAATATACATGATCGTCACAGAATAACCATCAGCGGTGGCAATTATAAACTAAAATATTACAAAACGAAAATGAAAAAGTTGCACCGCTGTTTTTCTAACATGATAGGACCATTTGACAAGATTATCAAGTGTTAACAGTAATCTTTTATCAGTGATCGAAGCAAAAAGGTTGTCGCAGTTCGTTAAAATTCCATGCATACCATAGTCGAATTCATGAACAGTGATACCAGGTCTAAGATATATAACTTTTTTATGTTACTGACGAGTGAAGTTTCAAGTCGAAAAAACCATAGTTGTATAAGATGAAACGTCAATTAAAGTATCGTTTTATGTAGTTGAGTACGTGTGTACATAATGCAATTTGTTCTAAACTTTATAAACTTGAAAAAAAACAAGTTGAAACGTTGTGTTCTAGTTAAATATTGACATATTTTGCGCATATGAGAAAGATATCTAATAATTTTCATTGTTTCTCTCTGGAAAATGTTTGCAGTTCTTACTTTAAATTATTCCTAGGCTTACTTTCCTGTAATTCACTTTTCCTGTGAACTGTTCTGTTGAGAAAAAGGGATTCAAAGTAACAGAGAGAGATTTTCAATATCATTGCATGTAACTAGTGCAATACGAGCCCTTTGTTCACATTTCTCTGATTTACGTTGCTTGTTTAGGTATCAATATTTAGCTTACAAGCTTTTTCTTAACTTCGTTTCCTTTCAAATTCAATCAACAGAATCGTGAATGAAGCCATCATACGTAGAGGAATCGTTTTTCACTAAGCACATCGTAAGCTCATGAGGGATCCTGATTAACTGCGCAAATTACATTTACAGCGCACTGTTAAAGCACATCCGGGACTCCAGTCTATACATCAGCAGCAAGAGAAATACTAGCTCGTTTTGAAGATGGACAGCATCAGCAGCTCTAACTGTGCTGCCAAGTGGTAACTCCAACGGTTGGTAACTGTTACGAAGACAGTCTCGCCAGCGATAAGCACGTCACGGGGTGGTAATTCCTATTATCTCCAGTAACAAGCCCTGTGGCGTCTACAGCTTTGTCAATTTCCCCGTAAGTGCAGCCATGATACGGCTAGGTTTATAACTTCATGCAAGGTTTAACTGTTGACAACTTGCCACTTCCGGTCTTTTTTGACATGTGGATTGCAAAACCCAGAGTAGAGAACGCATAGTTGTGCATTAACACTGTTTTGTTTGTAGCTGATGTGTATTAGTGATGTCCTCAGATATAAGTACCGTTTGAAGGCTGACAGAGGGTTCTGAATCGTAAGGACAGGGTTGTTTCAATGCTTCCCTTAATTGGCCAGCTGACTTCAAAGGAGTGAATTGTGGTTGAATATCTCTAGCTAAAACAAGCTACGAAACAATAATGGTGACTCAAATACATCCCTTAGTGTGCTGCGTGCATCAATTTCGAAAGCAAGCGTTTGAAAACAGTTCATCCTAAAGCGTTTCCTTTCAATGGTTTTGGAAGGATTGTTCTAGTTCCCATTTAAACTATAACATTTTGTTTCGTTTGCAAAGAGGGTAAAATTAAACTCAACTTAACACCAAAGGCTCGTCGAGAAAGAACCTCGAACCACTAAAAGAATAGAACAACTTACTCAATGTTAATCATTGAAATATTACGAAAGTAAACCAGTTTATTAAATAATAGATGGGATCAACAAAAAAAAGATTTACTCATTACAGTACTTTCAGAATGTATGAAATCCACATTTCATTGAGAAAGACCAACAATTTAATGTATGAGATATTCATACGTTGATGCCTAGCACACATATTTTTGAATGCAAGCGTCAAAATGTGATGTGTAGTTCATATGGCGAGGAAACCTGTCTTTGTACTACCTCAGTTTTAATTAACGTTGTCTGAAGGTCGAGAAAATTTACCTTCAACTCTTGCATTGCTGCCGGCAAATCCAAAGACTCAGTTTGTACAATGAAATGAATGTTAGTTCCGCGCTGCAGCTTTAGGGAGAAGCCCAACGTCAATTAACTGACAGAAGACAAGAAAAAGTAGCTCGTCGAAAGTAGTGCCGCTGTAATCAGGTATGCTCATTTACCTCTTCAGCTGGCGGGCCATGGGCGTTCTAATTTCAAATGGGAGAGCAGCTCATTCATCCGTCTTTGTTGTATGAGCTCAGTTTTCATAACCCCTTAATCTGCTCAGTTTACAGTGTTTTACACACGAAGGACATGAATGAGTATTTTAGTACACGGCGAAATCGTCAAAAGAAATCGTTTACCTGGAATTGTCAAACTAGATTTTTTGATAGTTTGTAGGTAGAATTGAGGCTCTGTAACCCAATTCATGTGACGATGACCTAAATTTTATTAATGAGCTTTCGTGGGGGGATTTGTGCGTGCTTAATTGCAGGGCAGAATATCATAGTAACTAGCATATCGTTAATCCTAATTTTGATCCTGAAATCCAGTGAACTTCATCTTTTCGCGCCACACCACGCGGCGTCAATCGTTAGTAAGCGTCAGAGAAACATTTATCTCACAGACCTGTTCTTTGTATTGTGTGCACGTAAAAGAAAGAGTCATAACAGACGATTAGTGATGTCATGCGTATCGCATATAATGGGGTTTTATAATGGAGTCCCGATTACTCTTCATTTTACAATTGTTTCAGGTTTTTTATTGGTTTTCATGAAACTATGTTGTTTGAAAATGATGAACACACTCAAGGAAACTAAAGGGAAGTATAAAGATCCAAACCGTAGTTCACAGGCCCTTTTATTATTTAGTGTTGATTGACTAAAACTCTTAAGTTCTAACAATCAACACACGCTCATTAATTCTCAAAATGAATCTTATGTCCTAAACTTTTTGTCTAATATCAAATATCTTTGTACTTTCACTCTAAACATTTTCATAAGTCCTTCCCTCTGATGAAAATTGAAAAATAACAAATCATGAAGGTTTTTCTTTTCAGGATTCTGTGACGCATAAAATTAATTGCTCAAAATTAATGTCCATTTCATTCTAATTAATTACGACGAATTTTTTTATGCTGAAGTTGTGTATTTTTGCACATATTTCATTAGGAATTTTAAGTTTTTTATTTTTGCTGTATCAACTTCAGCAATCTCGATTTACTTTCAAGGTTATGCTTTGTTGACAGGCATAAAACGCTGAGAATCATAGCTCAAACAAACCATTAAATTTACGGATGGGAGAAACTGCATTCATTTCCGGTCATGAATCTTTGACCCTAGTTAATGATGAAGAAATTTCTTTCGCAGTCAGAGAACCAAACCCATTGCAATCTAGAGCAAATCAAATTGTGAGTTTTTTTCACTGGATGCAGGAAGTTACTCGAAAAGATTGTCGCTAACATTTTCTAGCTGGTAAATTCTAACAGAACGCTTGGAAAAGTCAAAAACCAAACGCAATGCGGAGAATTATCATTGGTCTATTTCTTTTCTAATACCATAGTTCAAGATATCATGTAGTATCTCTTGTCTGTAGTATCTCTTATCTCAAGTGTAAAACTCTTCCATTGCCTTTAAGCCATATACTGGCACTGTCCTCTCACTGCTGAGTCTACACCTCTTGCTCCTCCTATACGCCATCTACTGCATTGCCTTCGCTGATTCGGGCACAGCGGGTGTCTTTCAGCTGACAAGGTCAAAGTCACTAGCAGGATTACGAAAGCGTTAAGTCGAAGTAAGAACAGTTTAGGGAGACTAAATGAGAAGTCAGACATCCGAACATCAGGGAAATCGAATTTGAGAGCTCAACGCATAGGCTTTGAAAGCCCTATCTGCAGTCAGAAGCAAACAGCGTCTGATGAGAACTGTCACAAGAGTCAGACAACGAATTAAGGCTTAATGAAGCAGCTATGTACACAAACAAATATTCAAAAACAAAAATAAAAAATAACTCTTACGCTATGTTTTTTCATTAGGATTTTTAAAAAGCTTCATTTAATTATTACCTCCGGAGAGATGGTTTAATTTTCACCCTTTGTGCCACTGTTATTTGTGAACTGTGACAAGGGTGTACTAAGCGAGTTATTGGCTTTTAAGTTGAGTGCACAACTTTCAAAAGCACCTACGTTGTAATTCACTTGTTATCACACTTGGTACAATGATGCCCCTATATGTGGTGTTATGATATCTACGATTTAACTAGTTTAATTATTTCATTGGTGGACCATCAAGCGATAAAGTAATTGACATGTGATGGGGCATTCAAATTTTATATCAAAATTAATTCATAATGAAAAAGTGTAGGAAATGTGAGAAATCAGAACTTTTTTTCAGTTAGAAGCATTCAACTTTGCTCTGAAAACTTATTTATCTGAATGCAAGATTTTTTTATTGGTTTTTTATTGGTTATGTTCTTCAGCCTGATACTAAAATTTTCAGGAGGCTTAGCCTGATGCCATCCATTCTCTGTTGATGCCTATTAGCTTAAGAGATCCTGTACCAGCTTCAAATTTCGAATTACCAACTTTTTGTCTCACTAATCCCAATAAAGTCTGTTCGATAGGCGCAAGCTCATGCAGCATCTCGCTAAGATCTCTAACAAGTCATCTCATTCCCGAGTCTCCGCATCATCGCACTAAGCCTTCTGGGAAATCACTGGATTGCTCAAATTATCCTCAGCTCGGCCTCATTTGCCTAATTCTTCATTAGACGCGTGTTCAGGTAATTTTCACAGCTGTGTGGCAGTTCTCTGACGTTTTGATTCAGAAAAATGAAATTAAAGAAGACTGACGATGCAATGGAGCAGTTTACGTGATGTTATCCTTCAATGTGTTTGTTGTGCGCAAACATAAATTTGTTGTTAGACAGTCCAATAAAATGCAGCAAATGAAAACGTACTTCTGAGGAGTTTTGGAATGACTTATGTGGTGACAGCGGTTCTACTTCTTGGAACTGAATTAGAGATTATAAACTTAATGAAAACAATGGAGGGACAGTAAACGTCAGTGAAAATAGTCTTGAAACAATAAACTTCAATAGAAACAATTGGGAAACAGTAAACTTTAATGAAATAATGGAGAATCTATGAACTTATGTTTATCAGTATGCATAACTCATTTATGGCCGCATCTATAAAATATGAAATGAATAGTTGTTTTATACAACAACAATGTAAACATTTAAATAGTTTATTTTTTAGATCAAACTCGAAGTCCTAAAATTCAGAACAACACTCAGTTCAATATAAACCAGTGGTTGAAATAAGATAAATTCGTAAATAAACTTATTTAACAATGACTTGCGTTTCTATAAATCACTCGATAATGAAAATATTCAGCCTACAACATCAACAGAGATTGATGAAAAATGAGTTTCAGTGTAGAAAAATTCCTTGGCTTGTTCTCTATTTTCACGATTGCTGTCGCCTTTGGAGGGAAAATTCGCAAATTAAATAAAGACCCTCTCATTTATTTCATGCTGCTGCAAAAAAATCGGCGGTAACTGGAGGCAACTTTGCGGAAAATTTTATGGTGGCGAGGTAGTCTTATTAAAGGCCAGCGAGGGCTTTAATATCCCAACAGAAATAAATGGGGTCGAGATACTGCTATCGGTGAGAAATATTAATGAGAATTGATCTCTAGTGCCCAAATTGCAGGGTAAACTAACACCGAATTGGAAGAATTATCGGAGAGGAATGTAATTCCTAGATAAAATCGTCCGTATTGATTATATTTTTATTTTGAAAGTGACAATTAGGAAAATGAATTATGAGTATAATTATTATAATGAAAAGCCTAAAATGGAGCTAATGTTGATGCAAGATACTTTGTGAGAGCTTACGACACGACGTCTAGAGAGGGTGTGGGCTGAATCTCATACGTTAAAAAACACGGCAAAAAAACGCTTAGGAAATGGAACCGTTTAAAACTACAACTTGTTTTGGTAGTGCAGGGTAAAGCACCGAATGTTTCAAGGTTAAAAATGAAAGAAAATGCACTTAGTTATGTAATACATGGCACAAAATTAATTTTCGTAGAGTAGAACGTCAAATAGTCAAATTAAGAAGAATCACAGCACTTGATGCTATGATGATGTGAGAATAAGAAATAAATTAGTGTTTGATTCGTTGTACACTATAAATTAGAAGCAGAGTAAATATGTATATTACTTCAGGAAGTTTCTAAACGAGACGTAACAATGTGTACAACTGTCGAAAAATAACAACTTTAGAGAAAAATTTTCTACATAGCTTAGAGCCTTGCGTAACCGTGTTTTCTATTTAGTCATTGATCGTCATCAAAATTAATGTTGTATATGTATACATTGATATTAATGTATTTATATTGATGTCGCAGTTGCGAAAATACGTAGTCTAAAGGAGGGCTGTGAGAACCAGGGTAAAATCTGTGGTTCCTTTTTCCTTCAAGTTGATTCATTTTTTTGAATTCTGTCCTAAGCTTTCATTAAGTTAAATTTCAAACGTTTTATTCTTCCTGGCAGAATATTTGTATTCTGCCAACGCAAACGAAAAGGCTTTGTCAAAAGAAAAATTTTGAATTCTTTATGCATTTAATAAGTTTCTGGACCAGAAGTTGTTCGTGATTTTCATGTTTATTTCTCCCAGACAAACTGTTTAATAATTCTTAACCTTCCCTCAAAATTAATCCAGACTTTCAGTAACTAAATAATAAAAACTGAAGTAATGAGTTGTTTTCTCACTGCTGCATTAATGTTCTTTCATTTCAATTTTGAAAGAATTCCAATAAAACAATTCATGGAACTTTGCTCTTTGCACGACCAAGCTATGAAAAATTGGCCGAAATCCGTTTATTTTTCTGCTAATTTTTGAGTTTGACGCAAGAATCTGACGTTAAATCTTATTCACATCAAGCAAAGATCTTCTGAACGACGTTCTTAGTTCACAGAAAAGAGTTCAAGGAAATACACGTCCTGAACATTACAGGCTTATGAAAATGTGAATTTATTGAAGCAATAAATGGATGCAAATAAATTGACTCTAGTGACTGAAATAAAGCTTCAATCAAAACATGGAGTTTTAAACAATATAATGAAGTACCTGAAGAAAGTTATGCATCAGTTAAAGAAAATTTGCATACCGAGTTTTTTAATGAAAAAACTGTGGAGCTTAATAGGATGGAATAATACGTACATTAAAAAAAGAATGACTTGTCTGAGTGTACAAATGAATAAATATTTCAGCCACAAGTTCAATGACAATTATACAGAAAATAAATCGACAGCTGAAAAATATATGTTGACGTATAGAAAAAACATACAATTAAAAGGAGTCGTAAACCTAATACAGTTACTAGTACGTACGTCGCTATGACTTCCTAGTTACTGATTTATGCATACCAGTATGCAACATTTCCAACTCCATTCAAGAATACTGCAACTTAATTATAAGTCTAAAGGCTGAAAGTGCATAATTGAACTTAATTTCCAACTTTTTTTATAATTTATGCGTTTGCCGCTTTTTATATTCATAACATTTGTACGTTTTTACACGTACTTTATTCTTTTAAATATGAATAATATTTTATATTAACTAATAATATTATATATAATATTACTTAATAATATCAACTCATGCGTGAACAGAAAAACATTACTTATTTAAGCTAAAAATATATATTCACTTCCATTTTCACAAATATTTGTGATAACTTCTGAAAAACCAGTGCTGAAAATTTCTCAGCTCTTTTAATTGATTTTTAATGACATTGTCCTTCGCTTACCTTATTTTAGTACTATGACTTTTATAAATGATCACAGTGGTCTCTAATGTCAAAGAAAAAAATTACATCGCTAATTCATGAATGTTTCAACTTTTCAAAATGAAACATGTGTTTTACAATTTCACATCATTTAACTAGGCTTTCGTTATCATACGCATTTGGTTGGCTATTTGTCGAACATCTTTGCCCTAGTAAAACAATTTAGATATTTATCGGCTGGTCTTCGCAGTGCAGTCATTGACTCATAAAAGCTTTGTTAATTTTATTTTAAAGTTTGAGGTGAAGTGAATAATTGACGCAAGTATTTTCTCGTAAATAATATAGACGATGTCAGCAGCAACTGATGAGAAACCTACTTATTGTGTAAAGATTAACTTGAAGAATTGACGATCTAGTTGTATATATATTCGAGTGTGAGAATTTGTATTACTTTACTCGGTGAACATCTTTACAAAACAAATGACTAAGGAAGTTTGAAAACGTAGTCGAAAATAGATTACATGTCTGTAACTTGTGTGTCTCTGCTAAGAAGTTTGAATTTGACTATTTTCTGCTCCTCTCTCACTACATTGCGGTGTCTTTCCATGCAGATTTGATTTTTGATAGCTCCAAAAGCCATGCCCATATAAAATGAAAGAAACCACTTTCTTCAAAGAATAAATAATACCAAGACACTCATAGAAGGCACTTGAGAACAATAAATAAAGGAACCAATTTGAAAGAAGACCTGTAAACTGATCGCGTATTCGTACCCCGACTTACTACAGTCATTTTTTACCTCCGTCTCCAAGCAGGTAGCCATTACCAGCATAATGGACAGATAATAAGCAATAATACCATAATCATCGGCAGCCAGAGAGTATATTTTGTTGGAAAATGGAAGAAGAAGATGGAGATCAGCTAGTTCAGTTAGATCATTGCAGAGTAAAAACCTCCATCTTGCTCTGTTACACACACTAATTGACCCGGAAATGTCCTGCAATTTCTCTCTTTCAAAGTTGTTCTTTTAAAACTTCGTAATCGTTCAAATTACTGGTTATCATTTCAAAACACGTTATGAACTCAAATGAATTTAAGAGATTAAAGAATTTAAAAAGGCAGTTCAACTCACTGGAAAATCCCCATCGTTTCCGCCGTAAACACAGGATTTTTTTGTTAATTAATCCTGCAAGGAATTATTTTATCACGAAAGAAATGTCTCACGGAAGACAGGCATCGATTGAAGAGCCTTTTCTAATCTGCGCTCGAAGACAGGACGGCTTTTCTATTTATGACTGTCACCGAGACACTAAAAAATTGTGTCGTCGATGAAAACAATCAATCTTGACACTGTACACATGTAAATGAATCTGAAGCGTACTCAGTGAATTTTAGTTTGTAAAACATAAAACATCCAAAGTGCAAGTTATAAGAATTTTACCTTTTCAATGCAGTATATTTTTAAAACTCTCAACAAATTATTTCATGGTGTGAGGTAATGATGTTTTCTACTTTAAAGGTGTCCAAAGTTTTCGTTAAAACAAAGGCAACTAATTTTTTTCAATTTACGCTACATTTAATCGATATTTTTCAGCATCTTTTCCCCGATGACATTATTTTCTAGGCAAATAACTTGAAATCCATTAGAAAATGTAAAAATATCAAATAAAATCAGAATGTCATTACTTCTTCAAAATAAAGTTGTTTCCAAGGTCGTACAACAGTGAACCTAAATTTTCAAGTATGGGCCACGACTTAAGCTTGTTCTAGTATAAATCACATCATAATTTACCAAATTTTCTTTATTTCCAATCCAATTCTTTAGTTAACTCTAGATATTTTTCAAGAGAAAAATTCTACCCCTGCAGTATGGCTGCTTTCCCAACGCTTTGGCTCCCATGGACCCATGAGTTTTTTTACCACAAGAAAAATAATTGTTGTTTGCTGTCTTTGCCATCTCTTCTGGTCTACTCTGGAGCTAAACTGAAGGGAAACGCAGGCGTAATTAACGCTGCAAGTAATGATTCCTCCAAAATAAACTCGGCAGTGGGATTACTCAGTATGTGCCACTCCCTTTTTAAGGCTGATATTGATATACTAGTTTTAATCTTGTATAAGATTAAAGGCATTTTTTGTGTGCTATTCTGCTGTTGAATAATTTTCATTGAGCGCTTCATTTTCTAATACTCATTTTGGCAATCATGTTATCTAATCATGGAAAACATGGCAAAGGGACAAGCGGCAGAGTGAAAAGTAAATGTAATTTTCTTTAAAATGATTCGCAAATAAAACCTTCTCTATGAAGTACACTGTGACTTTTTGGTGCTATGCATTTAATCTGGTGGTGAACCAGGATTTTCTTTCAGGAAGCAAAAATGCATTTGGTAAGTAAGTGACAATACCATTCCTTAATAACAAAATGATTCAAAAGAAAAAATTTTAGAGAGATAATAAAAATGTTTAGGGACTAACAGGAGTCGTAGAAGAGATTATATTTTTAATTTTGAAATGCTGAAGTTTACTTAACGTTACCCAAATTTGAACAGGCATAATTTTCTAATGTTTAAATGAGCAGTTTATCTACAAGTCCGTGTCCTCAAGTTCCTTTCTTGAAGCCGACCGAGCAATCTCAATAGATGTACACTACCACAACAGATTGCGACGACAACAGTCATCGAACTCAACAGTCTCACCTACCTAATGCAAATTACCAGTACTGACTGTGAAGAAAAAGTTTTAATTAGTTCCCATCGCTTGTGGCCTCTTGTGAATTACAATTTTAGAAATTTAGTTGTAGTTTGTATATTTATTGATGAAAAAACGTAATCCTACGTCGTATACTCATTGGTTGAGGTCGTGGAACTTAGCTGTGATGTAACTTGGCAAGTTCAAGAGCAAACAATACTTGAATATATAATAATAATTTATATTTAATACAGACACAACTTTTAGATGTCATTCTCTATTTTGCGGGGAAATTTATTTCTAGCTGCCAAATACTTTACAAATTCGAGCAAAAGAATCAGGCAAAGACAAGCCAATCGAGCAACGCTGAAAATTATCAATTATCAACGTAATTGAAGCGTTCTCTGGGCACAAAAATTATTTTCAGGCATTGCACAAGTACATCAACGCTAGTGTACGTAAAAGAAAAACAGAAAGAACCACAAAATCCAACAAAATCTCTTAAAGAGGGCAACAGATTAAGTACCAACGGTTTTTCCTTCATGATGTTTTCGGTCCTTCTCTCTAACACTGCCTAGCCCTTACGTCAACGATGGCATATTGCTCCTACATGCAATGTGTATCCTGCATCCATGATGTAATGCAAATATTCACTTTGGACTTCAAATTGATGCCGTCTAGTGGCTGACAGAAGATGTTTAGGAAGTGCAGACGCCTTCCACTTTGCAATCCATCGCGTCACTGAGCCGCTCCATTTGTCCGTATTTTCTGCGCCTTGGAACGTGTTCCGCTTGCAAACAATTGAATGAAGGTCTTCAAAAGCGAAGAGAAATGCAAGTAAACTGAACTATTCACCTTCATTCATTTTCAATTTCCCAATGAAAGCTAAAATATCGTGTAATTTTTTGGGGAGGTAAAATATAGGTCGCTAAGATGTGCTCCAATAAACATCTACTGACTCTTTTGGAAACTATAATGATAAAGTTTATCATGTTCTTATTATCATGTTTTATATACTGATTATTATCAAGAATGTTATGGAGCAAAAGAGATCTCATAGAGTTGTTCTGAAGTTATTCATTTTACAAAATTTACACTTAAGTAATGTTTGATCTATTTATCAAACAATCAATGAATTTGAAGAATTTTTTAGGCTAGCTTGAAAGATATTGATAATTCCATCAAAATAAACATGTACTAAATGATAATGATTCTGTATTTAACTTTCATTAAATTTGTCATATGCTCTATAGTCATAAATATTGCATTGGATAATTTCAATCCATTACTCAACCTTACAATAAAAATCAATTATGCTTTCAATCCTGCTTCTAAAAGTTCAACAAGAAAATCAGCATCTTTTATCAGCTGATTGCAGTCACCAGCTTCTAGATAATTAATTAGCAGATGTTCATGATACTGAAACAACTTTTTCTTTCCTGAACAGATCCAAAGTAGAGAGCCTTAGTTCCGTAGTTCTTCTGTAGAGAATACAAGAAAATAAAAATACAAAATCCCTCAATGAATGCTACATTTTACTCGAACAAAATTGAAAGTATGGAAATTTCATAGGATGGAATTTTTCTTGTCGGTATAAATGAAAAGAAATTTCTGCAATCACTGTTATTATGATACGATTATTGTGACGAAACTTGTATAATCTTCAGTAAGATAGAAATGTGTGAAACTATGTATAATAATTGCATAATTAAACGGCAGCAGTAATTTACTGATACAATATAGGTATCAAAACAAATTAAATACTATGACTTTTTCCATTTTTCTCATAGGATGACCCTTTGCAGATGGGAACAAAGGATGTGGCTTTATTTTTTTAATCACACACAATTACATGCTTTTTTGTTTTTTCCTCATCCTTTGCACATTTTTCATTCTCTACTTCATTTTTTTCTATTATACATACAAATCTGTCAGATTATTTTTCTGCGCCCTGCATGAGAGAAGTTCGTAGTGTCAGTCAAGTTTACTTTGTGTGTGTACTTTGTGTCAGCGAAGAGTTCTTTTTACTTGAAATGCTACATTTTCATGCACAATTAAATATATGATGATCCTGCAATGATGTTTCAAATAGAACGATTACATCTTTAAATATATTCTTCACTTTAAATAAAGAATTTTCCAGAGCTTCAGAGAATTGGTACACGGACCGAAATCACAAAATTCGAAAGGGTTTCTGTGCAGTAGAGGGCGGACCGTGTGGTGGCTACGAAATCGGAAACGTGGGAGCCTAAAATGGTGTAAAATGCTACAGAAAGTTTTCAAGGAGTATTTGAAAGCATTTTAAAAACTTTTCGATTTCGACACATAATTTGGACCGTTTATTTTAGAATAAAAAAACATTTCGTGTACACATTAGAGCATTCTGAAAGAAAAATTATTAATAGACTATTACGTTTTCAGCGTCGTTATGTTAGAATTTTATTTCTAGCTATAGATTACTGATGAACACAAATCTCGTTATTTTCATCATCATATTATTAGTAATGTTATTGCTTCCTCTACAAGAAATATTTTTAGCAGGCGCTGTTCTCTGCCATTATAAAAATTTCCAGTTATGAAAATCTGCCGTAAAACCATCACGACTGCAGTTTCCAAAGAAAACAACCCTGATGTGAATGATTGGCATTATTCATTATTCCAGTCACGAGTGAACACTTTAATTTTATTAATCTTAAAGGAGCTGTCTGCGCGTACCAAGAGGGATTAACGTTTGGCAAAACTGTAATGTTTATTACTATCATTGCTGTGCATGAAGACCTCTCGGCTTATTGCTCACAAGTGTCTCTTGTCTAAATTCATTGTTCTAAGAAACTTTAATTGAAGCATGGGCTCAAAATTTAGTGGAAAATTCGCTTTGTTTATGAGAGTTCCATTTGGTTTAATTTAAAATTGTGCTGCATACTGCATCCAGAGATTATTTCAGGCATTATCTGAAGTAGGTATCTGGAATATCTATGACCTCTCTAAATTAATGGAAAGTCTAAGCTCGTTTTATACATGAACTGTTAGCACGTGTGTATCAAATTCTGAGGACTGTAGTACACTTAAGTTTTGTTCAACTACTAGTTCTAAGCATGCGTTTTAAGTGACATGACATAGATATGATATACGAGTAAGAGAGGAGTACAAGAACGTTGTCTTCAGATACACAGAAATAAGCACAACGACAACTTTTGCGTCACCTCTTCTGTAAGAATACTTGAACTACATTGCACATATTTATTATACATGTTATTCCGTGCCTTCTCAATCAACCAAACAGCTTAAAAGCTTTCAGCGGACGCAATCAAGACAACGAGCTGATGTCTCCGGTCCACGATAAGCTAAACGATTCCGCGGACTGTTTCTCTCTCGCCCTCGTGGGCATCTGAATCCGCCGCTTCCGGAGACGACTTCCTGCTGAAAACTTTTGGAGTTTAACCCTTTTGATCCGGCTTTTGCTCTCCGTTGGGACATATGTGTCCCAAAAGGGTCGAAATGGTTAAAATCCAGTCAGAGCCCAGTCCGGAAGTACATAGTACATCAGAGCAGATGTATCCAATAAAACATTGGATCACCAGGAAACATTACTTTTTCATCTTCTATCCAGATACTGTTACAGCAAAATGTGTTAATTTTTATGATACAGTTACTGGGTCTGACAGAGTTTCTGAAATTCTTAGAAGTAGTAGGAAAGTAAGTCACACATTTTGTTCCCATATTTTTTCCCCTAAAATTTACTTATCTACTTTTTGGAGCAAATACTAGTGCGATCATTGCAAACAGGCAGCAATGTAAATTTTCCGTTTCCTACCAATAACATATTTTTTGTAAAATTCGATCTGCGGACGAGACAGCGTCTTCTTCTAAACAAATCGAAAAGGGAAGCTTTTTATAGCCCTTTTCCTCCTGCTGAGAGTTTGAATCTTGTGGAAGTAAAACCAAAGAGGATGCCAGAGTATATATTTGAAGCAATTCACACCGTAAAGATCGCACACATCTTTTTGAACGAATTAAAACGTGAGGTCATAAACAAACAAGAAGTGTGAAGAACTCAACGTAAGATGATTATAGTGACTTGCAAAAACATTTTTAAACCCAAAAGAAAACTACTTCAAATTCATGTTGTACTCCTCTTAATTCTCATTACCTTTCATAAACGTTTATATTTACTTATTAAGATTAATTATGTTTTACCATTAAATATACAATAATCATGAATTTCAAGTCTACTAATAATTATTCTTAAAGGCTTCTCGATCCGTTACTCAAAAGAATGAGTATGTGACTAATTTTCGAGCGGCGTCGTAAACTTCAAATGTTGGATTCAAGCAGGTGCAGATTATGTGTTTGATTGAGTGTAGAGACCCAGCGCTCCCTTGACGAAGATATAAAATTATTGCACTTCTGTGAACTGAATCTCAATTCTAAAGCACTGAGGTACTGGAAATATCTCAGATTTAGAGCATTTGCAGTTTTACCCGGCAGTATTCTCGATGTCAAATGGACTCTACTCTTTTCGGTTACTCTCGTATTTCTGCTCATGAGAAATATTCCAATTAAACTTGGGCTTAAGCTATTTACTGACAGATCTGTTTGTGTTATGATGATAGTGTTCCCCTTAAAAACACAAAAATAGTAAAATAAAATCAACAAGCAAACACGAGTTTAGCCTGGCAATCAGTGCTATTAGTGAAATTCATTAATAGTAGTCATTTCTGTACATTGGGGACGCAAAATAGATGAATTTATAGAAAAGCATGCGTGGATTAGCTTTAAAGTGAACAATCTCTGAGTTGCGTTGCAGAAATGTTTGGACGCACCTTCTTTAGTAAACTTTGTAACTATATTCTTCATTGTATAAACTTCATCAGAAAAACTTTCATAAACACAGAAAATCATTCACTAGAATGGAGCGAAAAATATTGTTTAGAAAAAGTAAATTTTGAAAAATGTTTTTTCTTGGTTTGAAATATTTTCTATAATTTTTGTAGCAGCTCATCAAGCGCCCTTCACACCTCGTCTGACGCAAGTGCATCAGCCTCTAATTGACAGCCAAGTCCCTTCAAAAATATCATCAAAAACTCATTCGTCGAAGTTAGAAGCTTACACCAAAAATCTCCGATTCGCTTCGCTTGAGACTTTGGAAAAAATGTGGCGGCATCTCTGTAAGTGGGGTGCTGATTTTTAAAAGCTGATTTCGTATTCATCTTCACAAGTAAAAATATAAAACTCCGAAAGAACGTTCGCTGGTGCCATCGAGTGTAGTACGGAACATTTCATATCAGGAAAAATGTCCTACTCAAGGAGCTGGACTTTTATTTTCTGGCATGACTTGGAGCTGCTCTTTCTGAGGTAAACTGATATGATAGGATCTTGTTGAAGCTCGAACACAGAAAGTCAATTTTTAGAGCACGTAGAGCTGTTGAGTGGCTGTCCAGAGTTCGATCAACGTCAGATTTTATGTCCTAAAAGCACCCTAGCGTTCGTAAAAAGTGTCGGTCAGCTCTTTCTTTTACGTCCTGACAAAAAACGGATTTATTTGTTCGAAAAACTCGATTTTAGTTTCCTCCACACTTTTGTTTGAAGGTCTAATAACATCAGTCAAGAAATTGTAGTTTTTATCTAAGTAACCGTTTTTGTGATGGAACTGAGTAGCTGTCTACTTAAGAACTACGAGGCCGCGATTGGAGATGATTTTTAACACACAATCACGCAATTCCTAAAATTCTGTGTCAGTATAACGCCCAATAAAACTTGTCATCAAAAACTACGATCGAGAACAGTACGTCTCACCGAGGCCCTTCCCCTCCAGTACCTCTGCGTACCCTCTACCTCGGACGCTAATCAGAGCAGTGCCCTGGAGATCAGGGGCAGGCGCCTAAATTAAAGCTTCCTAGGGAAGACATTCCTTTGCAGCGCTGTGGCTGATCTGGTGAGCCGTCCTACCACCGTGACCAATTGACGGGAGACACACACCACACATTCACAAACTAGATTTTTCTTCTTTAGCTTCCAGAAATTTATCATAAGCATATGCGGATGGCTGTCATTCCATTAAGTGCGCGTATGTGCAAGGAAGTTTTGATCTCAGATGTGATTTGTGCTCATCCTAAACTGCCAATAAAATGTGAGACAATAATTAAGAATTATATTTTGTTCTAAGAAATTATGCAGCTGGAGTAAATACGGATTTTATGAATTAAAGGACTATAAAATAGAGATGACTTACTCTCCTGAAATTTTTGTGAAATATGTATGCAAAGCAATCTCAAAGAAACAGTCCAAATCCTTATCATTATTATCATCAGGGGTTCTGTAAATGCAAGTATCAATGGGAATAAAACGATCACTTGCACGTAAACTGTTGCATTGGCTCTAAATATTTTTGTACCCAGGAAACGTTTGCAATTGTTGTCGTATGGGTGGAAATCGTTTACTCGTACTGATTCAGAAAATAATACAAGGTATTCTTTTACATATCTCTGGGACAGAGCAACTTATATCTTTGCATCTCACTTAAATGTATCATAAATTCATTGCCAAAGCGCTTACTGCGGATCGACAGCAATAGAAATAAATGTCTCAGGGCATCGAAATATTTGCTGCAGCAACCAATCTTGTAGGGACATTTTTCTCCGGCTCAGGCCTGTGATTGTTTTTCAGGTCTCTTGTTTGTCACATGTGGAACAATTGCAAGAAGACTTTCAGAGGAGCCTTTTGTGTTAATAACACAAAAACAAGACCCTAAATGGACAAGTATTATACATTTTCGTGGTATACATTCTTTTCTATCATTATTATTGAAAGTTTGAATATTATTATTATCACTATCATTATTATTATTATTATTATTATTATTGGGGCTCCCATTCTTACAGCTATTCTAATTA
Organism: Trinorchestia longiramus; assembly: GCA_006783055.1. NCBI lineage: Eukaryota > Metazoa > Arthropoda > Malacostraca > Amphipoda > Talitridae > Trinorchestia > Trinorchestia longiramus. Next base: position 352,251 of record VCRD01000060.1, read on the forward strand.
CTCATATTTTTATCACTATTTGCCCTACTTCATTCACTAGAGCACCGTACGTTACGTCATCAAGAAAAGGAAGCAATGATGAAGCAATATTGAAGCAATAATGACCTGCTTATTGCAGGAATTATAGGTATTGATTAATGTTTATATCAATTACTTTGATTGAAGAAAAGTTACAACACCTTCATCTGACTTAAGATTAGGAATTTACGAATTTAAAAGCTCATCAGATTTTGTGAGGGGCATAAACAAAAAATAAAACTGTTTGAATACTTTTATCTGTACTTTTTTATTTCCTCTTAGACAGCAGCTGCACTAAATTAAAATTTCATCAGTCGATTTAGTTATGGAGAGCCGGAAAATTAGCCAGAAAGCTGATCAGAAGACTGCGGTTTGCCTGTTTTCTTTGAGATATGGAAATTCTACGTAATATGTGCAATTTCTATGAATCTGTGATTTAAATTCCACATATAAATTTTGAGTGACACAATTTACTCATAGCAACTTGCCGTGTACCACATGCAGCATGCTACACATCGCAGTCAAAGTGTAAAGTAAGGCTACACAACGCAGCAGTCACAGAGACTTGGGTCAAAGTCTACACGTTTGTTAACAATTATCTCTTGATTGTTTTATCATTGAAGTAATAAGCATTATTACGGTCAAGACTTCAAACATAATGATACGTAACGAGATAAAAAATACAGTTTTCTTCAAGTTACCACAAATTTGCTGACGAAGTCCTGGGAAGTTTAAATACTCATCCTAAAAATAATAAAATTTTAGCTGTTATTGTCGTGGGAACAGCAGCGCTTCTTACAAGATCCTGATTAACTTCTCCTTCAGAGTCAAAGTTACGACCAAGCAATGAAAGTCAAAACACACGAAGTTGAGATTTTTTATCCGGTTCTCTGGATTAATTTTACTGAGTGCCGGACTGGAAAATAAGCTGCGGAAAGAAAGAACTTTCCCAAGCACTGACTTGTTGGGCAGGAAATTTTGACACGGTGGTCACCTTTTTTTCACCGTTTACTTTGGAATACAAAAGTTTACATCATATGTGAAGAATCTGCAAAATCTATTTGAAGCTAATCACTTTTTAGGGTTTTACTTAAAAATAATGAACATTTGCTTTCAGCCTTAATACTTAGAAATTCAAAGAGTCAGACTCAGTAGTTTTAAATTTTTCCTTTAGTATTCAATAAATTCTGGTAAAAATACTGGCTAAAGAAGTACAGCCTCTGTCATACAATGATTTACCAGTATTCCCCAGTATAAGAGTATTTTGCAGTATACCAGTGTTCCCCAGTATAACAGTATTCTGCAGTATACCAGTATTTACCAGTATAACAGTATTTCAGAGAGTCTGACACTCTCATCTGCGATGATGAAAACGTTTGTAAAGGTATGTTCAAATTGCATATTGTAAATTTCCTCAGTTCTTATTCAGGATAACAGTAGTGTAGCAGCAGTAGTATAGCAGCAGCAGTGTAGCAGCAGTAGTGTAGCAGCAGTGGTGTAGCAGCAGTAGTGTAGCAGCAGTAGTGTAGCAGCAGTAGTGTAGCAGCAGTAGTGTAGCAGCAGTAGTGTAGC